>JARHVA010000726.1:4285000-4605000 GCA_037957365.1 Torreya grandis | reverse complement strand
GGAATTATTCTTGAATCCACTCAAAGTACATGATCCACAGTTAGAGATGCTGCACTTAAACACCCAAATCCTTTTAATGTGATTTCACCACCACAGCCAAGCAAAAAATTAAGGCTTAGATATTCCACCAAGAATCCTAAAAAATCTCCCTAAATTTCCCCTATATAGGAATCTATCCAAATAATTGAGGATAAATCATCAGTGGACCCTGTATTACAACCTACACCTCAAGAAACCTCACGTGCAAAAATTCTTTCTCTCCCTTAGAAGCGAAGGAGAGAATTGATATTGGCTATTGACAATGATGAAACTATAAATACAAAAACCCTAGATAGTCTAAGATAGGACACTATTGCCACTATTAGTGAGGCACAAGACATAGAAGAAGTAGAAACCCCTCTTCCATAGGATGATTTTGAAGAAACTATTCCTGAGGATTTTCTTACTCCCTTCACACAGAAATCAATAGACAAAAGGAAGACCCCAATGACTGAGGAAGAAGCTCAACCTTCCAAGAGAGTAGATGATGTAGAGTTACAACATGCTTTAACATTATATTAGATAGAGGCCATAGTTAAGCGAAATACAAAAGATATTGTTGAGTTAATCTCTTTAACTCAAAATAAATATTTTTTCATTTCCCTTTTAATGAAACTAATAGAAAGCATTGAAATTTAATCTTTGAATAAATTAGATGAATTAAAAAATGATATTATTGATTTTTGGAGCTATACTAAAACACTTGAGGAAGACAATATTTATTTGAGAAGAAATATTCTAAATTTTGAATAAGAAAATGCTAGATTAAAATCTCAAATAGGTTCCATTTCCTCTAATATGCCTCCTAAAACCATGACATAATAGGCTTGTCAAACCACTATGTCTATTCCTAATGTAAAAAATCAGTGGGGGCAAGTTTGTTATGAGCTTAATGAGTTAAAGAGGCAAAAGCACCTTCTTAGAAAAGAGAAGCAATAATTGCAAGAGGAGTTAGCATAGGTACAATAGAAAGAAGCACAAGCTAAACAAATTCTTTAGTTCACCTACCAACTTGGTGACAAATTGTTAGCTTGTATCAAAGGCCTAGGATCTGAGACCATTATCTCTATTCTTTGCAAGATGGCCTCATTAATTTTGAATTATTTGTTCAAAACTTATTTGACCAAGTGGTGATTGCTTGTAGACAATGTTGGCATATGTTACCAGTCACTTTAAGATAAAGATAAATTTTGTCTCCTACCACTATCCAATGGACACTTAGGAGGGCTAAAGTCATCATTTAGATAGTCACTAATGTTCTTTAAGGGGATGGACAAAAACCATGGATAAGGAAGAAATTCATACCTCCTTTATTACTTTCCCTTATGTCTCCCTGGCCAATATAGGACCTCAATCTGATGAGTAGTTTCCTATGTGAATACACTTTGTAAAAAGAGATATGGGATTTAGTCCTCACCATCAAAAGATACTTCAAGATTTGTATTCCATCTATGATTTGAGTCACAAGCTAGAGCACAGGGTTCACAATTATGAGGATAGAGAGAGAGTTTGCAATGGGACTTACAAAAGGTAAGGTGTGAAGGAAATGATGATTCCACATTATGACTCAATATTTCCATAATATGCCATCCTTCATAGCCTTAAAACACATCATTTTATTGACATTGCATGTAGTCTTAGGATTTAGAACTAGTCTAAGGTAGAAAGTAGATGTTTTATCTCTAGAAAATTGTGTGAGTCTAAGTTAGCTTTCTTTGCATGATGTTCTAATCATTTACATGTTTAGTCTTCACATTTTGATATGTACAGGTATAATAACATCTAATAAGAGTTTTGGCAAGATTACATGAAGATAAGGATGTTCCAAGACTTATAACTAATCATTGAAGCATAGCTATAGATTTTGTCAACCAGTTATGAATTCTATCAGTGAGATATAGATACTGGAAACTAGCTATAGATTACATCAATCAGCGACATATTTTGCTAGTTACCTATGGATTAAAATAGAGGACTATGGATTACCATAGTTTTGCTATGAATTTTCATAGTTCACTCCATATTTGGTCATAACATGTTCCAAAGTATTCAAGAAGCTTTTAAACCTTCTCCATGATGATCTAAAGACTCCTTTTTATACTTTCTATATGTGTGTGTGTTCCAAAGTATTCAAGAAGCTTTTAAACCTTCTCCATGATGATCTAAAGACTCCTTTTTATACTTTCTATATGTGTGTGTGTGTGTGTGTGTGTGTGTGTGTGTGTGTGTGTGTGTGTGTGTGTGTGTGTGTGTGTGCACGCGTGTGTGCTTATTTCTATATGGTCTTCCATTTATGAAAGTTGTCATTTCATGTTACAACTCTAAAGTCAAAAGATATAGATGTATTATATATATAGATTTAGTAGTTAGATATAGCTAAATGTAGCAATTGTAATCTCATGTCGATCTTTCTAATTTCATGTAGATCTTATTGCAATGTTTTCTCTATTTTGGCTATATCTCCCAATCTCTCTAAAATATCTTCTTGTTCTAAGGCAGTCGAGTTATTCCTTGATTTCTAGGATAGTCAGTTTCTTTTACATAAAATAAAAGGATAGATCCATGCTAGATCTAGAGACATATAGATCTCCATAGATATTGCAATTTTGGTTGTTTTTTAATGCAAAAAGACTCATAACAATTTACTCTTTCAATCCATGTGTTGGGATAACATTTTAAGACTGAGTTGACTCAACCCTGAATTTAAGGGTGAGCAAGGGCCCACTCCCAAAGGAGTTAGGAGACTTTATTTTGGTATTTATAAAGTTCATTTCTTTGGATTTGAAATTTAGTTTTAGTGAGTTTATTTTATAGTATTGTGTGATTGCTTTTAGATTATTCAATTCAACACAGTTTGGTTTGTTTAAATTTTTTGCAGAGTGTTTTTTTCAGCATTAGTTTAGATTCTTAAGAATAGACATTAGGTTAATATAACATCAAAAACCCCTCAAAGTAATACTATTAGCTGAAATCAATAAGTGCCTTACTACATACTACCTTGGACATTGGCCCTAGTAAGAATTGACACCAACACAAGTTGGTTAAATGAAGGGGTAACAACTACACCCATCAATTGGTAATAGTCAATGTCTACTTTTCCTTCTCAAAACAAAGGCTCTATCTATGATGGGGTTCTAGACCTCTGTTGGTCAAATTTTTAGTGCAAGGTTATATTACATTAACCCTATATAATGGAGCATATTAGTTGTTAATGTGTTGAGCTTAACCTTATAACACATGCACATTTTATACAGCATCATATGCACCCCTAAATCTACTGTGATCACAAATATGAATAACTTTGTCAAAATGATAAAACCTATCAGAATGGACTTGTTCAAAAATATTGTTGACTGGTTTATCAAATTTTATGAAAATGTGCATCTTTTATCAAATTTGAAAACATGGTAAAATGGACTAGTTTAAAACCTAGAAGTTTTTGATCTTCTTTTGATCATTTACGCTCAAGCTATCTCCCTCCACCTTGGATCCAATAACGAGCAAATAGTAAATGACATATGTTTGGCCTTTAAGCTTTACCCGAATAACAGTAGGGCCATACAAGGTTCACGACTAATGATAATAGGGTATGATAATCAGGGTTTATCGATCATGATAATCAGGATTTACAATCGAATCATTCATATGCCATTCTAGGTCCATGCCGCATACCAAAGTGATTGACACTTATGAAGTCACGGTTCATGGTCTCGACATCTTGGTGATTAGTGGAGATGATGGTGATAGTCGTAGGAAATAGTGACTGTGTTCGATGGTAACTATAGTGGGTTCGGTTAGTGGTGCTCAAATGAAACATTGGTGGTGAGTGTGTGGGTTATGATCACTACAACGGTTATGGTTTTGAAGACTATTTGGGCTCAATGTTTGACAAGTAGATGATGATCGATGAAGATCGACAGCTGACGCTCGCACACCAGTGATTAGTGTGCGCTGGTTAAGCTCACCCGATTAATATCAACTAGTTTGTGAGTGTTGAATAGATTTACTTATGAATAATTATTAAATAGTGGGATAGCATGCATATGACTCTTTCTAAAGATGACTTTATATGCAAACAACAATAAATGTAGCTTAATTTCTAGGATGTAACTTTTCAACTTGTTCTTTTTATATAACTACTATATGACTAATATTATACTATAATTTTATATATCAACAAAATAATAATAATAATAATAATAATAATAATAATAATAATAATAATAATAATAATAATAATAGAATTTTGGAAAAAAAATGTTATAAAAAATATATAAGTTATTTAAAAAATTAAATTATTAATTAAAAAAATATATATAATTTTATTATTAAAAAAATTGTTATAAAAACATATAAATTATAAAAAAATATTATTATGTTAATTTTAAAAAAATTATATAAAATATTACTAATGCAAAGTTATTGCATGTAAAACAATATCTTAAATTTCATTGTTGAAAACAAAGAATATTTAACAAGTATTATTTAATGGGTTGATTGTGCATACTAATATAGTCATTGACTGGTTTTAAGCGTGAATGATTAGCTGGTTGGTACTGCATGCTTAAAACAATATGAATGGTTATATGCATGAAGGATTAACCGGTTCATATACTGCATGCTAAAAACATTATTGTCTAGTTTAAGTATAGGCTCTTAAAGTTAGGACTTTTTATTAAATAAAACCAATAATAATGTTATTTAAAAAAAAAAAATATAATAATGATATCATTTAATAAATATATAATAATAATGTCATTTAAGAAATATGAAGTATATATAATTTTTTTTGGGTTAACGTATATTTAAATTACATTTTTTAGTTGAATAATTTCAAATAATCTTAAAACATTTTAAAGAGTTCAGTGATAGGAAAATATCTTTCATAATAATATATTATTATAAATTTTTTTTCATTTTGAATTTAGATTTTTTTTTTTTTCTTTTTTATTTATAAATCAAAGATTTTAAAAATAGTTTGAAAAGATTATGTGTATATAAAAAATATTATTAATATATATTTATTAAATAATATTAATAATATTTTTTCAGAAATTTTAAAAACATTATGTATATGTATTGTTACTACAAATTGTTAATTATTATGAGAAGGTAATAAGTTGTTAATTATTATAAAAATATTATAATAAATTAATCTTACCAATACACTATGAAAATAAAAAAGTTTACTCATTATTTACAATATGTTACAAACTTAAAAATATTAAAATAATTTAAAATTTTTAAATATATATTTAAAAAAAAAATAGATGTATATACTTCACCCTAAATTATTTTAAAAACAATTTAAAACTTTTAAATACAAATTTCAAAAAAAAAATATAAAAACTGTAAAAATATAATATATATAATTATCTCCCAATATTAATTATTATAAAAATAAATACTAATTTTACCAAAACACATCATTAACTTATGATAATAAAAAAATTATTCGTTTAATTGCTATGCATCTTAAACTTTAAAATGTTATTATACAGACGTTACATTTTATTGTTGCCATGCATCTCAAACTTCAGAATGTAAAAATAATAAAATAATAAATAAATTATTGCTATTATAATCCAAGCTTCAAATCAAAAATTAAAACGCCACGCTATCAAAAGAAATACAGTATATTTTTCATTGAGTGCTACATAAAAACATGAATTACACGGTTTTGTATGTTAGGAAAGCATAATAATTCTTCGTATCCCCTTCACTTCTTCACAATTTTACGTATTGTGCCCTATAAATATTATTTTATTATAATTATATTCATTATACAGTTTTGGTGTGTGATAAATGTTTTTACAATTCAAACATTCTTTTTAATGTGATTATTTTTATTATCTATAATTATATTTTAATGATATATAAATTAAATTAAATAATTATAAGTATTGATTAAATATTATTAATAATTTTTTTCAATAAACTAATAATTATAATAATTTTAATTTAAAAATAATATATATTTATAAGTTGATTGTTTGATTATTTAATTATAAATTATTATTAAAAAATATTAAATATATTTTTGAATAATCAAACATTCAACTTAAATATATATATAATAAATAAGTTCTTTTATAATATTATAACATATATCTATTTTTTAAAAATATATAATTAAATAAATATAAAAAATGAATAAACACTCTTTTTTCATATTTATCTATTTTATTATTAATGTATCCAATATATTTTATTTTACCAATACTAATGTTTAGTTAGTAATTTTAAGTTTAGTATTAATAATTAAAAATACATAAAAAAAATTCTTTAAATATAAAGATCAGGGTTTTAAAAGAAAAGTTTATAAAAATTAATCAAAACCAATAAATAATGTTTCTAATCATAAAATTGTTAAATAAAATAATAAACTTGTTGGAAATAATAAACACAATGGCCCAAACATAATGAATTATTAGATAAAATATTAAGTTTGTTGGGAACATTGAACACAAAGAAAGGCTATGTTTGAAAGTCTATTCTTTATATAGGGCTTTTAGAGGCATAATGTAATGTAGAAGTTCTGTTAAATTTTGATGGATAGTTAGTTGTAGAGTTTTTTAGTGATGAATTTTGATTAATTTACGAATATTTTGGTTTTATAAATTGGTATTTAGAGATTTTATGGGCTAGTCAATAATAAGAAATCGCTTAAATTTTTGGATATAAGTTTATTTTAAAGGTTGACTTGCCTATTTTTTAAAATAAATTTATTCGTATACATATATTTCACCAATACCTTGAAAGTTAATCTGAGAGCATTCATCACTATATAAAACATTATTTTTTATCTTCACTAGTAGTTAAGCCTCTATGGTCAAGTTTTTCTATCCATATCATATTCAATAAGTGATAACACTAAACCATCTCCTTTGTTGTCAAGCATTTGCTTTCACTAGTAAGTGTCAACATTTTCTATTAAGCATTGGTATTTGTTGTCAAGCGTTAGTATTGTGTGCTTTGATGGCTTCAATAAATAATGTTAAGAAGACAAAAAAATTAATAAAAAAAATTAACCTATTATCTTATTTTACCTAGACACGAAACACATATAATAAATATCAAATGATTTAATATTATTTGTTTGTATTTTCCTATTAAAACTATTTATTTTAAACATAGATGACTGTCTACATATGTAGACAATCAACTGCATATGTAGACCATTGACTGCATATGCAAGGAACTACCTACATATGTAGATGATCAGCTATGTAATTAGGTGGTTGTCTTCATATGCAAAAAAATAAAGCACTAAAATATTGAATGATTTACTGTGATTTATTTGCTCTTTCATATTTAGGTTCAATAATAATTACAAGGTCTAATCATTTTGTATGCATAACCTAATGATAATCCTTTTGAACTTGAAGACATGCCTTTATGGAAGATGTACTAGGGTATGAAATGTAAAACATAGGTACTAAATATTAAATAATTTATTAGATTATTATTTATTGTACTTTTTATATTAATTTTTAATAATAATTACAAGGTCTAAAACTATTTTTCATATAGAACCCACTAATACCCTGTTTGAAGATATGTCTCCAATGGAAGACGTACTTGGGTATGAAATGCTAAACACAAACTAAATATTAAATAATTTTCTATAGTCTTATTTATTCACTTTCATATTCATTTTTAATAATAATTACAAGGTCCAAAACCATTTATGTACATAACCCACTGATAAATCTTTTGAAGACATGCCTTTGGGTGGAAGTTGTACCTAGGTATGAAATGCCACCCCGTCAAGAAAATTTTGAAACAACTTACCTATAAATAGTACAACCATATTTGTAACCCATGAAAGAGCAATAATGGTAAAAAAATCAACTTAAAAAATAATACAAGAAAAAAAGATTAGAGGACATCATTAATGTCAATGATGAGAACCTAATAATAGATGAGAATTCTAATCAACCAACACAAACTTTAGTTGAAATAATCACTAAAAAATTTGTGTGAAAGAAGAGAAGTACATGGACAATTGGAAGGTCATTTAAGTTTGACTAGAAAGAAAAATATCCATTCATTGAACATGTGGAGTCAGAAAATAGAACTGACACTCTAACAAAATGTGAATGTAAAATATGCAATTGGAAACTTGGAAAGGACCACAAAATGCAACTCAAACTAGACATAATTGAGAAACATTGTGGTAAAATATGTGTTGGAAAAATAAAAAGATGAAAAACTAAAAGAACAATGAGATATAAAAATGCAAAAGAATGCATGCATCAGTGTTACGCAGTAGTGTATGAAAATCATCAAAAATATCAACAACACCTCATTGAGAAAGGAAGAATAATTACATATCAATTCAAAAAAGTGTTTTAATTAAATCTACATGCAAAAATATGTATTTCTCCATAATATATCACATCATAAAAAGAGACAAACCAATCTCTAATTTTTTAGATTATAAAATTTTATTTTAGCGTAATGGATTTCATAACATTCCATAATCACATTGGTTAGATAATAGTGTTTGAATTTTTTTGAAATATCTCATGATTGAAGAAATGAAAAATTTAAAAGAAAAATTAAAAGCAACAAATTTTATCTCACTATCCATTGATGAGGTAACAAAAGTTGACAATACATCATAGGTTTACATGCATGTTTATACATTTGAGAACCATTTAAGGAAACCTCACCTACTATCTATACATAGAATGATGAAAAATTGTAATGTTGAGAACTTTTACAAATTGGTTATTTTTAATTTGATTGATATAAATGGGATGGATTGTTATGATATAGGTACCAAGTCAGTGTGTGTTGATACAAAAGGTGCATCATTAATGTATGAAAAAAAAATTAGTATATGCATTCACCTACAAATAATAATTTTTTCATATATGATTCCAATTCATTGCATGACACATATAATGAATCTTGCTTCCATAATTATTAGCACATGTTATAATGTCATAAAAGTCCAGGAGTTTATCGATGACTTACACACGTAAATGTAAAGTAGGACAATTTTTTTTTTAAAGTTTCAAACATTTATAAATGGATTAACTGATAGGTTTTTTTTTAAATATGTTGATACAAGATGGATCTCCATATATGAGCCTACATGTAGAATATTTTAATAATATCCATTGATAATAAGTTTTATGTTTAAATACTGGATGAAAATTGATAAGGCAAAAGATTTGTTGTATCGTTCAATAGATTTGAAAACTCTGATAACATTACATGGTATTATTCTCATGTTGAAATAAATTCATTGTTTGACGAAACATGCACTAGAGAGATCCATTTATATTGTTGACTTCATATGATTGAGGAAATGGGTTTGTCAATCTCTTTATATCTTATACTACTCAGAAGAAATTTTTAAGGGACCAATATTTAATAGTTGAAAAATATTATGAGATATTGAAGACCCTAAAAACTATTTGAAATTTAATATTTGTGATCATCTTTGTATTTTTGTTAATGTAAAGAAGATACCCTTACACAACTTCTAAAAATGAATTGATTTAGTTGGAGCATAAATTGAATAAATCCTTATAACACATCTTCTATATGATAATGTTATATATGAGACACAAATGAAATTAAAAAACATTTCACAAAGATAATTAGCTGAAATTTGAGATTTTTTAAAAATGGATGAGTTACTTGAAGCCATGGGAATGATGAATCCTATGTTTTGGAACATTGTCAAGGGTGAAGATATAATAAGTAATTTATTTATAAAATACATGGGCTATCTCATTAATAATTTTAGTAGGTCTGTCAATATCAATAGAGTTAAAGTTAAGGGTATTTTACAAAAGTATTTACTAACACCCTAGTCAACATATTTTGAATTTACCATGATCGATCAATTTTGGTGCTTAAATGAACCAACAAAAAGTGGTGCTATTACAAGGCTTTGGAAAAAATTATATCCTAATAGTGTTCTATAAGAAAATATCAATGAATATTTTTCAATTATATTAATTATGCTAAATGACATGATTTTTGGGTCCATGGAAGATGAACTGGTATTTAGTGCATTATATTTTATTAAATTAAAACTTTACAACATATTAGACAAAAATAATGAGACATGTTTTAGGTTGTTTGTTTCATGTTATGCAGTGGACATGTTTCCTTATGAAATAGCACTTTCAATTTGGAGTTCTATTACTAAAAGAAGAGGTGTCACGAATATGACCAAAAAATATATTGAAAATGCCTCTGAGATGGTACGTATGAATGTCAGTTATGAAGAGAATGTTACAAAAGGACTATTTTAGCTACCTAATTTTTAGTTAGGTATGTATTCTAAATATATTGAAATTAAATTTTTATACATAATACATTTGTGATATACTTATGTTAACAATTTTTTTTTTATATTTTTAATTTAGGGCATGACATTAAGGACATTCAATTTATTTTGGGCTAATGTATCACTTATCTTCTTATCATATCGATTTTGTACAAATGTAGAGTGTAATTAAATGGCACCCTTAACATGATCTTTCAGAAGAGGTAAAATAATTATTAAATATTTTATTATAACCTTGAATTGGTACCACCATGTAAATACCCTATTCAAATCAAAACACCAATATTAATTTCTTGGTTAGAAATCTACAATTTTATGTTTGAAAATTTATGCATGGTTGTAGTATGAATCACTTGAATTATTAACCTAAGGTATAGTAGTTATTCAATCTCAATTATGATTTTTATGAATCCCTTGATTGATTTGTTTACAAATCTTAATCACTGAATTATTTAACCATTTCAAATGAAAGTTTAGATGCAAACTTTGAATACATACATGAATTCAAAAATGTAATATATATATATATATATATATATATATATATATATATATATATATATATATATATATATATATATATATATATATATATAAGTTTAATTACAATATATGTTCTTAGGTTCACACCCTTAGATTAAAATATTTACAAAACATAAATAAAATGCCAAGTGGAAATATCATTATTTGTCATACACTAGGGTGTTTGTCTGAATTTATTTTATGGAGGACATTCCGCTTCTCTAGCCTTCCACTTGTCTAGTAGTCATGCTATCTTTTAGGGTGCCTAACTCCATTAGATCCTATGTTACATGATTGATATTATCAAGATTTAATCATTATTTTGTAGCAACATCTCCTATTGAAATTAAAGCAGGGTCTGCTTCAGCCTTCTATTTAAACAAAAATTTAGGATCCAATCCATGCTCCTTTATCATTTATTTTCAAAGTATTATTTTTATTATTCATTATTACAAACTTTTCCTTGAGTGAAATGGTTTTAAATTAACCTTTTATGTCCATTTTAAAAATGTACATGAAGGATATGAACTTGATTAATCAAATTTGCATATTTTGACTTCAAATGAACAAAGAATATTAATTAGCAAAAAATTATAAATCAAATTTTAATTGTTAAAAAAAGCATAAAACTTACCATGACTTTTTCTTTTTCTACATTTACAATTGAAATAAGACTTTTGTTTTTCACAAATTTATTATAGTATGTTTGAGCTTCTAAATTAAAAATTTTAAGCCTATTTAATATTGTGTTCAAAACCTTATCATTAAATATATTTGTAGTAGTTATAGTTCCAATCACAACTTGGTTAAATAAAAAATCAATTTTTACAGATTGATGTTCAACGAATAAAAATAATTGATTATGTTGTGTGGTTATAAAAATAGGCATTTATTTCTTGAATCAAAACTTTACCTTGATATTCTTATTTTCTCAAGTCATCAAGGTTAATGATAACAATATCACTAACAAATGTTTTAACATTATTGAGCAATAAATTATTCAATGGAAAAAAAGTAAGATGATCATCAAACCATGGAATTTCATCATCAGGGGAAGCAATAATACATCTAGTGAAGATGTAACTCCAAAAGGTTGTTGGAATGTCTCTACCATATCCGGATGAGAACCCTATATAATTTCATGAGGATTAAAATTAGGTATTTGTGTGCCACTATCAATACACAAAAACTCATCATCTAGATCAATTTTCTAAATAAATGTGGTTCTCATTGCACTAGGGAGACCACCAAGTGAAAAGATAGAAAAATAATAAGTCCCTAAATGTAGCGGGCCATTACTTTATGCAGGTCCTATAGAAAATCATAAATGTTTCCCTCTCCCCATAGTTTCAAGTTGATATGGTGGCAGTGGTGGCAGTAAATTTATCCTTGTGGAAGTATTACCTATAAAATAGACAAGATAGTCACAACTCACAAATGACAAATAGTTTAAATTGCACATTAATTTAACATATACCAAAAATAGAATCTTGATTTTAAATTACATAACTTTATTTTGCTGTTGAACAAAATGTTATGCCAACTGAATTCTAGAAGTTGGAGGTGTTTGTCCTACATATTGTGATGTAAATATATAATATTAAAATAACATAAAAACAAACTTATTATTTTTGGGAATGATATTATAAAAGCTAAGAATGGCATACTGAAAACATAAGAGGGAACATGTTAAGGCATAATCAAGCTCCTCATGTGTTTTTGTCTAAGATGTGGCTGTAGAGACAATTCCTCTTCCATGTTTATTTTAGTGGATACCTCAGTGAGTTGATGACCTTTAATTGTCACTTTTCTTATGCTAATGATATGAGCTAATTTTTTTTGTAAAAAGTAAAGATCATATTTGGAATATTAAACAAATTGTATAATAATTTAAAAATAATTATAAAACACTACAACATTGCAGCCTTATCTCTTGTTTTATAATGGAGAGTGAATAGACAACCATTTTATCATGCAGACTAGTTGGAATATTTGTGTTGGCTAATTAAAAAAATACCTCATTGTAGAATGTAATTAGAAAATTTGTACATGAATATATATTTTCATTTTGAATAGAAAAAATAAAATCATCCTTAATTATATTTGAAAGGTATGTACACCAATCAAATTATTGACCACTGAGAATGCATAGGATATAGAAAATAACCCATAATGGAATATCTGACACTTTTCCTTGCAACACTAATCTAGGTTGAAAATTTTCAATCATGCCAAGGAGAAAAATATTTGTAATGGATTCAACTTTAATCCCCCTTCTGTTATGGCTTTGGGTGGCTGTAAAATTTAAATAAAAAACATTAATAGGAAATTAATAACTAAGTAATATGGTAAAACTAATCTATAAAATTGAACTATAAAATAAAAAATTGAAACAACATACCATCCAATTGCAGGCCATAATGGGATTCCAAATATTTTTGTCATCGTCATATAGCAAGACCTTCATAAAGTTTAGGTTCACATGCTTGTGCAGTAGCCTTGTTAGTCTATGTATGTCCTCAGGACTAATCCTAAACATGATAAAACATGAGTTAATGGTTAATTTGAATAAATATGAGGCATTATCAAAGATAACCAATAACAAGTTTAGAAAGTGAGGATGTGTATCGTATTAGGGCATGTAAACAATCCCTTGGGAACTACACTGTTCAACCCAATATTTATATGTATCTTCTTCATCAAGAAGTTTCAGAATCACCATGTATATGATATTTTTGTATTGAGTTTTAGGGTATTTGAATACTACTATGGATGAGATGTGGGAGTGGGAAGACAATGTTGCAGTGCTCTTTATTAGTAGATGCCTATTTGGAAGTTGGAAATATGCCTAGGTAGACTTGGCCTAAAGATGGATGTTGGTAGAAGGAAGGGTCACTCGTAAGATAGGTTGTAAAGTGAAAAATGAGATGTGAGGGTCCTTATTATAGGTGTTTGGCAGGGGTTCTATAACACAAATGGCCATATACACATGTAGGTGACCATTTGCATATGTAGATGGTCTTATACACATGCAGGTGGTTATCTACATATACATGTGGTTGTCTTCACATGTAGACAATTGCCTGCATATGTATATGGCCATTTACATATGCATTTGACCTCCTACATATGCACATGACTACCTATATATGTAAATGACCATCTGCATACAAAAATGATCATTTACATATGTAGAATCCTATATGTATATGCAGACACCCATCTGCATATGTAGGTGACTATTTGCATTATCTTTTTGGTGTCCACTTTCTAGTGTCCCATGCATCACATGGAAAATAAAATTTGTAAACTTTCTTGCATATGCATATGGTCATCTACACACATACGCAAATGTTTGTCTATATTAGTAGATGATCATCTTTATAACATCTAATGGAGACCATCTGTGTTTGATATGTAATTAGGTAAAGAGGTATTTAAAATTTTTAAAGACTTATCATTATCGACGATGATGATGGAAGGGATTTTGTAATGACATATGAGCTAGTTAAGGATGAATTTGGATATCTTTTTTCCAATTATATAGTTTAGGGGGTGGCCTATACCCATTTGGTAAAGTATTTAGTGGTGGCAATGATGTGTTTATGGTCATCAAGTGAAGAGGGATCAATTTTCCCAATGAGATCAAGCCCCCAAGTGGAGAAAGGCCATAAAGTTGGGATTGGCTATAGTGCTTTTAATGGTGCATAGATTAGATCTCCATGTTTCTAAAAATGTACACACTTACTATCATACTACCAAGCATTTGTTTCCATGGACATCTAATAGTATCCCATTTTGAGTAGTTTCTTAATAAAGACCAAACTAATGGTGTGTGCTTTAAAGATTTTGTTGTGGACATCCTTGATTGGTAAGCAAACATATTATAATTTTAAAAACCTCAAAAGAGTTCCATCATAACATTTACGATAGAGAGTTTTGCCAAGGAGAGTGAAATGGAAAGCATGTTGGATGAAGGATTTTCATTTGTTACATGAAATATCTAGAGGAGGGATATGATCATGAAGGTAAATGTAGATTCCATGGTACTAGGGAGAATTAAGACAAACGATATCACATGCCATTTCAGATTCATGGATATCATATGCTAGGAACATGAGTTGTTTAACCAATAACTAATATTGTAAAGTATCTTATGACATCTCAAGGAGAGAGCCAATGGTGGCTATTGCATCTATGAATTTATCACTTGTGCAAGGAATATGAGCAAATTTGATGTGCATGAAGTAATGCTTCAAGAAATCTACCATGTTATTGTATGGGATGAGATTATCATCCTTAGTTTGAGACTCGTCAATTACCTATTTGATAATTAGTCAAGAGTCACCAAAGATAAAAAAATGTTAGATGTTCTATTGGATTGCCAATTTAAGACCTGTGATGAGTGCTTCATACTTTATTATGGTATTTATGAAAGGGAAGTTGATTCTGAAAGCCTTAGAGATGATATTGCCTTGTGGTGTTAGGAACATAATGCCCACCCCTAATCCATGGGTGGTGAAAGATCCATCAAAGTAAATATTTCATGCTAATGATTAAGTAATAGATAAAATTGATTCATTAGGAAATCCAATGGCCAATGGTTTCTTATCTGATAATGGTGCTTCTACCAACTGATTGATGAGGACTTGTCCTTTGATATCTTTCTTATTTATGTTTTCAATGTCAAATTCACTGAGCAACATGACCCATTTTGATATTCTTCTTGTAAGATATGTTTTTGATAGAAGATATTTAAGTGTATAAACTTTGGTAATAAGTTTAGTCCTGTTGTTGAACATGTAGTGTTGTAACTTTTGATAGGTGAATATGATAACTAGGAATGCATTCTTGATAGGGGTGTATTTCAATTTATATGCTACCAAAGTATTGATTCATTAATATACAACCCTTTTTTCCCTATGGTCGTCATGTTGGGCCAAGAGGGCCCCTAAGGAAAATTGAGTTGCCAAGATGTAAAGATGTAATGGTTTTATAGAAGTAGTCAGAACTAGTACTATCATATTTATAAGATATTATTTGAGCTATTCAAAATCTTGATGAAATTCACTATTCCAATGTAATTTAATGTTATTCTTCAGTAGGTGCACAAATGGATGACACTTATTAGCCAATTATGAGATAAAATGTCTGATTGTCTAGATTTTACCTTACAGACTATGCAATTAATTGAGATTAGATGGAGGGGGAATATTTATGATAGCCTTGACCTTTTTCAGGGCAAATTGATACATATTATAGAAATAGTGAAACCTAGGAGATTTCCTAACATGATACTAAAGACACATTTTTTAGGATTGAGGTGTACCTTGTATTTTCTGAGTCTCTCAAATATTTTGTACAACACCTCTTTATTTGAAAAATATGTCATCCACATAGTCTTCGACTATGCCATGTATCATATCATGGAAGATTACTATCATTGCTCATTGATAAGTTGCACTTGCATTATTCAAGACAAAATACATGAATTGATAGCAAAATATGTCCAAGGTGTGGTGAATGTTGTCTTGTGTTGATCTTTAGGTGTAATTATGATTTGATTATAGCCACATAAATAATTTATGAGTGATAACATTTCATAGTCTACTATTTAATTGACTATCATGTCAATATTAGGTAAAGGGAAATCATATTTTGGGCAATCTTTGTTGATGTCCCTAAAATATGTGCAAAATTTGATCCTTACTGGTTTCTTACTAACATGCACAATGTTGGATATCCACTCTAAAAATTTGATTAGTCAAATTAACATGATCCATGAGTTTTTAGATTCCTTTGACAATAAGAGCTACCTTGGAATACATTTTCATAATTTATATTTGACCAACTTAACATCAACATGCATAAAGATATGGCACATCACAAGGGATGGATATAACCAGGCATATCAGTGTAAGACCATGCAAAGATGTTGATAAATTCATTCAAAAGTGCAACCATGATTTCCCTTTCCCAAGGATTGGGAGTAGCCCTAGACTTATTATTCTAAGATTATCTTTTGTACTAATGTTAACATCTTTGGGCCATGTTTTAGGGGCCTATATCCCAAATGTAAATTAGTACTTTACATTTGTAAACTCTTTATACATTTGATCTATAATTGAATTCGATATTTCAATAAATGATTCGCCAACATGTATTTACTTTAACTTATGTATTGGATCCAAAGTTCTTTTCTACTGCTACAACAATTTAAGGTTGTAAAAAATGATATTACTACAATTCTATGGCTTCCACTACATCATATATCAATTATGTAATTGTGTACATGATCACATACATGCCTATATTCATTGCATATCAAGTTTCACACCCCTTTTGTGATGTAACCACCATGTGAATTTTCTTTATCCCTCAAAGATGAATTGTATAAAAAAAGAGTATGTTCATGATATAACTTATGTGAGATTGAATTCAATTTGCTACTATGAATGAGTGTTATGATTTTACTCCACTGAACATATAAATTATATTCTTTCGTAAGTTCTTGAGATACTATACTGGTTGCATGGAATGAAGGCAAGTAAGCAAATGAATCTATGTTATATGAAACATTTAACTTTTTTGAATGATGTTTCCTCAAACCAGTGCATGTTCCTCCTCTCATGCCCCCTCCCACCCATATAAGTTTACATTTAGATAGGCACATATATTTTATTATACTTTAACATACATTATATATATATATATATATATATATATATATATATATATATATACACTTTCAAGATGTTTGAGATTGGTTTTGGAGCCACAACATAAATTCTAGGTTTTGGAGGATCCTATCATATTTTAGACTTAGTCAAATTTTAGGGTTTCAAACTTAGCCAAATTTTTGGGTTTAAATATTTCAAGGAGACATCATATGAGGTATGAAGGCTACATGAAAAGATGAAGGTATGATATAATAGTATGAGAACATCTCTCACAAAGTGCCACAAGCTGATCCCATCCCATTCCTTATGCACCCCTTAAGGTGTATGCACTTAGGGTGATTAATTATACTGACAAACTTCTCTATGAGAAAAAGGTTCAATAAATGATAAAGTTGAAAATAGTGGGAGTGGCATTCATGATTTTGAGGGTAATCTATATGATTTATTCTAAATTTGAATGTACATTTTATTTTTTAAGTAATGAGTGAATGAATACTATATATTTTTAAGTGTTTTATCTTTTATAGACTAAAAATGAGTATTATGCATGGTTTATTTATTTTTGTGTGTGTTTATGTGTGTGTAGACATACACACATACATACATCGACGTTTCCACATGATTTCCAAATTAAGGGTTTTTGAAAATTGGTGTTCCTATGTTTCAGAAATGTTTTCATTTCCATTTTCAGACAACATAGAGAAGAATCAAACCACACATAAAAGATAGATAAACACAAGAATTTGCCCTAGAGGAACCCAACATTGAAAAATTCCAGATGAGTGAAACTATGTTTCCTCATTGCCATTATCATCTTGCAAGTTCACATAGATCAATTGCTTAATTTGAGTCTTCATTATAGTTTTTGATAACATATCTACAATGTTCTATAAGCTTGTCATGATGTGAATTAATGTTCTTATTTAACATGCTTTATTACTGCTATCAACCATTATCAGTTGTGCAATATTCTTATACATCAAGAACTCTCATAGAATAATCTTGGCTATGCCTCCATGCAATTATATGCCTTTACATGATCCCCAAGGTGTATATTTATGCCAAGGGATGAGCAAATGAGTTGTGCATAGGGTTTAAAACACACCTAATATGAAGAGATGAAAGAAGAACCAATTTAACTTCCTTTTGGATGTTTAATTTTAATACTTTGTCCCAAATGGAATGGTTTCCTCCCCAGACGAGTTTTTCTAGGTGGCCCTATTCCATGATGTAATTTTTGCTTGAAGTTGAAATCATTGCATAGTTTTGTTAGCAAAAGAAACTATCACTTGGGACATTTTATTTAGTTGGTTTGGCCCTAGGATGCCTAAATCATCTCCAAGTCCTAGTGCACTTGTTTCATCTATTTTGAATTTGACTTTTCATCTTTGCCTTGCATAATTTTGTCTCAATAAGGTTAAAAGCAGGTATGAAGTCCTTATTTAGTCTCATGAACCAAGAAGTACAACTGTTCAACCAATAAACTAAATTTTGATGAAATTATTAGGTTTCAGTTGGGTTTCAACATTGCAAAGAGCATAGGCTGCTTTCTCTATGCTTTTATCTTTTGTATTTTAGTTTTCATACATTTAGTAAGGTTTAGTATGTTTAGGCACTCCTTATTAATGCACTATTAATAATTTTTAGTAATGCACTAAAACACTTCTTTATTAGGCTATATGTTAGTTTCTAGTCACTATGACATTAATGCAATCAAAAAATATTTCTCTTCTTGGTGGCCTTGTATTCATAGCTTAAATTAGACATTTGTAAGCACAAGTACTATTATTTCATATGCATTTCAGACTAGTTAGTGGTTAAACATTTTAGATAGTCTCTTGTTGCTACTCTTGGGTGATTTTGTAGTTGTATTATGTTGTTATGCCATAGTATTTAGTTTTTATTAGGATTTTTGGGTGTACCTTTATTTTTATTCAATGCTCTACTTTGATTTCTCTATAGAGGTCTCTTTGATTTTTTTGGCTTTTTTTTTCTCGAAATTCCCTTGCTGGCAGTTTCTTAAGTGGTTGCTTTGCAATCCCAATGACTGATTTTGTTCATTGACATTCATATAGTGTTTTTCTTTAGTCTCATTTATTGTTGTTTACCATATCTTTTGATGCAAATGGGAATGAGGGGGCCTAATTAATTGATGCCTTACTATCCTACTAGGACTTACACTCAGCAATGGACACACACAACCAGACACACACTCAGACTTGGAAACACAAGTACACTCTCTTTATTGAATGAATGATAGGTTACAAAGATTCCATTACTCCCACATTTCCCTCATTGTATTAAGAAGAAGACAATTGACATCTCAGTATCTCATGGACCGGTTACACTTTTTATTATAGACATACATCACCCTAGCAAGTTCCTCAAGATTTTACTCTCTTTTCCTCTTTGGAGCTAACTCTTCCTCACCTCTCTTAGATTTGGAACTAACTGAAACTACCTCTCACTAATTGATTATTCTCAGCACCAGCAATTGATCCTAATCTCACCTGATTGTTTTGACAAGATGTAGTGACTCTTCAAGCTCCCTCCTCTATCTTGTAAATTGGTCAACATGTTGAAAAATGATGATCTGGGTAGCTACTTTACTTTGTGCATTTATTGAGGCAAAATCCACTAGATACTGCAGACTGGTGGTTATGTAGCTGTCAGTTAGTGTATACCGGCAGTTTTGAAACCACCACCTGTTTTAAGCAACGGTTTTGTCATCATCCCAAAAAGGGGTCAATTGACCTCAAGGAGATGACTGAACCCATCCTTGCTTGAATTTATTTTCATGTTGGAGTTCTGATGATGTTCGTTGAGCTGTTCTTGATCATCTTTGACCCACACAATGTTGTTGACAAAGTTGACAAGGCACACACAAACACACAAATGTGCACTAACCCTGACCCATATTTTTAGTTGATGCAAGATTGCTTGTTGACCTGTGGATGTTCTGATTGCTTTGTTTTTGTTTATTTATTGCGTTTTCCATTGCAGAGTTCATTTATTTAAAGACCTATTTTATAACTTTATTTTAATCTAAGATCTTGATGGCTTTATGAATCCTTGTGTGCAAGTTCTTTTTCTGCTGCTTTTTCAGTAGATGATCGTACTTCTGTATCCTAGTTTTCTACATATAATGTTTGAAGCTCAGTATAATTGTTAGTTGTTCTCCTCAGTTTTGAAAGTGTTTCACTAGAATAAGTATTGGTATTGTGATTCTGGTCTCAGTATACATAAGTATCTAGATTTTCTCCCACTCAATACTATCTGTGGACGAAACCATCATTTAAGACCCTTATTTCAATCGGTGAGGCCCCAGGATGTCTAAATAATCTGAGTCCCAGTGATCCTGTTTCCCCTGTTTGGCATCTGACTTTGCATCTATGCCTTGCCCAATTCTATCTTAACAAGGTTAAAATCATTCTTTAGTCTCATGAATTAGGAAGTACAGCTAATCAACTCAATCAACATATATTTGATGATTTTTCATGATCTAATTCAGAGCAACATTGCACGGAGCATTTGCTGCTTTCCTTATGCTTTTACCTTCTGCATTTTAGTTTTCGTATGTCTAGGAATGTTGAGTATGCTTAGGAACTCCTTATTAATGCACTACATGCTAGTTTTCAGTCACTATAGCCTTAATACAATCTAAAAGCATTTCTCTTCTTGGTGGCTTTGCATTCGTGGCTAAAATTAGATATTTGCAAGCACAAATGCAAGTCTTTCAGATCCTGCTTCAGGGACTATTTAGTGGTTATCATTCTAGAGAACCTCTTGCTGGTGCTTTTGTAGTTGTATGCTGCTGTTATGTCATAGTTACTACTGTACCATTATTTTTCTTCAATGCTCTACTTTGTTTTGTCTATAGCGTCAAGTTTATTTTTTAAGTGTTTTTTTTTCTTGATGCTCCCTTGCTGGCATTTTCTTAAGTGCTTATTTTACAGCCTCAATGATCGATTTTGGTCATTCATTGAAATTAATACAATTTCTTTCTTTTCTTCATTTCTTATTGCCTACTATATCTTCCAATTGTTTCCTATTGTTTTTTTCTCGTGTCTTCCATCATGGAGGTAATTTATTTTTAGACTTATTTCGTCCGTTTTTCTTAATCTAAGATCTTGATGGCTTTATGAATTATGTGTTTGCAATTTTTTTTCAGCCGCCTTTTGAGTAGATCATATTTTCTGCATCCCATTTTGCTGCATATAATGTTTGAAACTCAGCATAATTGTTACTAGTTAGTTGTTCTCCGCAGTTCTGAAAGTGTTAAGCCTACAATAAATACTAGTAATGTTATTCTGGTCGCTTTATACATTCATCTAGATTTTTTTCCACTCAATACCATCTTTGCATCATGTTTATACTTTTTTGGGTTTCGTAATTCATCTCCATTATTTCATTCTCTTTTAACAGCAATTACAACCATTGTAATTTTCAAGCCATTTTATGTCTTCATTGTGCAGGTACATTGATTTAGTAGCCCAGTTGTATGTCTTTGTTGCACAAATATATTTATAGATCTATATAATTGTGAATATAGAGCACTGTCGTTTATCAATTAGATATTTCTTGTTAATCATCTATGCAGACTACATAGATGCAATCTCAGAATCCTCTGATAAATAATTAACAGGGGTGGCATTTATTGGTTTACTAAAGATATGGGAGCTTCAGTGTGTTTGTGAGCATTTCATGCGACTAAATGTAACTATACAAACCTTGCAGTACTGCGATTTAGAGGTAGCTCTAAAACAGTGTAGTATGGAAATTAGCTGTCGTAAAACATTATAGTTATTCTTTAATGCTGGTTACTAAATGATCTATTTTTGATAGATTAACCGAGATTCAATGGTCAGTTTATATTCTATTATGTATTGGATGTACTACTACGGAGCTAACTTCATCGTAAGTTTAAGAGATTCATTCTTGAATTTAAATTGTTTATCTAATCTTGAGCACTATAGGATAAGAGAGGCACATTCGTCAATCCTTCTGTCCTGATTACATTTTAATATTTTGCACTCTTTTTGGCTGTGAGACACACTCTCTTCCTAAAACACTAATCGATTCTTTCTCATATTTAACTATTGTATATTTTAATGTAAATATTTATTGTCTCTCTATTAGTTCGTGTGTATTATGATGGTAAGTTTTAGGATTTAGAGATGGTTTACACTTTATATTTGAACCTACAATTTGTAAAGCTCTTACATGGAGCATGCAAACAAAATCCCTTTCACATGGTAAATTAGACAAAGTTTTAAAATGTTGAAGTATGAGAGTTTATTGCACACACATTATTTAGGAGTCTTAGTAACACCATGTCTAATATCATAATCTGTTGCAGATTTGATCATGTTTTACAAACTTTGGTTTAGGGATGGATCATGGCTATTTTAAGCTGATTTATTTGTTTTGAATTTTAATTGTAGACATCCAATTCTTATTACAATTGTGATGAAATTGTTAATCTAAACATTCTGCAAAAACACACAATTTGGGCTAAAATAACTAAAATGCACTAAATGGTTCAAGCTTGTCATATACAAGTGTCAATTTAGGCTAATGTATTTATGAATGGAGAAATGCATTTTATGTGATTATTATCTTTTCTTAAATCACTTTGAGTCAAATTGTGACCACACAAAATGATGCTCTGAACCACTGAATTCTTCTAATTCGGAAGTACATGTCACATGCATGTGTTATTTCTCATCCACAATGCTCTAAATAGGAAATTACTCTGTACGTAATTGACACCTTCTAATTATACTCCAGTCAAATTATGACTCAGAAACTTAACATTTCAACCAGTTTGATTAAGCAACCAATTTCCAAATAATTACATAAAATAAATTAATCCCACTTAAGCAAATTAAACCAAATTAAGGGCTTAAGTGGAAAATCCATGAAAGTTATTATCTATTAATTAAAAAATTATTTCTAATATCTACATCATCAGGGGATATCATTAGTGGGATGACATCCATAAGCCATAAATAGAATAAATATTTAGTTTAAGCCCTCCCATGCTTCATTAATGCCTATTTTTTCTAAATATTAATAAATATATTTATGGATTGAGCCTCCAAAATTGAATTGATTCATGGCCATACATTTTGATCTAAAGATGGATGGTCTTGGTTGTTTCTAATCATTTTTAAAAATCTATAAATACAAGAGTCCTCACTCATCCTTTCAAGTTATTTTTGTGTAATGTTATTATACTGAATTTACAATAGAATAGATCTAACTATTGACATACATTGATCAATTTCATGAGCCTAATTTATTGGTGCATTGAGAGATGATGGAGGAGCAAGCCACTCATCATTGACAAAGACTTGAAGCACCAAATCAGGTAAAAATCACATTTTGAGCTTCTCTTGGAGGAGGGATGGTCTTGAAAAGGTTTGATGGTTGTATTCCTTATTTCAATAGCTCTTAGATTTTATTTTCAAAACCCCCTGAGGGAGTTGGCTTAGTAAGTTATGTCCTTTATGCTTATATTGAGTTTTCAGTGCTAATGCATGGACTAACTTGCTTTGGATTCTTACTCTAAATTAATTATATTTTTTATTCATGGAGAATCAAAGTATCTTAAGTGTAGTTTTATTTTATTACATTAGATAGTATTATTTTATGTCTATAATGATGACATTGGTTCCTTGCAAGTCATGGCACTATTGAGTGGTTTTGTTGGTGTTTACACTGAGGTATTGTAGTACCCTCCCCTACTACTCCAAAGCCAACTACAATATTTTTTATTTTAATAAATATTAATTAGATTTATGCAAAATGTATAAGCCCATTGCTCAACAAATACATCTACATATAGTTCAAACCAAAATGCAAAAACAATATTGTGCCTTCATCAATAATTAATCCTTTCATATTAATATGGATGGGTTATTGAGATGATCTCAGTTCTTCTCAAGCACATGCCATGTTATGATCCTAGGACCTATGGGTTATCAGCCCACCAAAGCCTACTCTTAAATCACTTAATGGCCAAAATAACCCACACCAATTGAAATCACAATACCCTAGGTGTTGGCCTCTAAAGTGCATGTGTCCTCCTCCTAGGTTACCTATATATCAGTTCCTGCCTATTGCACAAATGGAATCAGGGCTATTGTAGTTCTCCCAAAACCTAGAGAGTGAATTCATAATAGGCATAAGATATAAAATTTATATTAGGCTAAGGATTATAGATGATGCCATCATATAATCTTATTTAATACTAACCCCAAACTTAAATTATTAACCTCAGTTAATAATAATAATTTGACCTTCAAATATGAATGAGTTATATTCAATCATAAATGGCAATCATAAGTCCAATGGACCTCATAGGTTACAATTAAATTACACCTCAAGTTACAAAGACTCAGGGTCTTCAATGTATAGATACTATATTGCATGGCCACTGATAAAAGGAGAGGAGAGTGTATGCAATTAGGTATGCATCATGTCTATAAATCAATCATAACTAGGAGAAAATATATCATACTTACACTTCTGATTGAAGATACATTAGATAATTAGAACATGACCAATATGGGGATCTACTAGACCTAATTAGAGGATCTCTTACCACAATAAATAATGCTAGAGAGGGTTTCAAAGCCTCCAATTAAGCACAATCACATAATAACCCTAACTAGGTCCTATGTTTTCATATCTCACTAAACTAATAATAAATATAATCTAGTGCTCACCAAAGATTGTGGCACAATATGAGGGTTAGTAAATACACATGTATAATAGAATCTCAATTAAGCTATGTATGAGTAAGATCCTAATGCATGGAGAAGAAGAGTAATATTATTCGAAGTCAATAATTATACTACTTCTATCTAATAAAAAGAGGAACAAAGCTAGAGAATACTTACCTAAAAGATGAATCTGTCAAGACTCAATATCTCCTTTGGCCAAAGGGGCTTCACAAAAAGTTTTTTTAGTATGTAAGGATTACTAATAAAGGTTAAAGCATCCAAGACTTTTCCAAAAGATTAAATTCTCCAAGTAGAAACCCTAAGCTAAGACTGCTCAAGTAGAATGGTAGAAGAACAGATTATAAATAAGTTCAAGCGAATAATAACTCTTGTTCATCATCAATAATAGTGAAATGATCTTATATATATAGGTAGATTTAACTCTAATCACTTATAAAATTTTTAGCTGATAGGGTCGACCTAGTCAACCTAGTACAATTATGGACAAAAATTCACTATGCCATGGGCTAGGTTGGCCAAGAGCTGACCTAGACCCTAAATGAATTTTACCCAAAATAGTTTAGGGTCAATTGACCTAATACAACAAACTATCAAAAGGGGCTTATGGTGAGGAAAAGAGGGATAGAAAGTGGGAAAGACTAGAGGAGTATAGAAAAGAGGATTAATAGCTTAGAGAATGGTTTTCAAGAGCTAGTTGGATTGGTAATAAGTGGAAATGAGGGAAAACAATCATGTAAAACACCAATAGTCTACCCACCCCTTTTTTAGTGCACCTTTTAAGGCATGTACTTAGAGAGATTGAGTCTTGAAAGGTTCTTACAAGATGTAAAACATCAATATTTGATAAAACTTAAAAATATTATGTATATACATATGCCCCACTCAAATCTCATCACGTGTCACTAAGGTGCAATAGGAGATGGTGCTTTAGGAAAGAACATAGTAACACACAATACTGAGGTTAAAAAAAATTATAGTATTTTAAAGCTGAAATAACTAAAAGTAAATGACTGAAAGGTAAATGACTAAAAAAGTAAATGTGATGCATACCTTGACTTATCTTTATCACTAGATGGTTTTTTGTTATGTTTGTAATTTTGATTATGGAGGGCATAGAGACTACCTTCGACAAACCTAAGAATACAAAACTAAAGAGTAAAAAAAACAAACATAAGAAAGCCAAGATAACTGGTATTATGTGGACAAGATGTACTTATAAATTTAGCAAGCTAGGGTGACAAGTTCTACATTAGACCAAATGACCAAGTTGAGACTTAGAATAAATTGAGTAACTAAAAATCCAAGGCTACTAAAGATCAAAAAAATTAAACAAGTAAGCCTTAAGTAAGAAAGATAAACACACCAAATCAAACCAAGGATGCATGTAAAAAAGGATGGTATTCAAACATCAATGTAAAAATAGTAACAATCCTTACTTAAACAAAGATGGATAAATAGATGAGAAGTAACAATCCTTACTCAATCATCAATGAAAAAAGGGCGTACAAGGGAAAACAACATTGATGAGTGAGAAGTAATAAGCCAACCTCATTCAATAATGAAAAAAGTACATGAAAGTAGAAATAGACTTAGGTGTCTACAAGAAAGGTAGGTACAACAATGATAAATGGTAAAAGGAAAGCAAAGAAAGTTTAGGAATGTATATCTCTAGTGTAAATAAAGTAATCCATAATGGCTCAAACATGTTTTGATCTAAGGATAGATAAAAACTAAAATAAAGTAGTGCTAGCATGTTTTTAAGATGTGAAAAAGAAGGAAGTATAGAAGAGCAAAAATAGATTTGAAATCACAATTTGCCTATCAAGGGGGGAATGGAATGGATGGAGGGGAGAATGAAGAAAAAACCAAGGTAGAAGAATTATTTATCAAAGTCAAGACGTTCAAATTAGGTTTGTCAAAACAAGATGACTTTCAATCTTAAAGAAATTTAAATAACTTCTCTTAGCCACATAAGTCTTAGGTCAATAAATGAATTATAATAATCATCTCATGAAGGCTATATACATGAAAAGTAAAATGGACCTCCCTTTCCACAATGTGTTACACATTCTTCATGACTCCTTATAGAGCCATCGATCTACTATGAAGATTGATTACTTACATGAGAAAGTAAGTAGCACTATAATTTTTTTTGAATTCTCCTATTCCAATCTACTGGCCTACTGCACCCTAATGGACCTCGATTCTATTGTGAGTCTAAATGTGGAGTTTGAGCTTTGATTAGAGATATGAGATGTGTTTGGAATCACATATTTTTATGTGATATTGAATTGTAATATTTGTATCTTGCCTTATATATATTATTACCTTTTGTTTCAATGATTTGGATTTTAATTTTATTTATGGCTTTTTCTATTCCTCTTCCATATGGACTTAGAAAACCAAATATGAGTGCTAAAGATGAATTTCATTTGAATACTTTGGACTTGATTGTTAAGAGAGAGAAATTTAGAGAGCATGGTGTCTAAGAGTCTCATCAATCTAGGTGAAATAAAAGTGTTATCTTGATTTTGACCTTGTTTTATCCAATGTGGAGTGAAAGGAAAGGAAATAAAGAGGAATGACACATGGAACAATTTGAATTAATTCAAATCACAACAAATGTGACAAAGGGTGAAAAAGAGGATACAATGATAGAAAAGTGTGATTTATTATCATAAGAATGACGAAAGTGGAGGAAAACATGCTAACATAGATTGTTGTGCAAATTTCATATATCAAAAGAAGCAAAAGCTAAAGTTGAGAACAAGGATCAAAAGCACATTTTAGAAAATAAATGACAAAATGGTAATTTTATAAGGAGTCTTAGGTCCTATCCATGGTCTTACACTATAATTTATAAAAGAGAAACCCATAAGGGTGCCAAAAAATATTATAAAAATAAATGAGATAAGCAAAATATAGTATTTGTGAGGAAGGCTAGGTGCTATCTATGGTCGTACACTGAAACTCACAAAAGTGAAACCCAAGGGATGCCAAAAAGTGTGTAAAAATTATGAAAATAAAGAAACTATGGTACATCATCAGAAAGACCAGATCTTTTCCATGGTTTTATAATGCAACTCATGAAAAAAATGGGAAACCAAAAGACCAAAAAGGAAGGACTAAGGTCTGTGAAAGAAGAGAAATGCTATAGAGGGAGAGACCCATGTAAGTAACCTCCAAAAAGTGTTAGATATAAGTCATATGGAAAGCATGAAAATAAGGGAAGGATTAGTAAAAATACATCTTGAGGAATTGTGCGTTAGTAAGATCTTTGAAAACATGCCCTTTATTGGTTTGAAGGTGATAGGTGCTTGGACTAAGAATATCTTTGACTAAATAAGGGATCCACCATTTTTGAGTGTATTTACCTTCTTTGTCATGAGCGCAGTCTAATTTAAAGATAATATCACCAATATTAAATGTGCAAATTTTAACACATTTGTTATGTTTTTTGGCAATATGGGCCTTGTATTAGTAGTTATGTTACAAATCTAAAAGATGAAGATCATCAAGGAGATCAAGGGCATGAATGCAAGCTTCACTTCATTCTTCATCGATAATGATCCCATGAAGAGATATACAAAGAGAGGGAATCTCAACTTCTAATGAAAAGACCATCTCAGAACCATAAACTAGAGAGAATGGTGTTGCCCTAGTGGTAGTACGAATGCTAGTTTGATAGCCACGAAAAGTAGGGTAGAGGTGAAGGTGCCAATCCATATGGGTTTCATGAATTATATTTTGGAGATTTTTTTTTGAGAATTGTTTTGGTGGCCCCAAATTGAAGTTTACATTATGGATGATAAGGTATGGAAAATTTGTGATTGATCTTAAATTTATCACAAAGTTGTTTGGCATCCTTGTTTTTAAAATTACCACCATTATAGAAGGTGATAGTAGAGGGAACACAAAAGTGACAAATGATTTGATTAAGAATAAATTTGGATATGGTAGTACTGGTGAAATTAATGAAGGGCATAGCTTTAACCCATTTGGTAAAATATTCGGTAGTTGTGATGATAAAAACATGCCCATATTGAGAGCCATGTAATTTATTGATGAGATCTAATCCCCATATAGAGAATGGCTAGGGAGATTCAATAGTTTGAAGTTTATATGTAAGTGAATGAATTAGATCATCATGAAGTTGGTAAGGGGTACACTTTTTAGTGAATTCGATGGCATCCTTTTTGAGAGTAAGCTAAAAGTATCTCATCCTTAGGTATTTATGGGTTGTAGCATGTTTGCTATAGTGGCCACCACAAATTCCCCCATGGGCTTGTTCAAGAATAGGAGGAAACTCATCTTGTAAAACAAAATGGAGAAAGGTACCTTCAACATTGTGATAATAAAAGATGTTGTATCAAAATAAATACTTAAAAGTTTGTTTATGAATGCGAGTCTTTCCATGAGAATCTAAGTTAGGAGGATAAGTTTGGTGTTCTAAAAATTTAATGATGTCTTTATACCATGGGCTTTGTTGAATGGTAACAAACTCGATGTGACAGATAAGTGAATCTTGTGGTTGAGTAGAGGATAAATATTTTCTTATTTGTATAAGAAAAGTGGGATCATAAAGAACTTGGTGGGGATGAAAGAGAGGCACTGAATAAGCAAGGGAGTCAATAATAGAATTGTGATATCAAGGAATAGACTCAATAGTGAAGGAAATGAAATCTTCAGCAAGAGTGGTTGCAATTTGAAGATAAGTAATGAGATTCTCATTTTTACATTGGAAATCACCATTGAATTGGAGGAAAATAAGCTAAGAATCACCTAAATCATGCATATATTATATTCCTAAACAAATAGCAACTCTCATACCTAAGATTAGATCTTCGTATTCTACCATATTGTTAGTTATGTCAAATGTTAAGAAAAAAGTTAAAGGAATGATTTTATTAAGAGGAATTGCAAGAATGTAACCTGCCCCTATTCCTTGAAGGCATTTAGCACCATCAAAGTGAAGGGTCCAAGTATCTTCATGCAAGTTGATATTAATTTTAGGAAGCTCTTTGATAGCTATTTTTAGTTTAGTAGTATCAGGAGGAATAGTGGATTCATCAAGATTACTTGCTTCAAGATCAGTGATAAAGTTATGAAGGTAGTCTTTGAAAGAAATATCTTGATTAAGACGTTTAATATAGAGAATATTATTATCTATAAGAATATATTAAAAGTCATCAATAGCTGGCATAAGAGATGTGGCAAGTTGATCAGCTATGACTTGTCATTTGACAACTTTTTGAGTTACAATGTGAAGATAAAATTCCATAAGGAGGACCATCCATTTTCCAATTCTATCTATAGGAAGAAAGGCTTGGAGAAGAAGTGACGAAGGGGATCAAAATAAATGATGACATAAGTGGCCTAGTAAAGCATGTAATGCCAAATATTTTTAACCACAAAATAGATGGTGAGGCAATCATGTTCAAATTTTGTATAACATTGCTCATAATCAATGAGGCCTCGGCTAATGTAGTAAATGAAATAATCTATTCCATTATCATCTTGTTGGGCAAGCATTGTCCCAACTGATATGGGTGTGGAAGAAGTATATAAGATAAAGGGTCGATCATTGGAAGGAGGGCAAAACATAGGTGGGTGAAACAATGACTCTTTCATATTATCAAAGGATTTTTGACAAGGATCTATCCATTATAAAACATTACCTTTATTAAGAAGAGAATTTATGGAGTGAATATGATAATCCATTTTGGGGACGGATCATCTAATTACCCCAAGTTTGCCTAAATAAGTGTGAATATTCAAAATGGATTGAGGAATGGGCATGTTGACAATAACATTGATTTTAGTAGGGGCAACATTGATGCCATAGAGAGAGACTAGTAATCCTAACAATTTTACATATGTGACACCAAAGACACATTTATAAGGATTTAGTCTAACTCGATATTTAAGAAGGTGGTCAAAGATGATAGCAAGATCAGAGAGATGAGTTTTGTGACTTTTGGATTTAGTAATGAGGTCAACCACATAAGTTTCAAATTTTTTGTAGATAAGATCATGAAAGATATGAGTCATTGCTTATTGGTAAGTGGATCTATCATTTTTGAGTTCGAAGGGCTTTTTAACATAGTAATAGGTGCCCCTTTCTGTGGTGAAAGTGATTTTATGTTGGTCCTTAGGGGCGATGTGAATTTGATTGTACCTAGAAAAGCCATCCATAAGAGATAACATTTCATAACCAACTATGGAATCAATGATGACATATCTTGAAGGTAAATGGAATTTATCATTGGGATAAGTGAGATTAAGATTATGGAAATAAATACAAATGTGAATGACCATAGTGACCTTTTTCTAAATGAGAACTATGTTAAAAACCCATTCAGAATAGTCCACTATTTTGATAAATTTATCATTGAGGAATTTTATGATTTCCTTATGACATAAGGTGGAAACCTCAAGGGGAAGCTTCCTTTATTTTTGATGCATAGGTTTGAAATCAAGATAAGTGATGATGTTATGAACCATAATGATAGGGTCAATACTAGGCATGCCCTCATATGACCAAGCAAATATTTCATGATATTTATCAAAAAACAATCTAAAATTATCATGTTCGATAGGTGAGATGATGTGAGAAACTATAATTGGTCGACAAGATGGAATACCATACTTAATGTGAGTATTCTCTTCGATAATCATGGCATTGCCATCTCATAATTGGTATGATGCATTAGGTAAACAAGAAATTGCATTAGCTTTAGGATCAATGCTAGAAATGAATTTGTTGAAATAAGGGGTTATGGTTTTGAAATTCCCAAGTTTATGATGTTGCTAAGGAAGTTGAATTTATTGAGCATGAAGTATTTCAAGAATAGATTCATAACTAGGCAAGGTGGGAAGAGGACCATAATACTCAACATATAATTTGAGATATAGAATTTGATGACCATGGTGATCATATTCAAAATGTATCTGATAGACATCAGTGGCCTTGGCATCTAGTGTAATCTTAGAAGTAAGAAAAGTAGATGGATGAGAATCAATTGGTGTATCATTGGTTTTAGTGATGAGGGAAGGATTTAAGATAAAGGTGGGATCTATAGGTGATAGAGAGGATACAAGGATTTTCTAGAGTTTTGGAAGGTATGATTTTTTCTACCACCCAAGGAGTATCAATAAGCAGAGAATTGGCAAGAGACACATAACCTTTGGGATTTATGTCACAATATGTGGAAATGGTATGAACATCTCGGTTAAAATCATGTATTTAAGCTAAGGTTTTTTGATAATGTTGAACATCTAAGTCTTGAGATTGAGCTTGGACCATTATGTAATTATCATCATATGTTGGATAAATTGTACATGCTTGAGATTTAGGGGGAGTTTTAGATGGTGAAATCCTAATATTACTAAATTTATGTGGATACTTGATGAGAATATCTTGAAATAAATCTTCCACTTGAAATTCATTACAAATAAAAGCATATTTAGGTAAAAAAGTCTCTTGAGAATTACAAGGAGGGGGAAAATCAATAATCTCATCAATGAGGGGAATAGTACGGTCCTAAGGTAATAGGGAAAGAGAAAGACATTCCAAAATATAGGGAGGTAGCTTAGTAGTGTTGAAAGTATGTTGAAAATCATTAGGTTCATCATCATCTAAATCAATAAGTGTGACTTGTAAATTAGGATTGATGTTGATGAACTCGGGTAAAAGAGAAATATTGATCTTAGGAATGGTAGGAATACGATATTGATATTTTGGATTAAGGAGTTGAATACTCCAAGGGTTAGAATCAACCTCATGCTTATACCATTTTCCATTATGTAATAATTTAATGCATTGGATACTACAAAAATCAATATACCTCATTTTATGAGTCCATGGGTGACCAAGGAATATATTATAAGATAAGGGTAAATCAAGGACTGTAAGCTTAGTTCGAACAATCTTAGGTATGATGGTTAGGTGAAGCCAAATATAACCAAGTGGCTTTTGATTTGTCATATCAAAACCATGATAGGTAAGATTGGTTTGTTTGATATGGTCCTTATTATAACCAAGTTGTTGGACAAGCCACAAATATGTCACATTAATACCAGAGCCTTCATTAACTAGAAATTTAAGAAAAAGGGTGGTATTAATGGCTATTTTAATGAAAAGTGGTGGATCATCAACGTGAAAAATAGTTTCATCATTGATCATATCCTCTTCAATAAATTTGATATAAGACTTGGAGGAAGGACACTGTTTCAATGATATGCACATCAGTAGGTTGAGGTTTACTAGAATGTAGTTTTTCATCTATAGAGGATGGATCCTCAATTTCTTGTAATTTTTGCATAAGGAACTTATGATGATAAGGAAAAGTATGAACCAACTTCATAGGTGGAATCTTACAAGGCATAGAGCTATGTTCTTTTAAAAAGTTCCATTGAGATTTAGAAGAAGAACCAACATGATGTTTAGGAGCTTAAGTAGATTTTGTAGGAATAGAAGTGGTTGGGGTTTCAGATGGAGGAAGTGGTTACTCAGGGGTTTTAAAATTTAGATTAGTGGTTGTAGTATGTTTATGAATTTTTTCTTCCAAATATGGTTTCTTAGGCTTGGTAATAGGGTCTTTGTGAGCTAGCTTGTGATGATAATTAAGCTTAGTAGTGTTGACATATTGAGAATTTTTATAATATTGGTCATAATCGGCATCAATGGCACACACATCCTTGGTATTTTATTGATTATCTGTAGAAAAAAGTTTTTGGTTATTTGAGGTAAAAGATTTTAAATTATGTCATTTTTGAGAAGCAATGGTGTACTCTTGATGACGAAGGTTGATCATGGCTTCATGATTAAATGGATTACCAAGCATATACGAGACAAAAAATTTAGTGATCCCTCTACAAGATTCATGGGAGTGATTGATATCAGCATGGAACCAATAAAATTGATTAAGGTCATGCCACTTAGGAGGATTGTTAGGATAGGTGAAATATTTGGAGGGTGATAAAAAATGTTTCACTTGCTACACAGTGAGTGGTGCATGAGAAGATGAAGGTATGTCATCTTTAGCAGCTCCTAACTTGGTTTGTGGAGAATTGCCAATGATAACATTAATATATGTTTGAAAAGATCCTTTAAGTATTTTAGGATTAGGTTCGAATGCTTCATGAGAAAGTCTTAATGTTTATCTTGGTAAAGCACTTATTTAAGTGTTTGGGGAGGCAAAGTTCAAACCTTATATTGATGAGGATTAAAATAAATTATAAAGAGTTTCAACACGTTATCATCAGTCATGTTATGGTAAGATTTATGGGCCAATGATTTCCATCTTTTGATAAAGTCATAATCTAATTCAGTGGGAGATTGCTTAGAATTGATGAAGTGGCTAAGACAATTTTTGGGAAGATCATTGTGTTGAAACTCTTTAACTAAAATATTGACCAAATCTTTAAGTTGCCAAATGAAATGTTGTGAAAGTTGGTTTTACCATTATAATATATCACCAATGAAGGTTTTGATTAGGAGTTTAGTCATGGTGGAAGTATTAGTTTGGATCCACTCTTTGTAAATATTACAAAAGGCTTTGAGAAATGATGTTGGGTCTTTAGTCCTATCATACTTGATAGTTGGATATATGTTACCAATATCAATGGATACAATGAAGGGAGCTAAAGGCTCATTTTGAATAGTTTGAAGAATTTTGTTATTCATTATGGGTTGAGGAATAACATTGCCTGAAGCATGTCTAAGAGGTGGAGGAATATAATTGGGATTGGATTGAGGATGGATAGATATAGGTTGATTAGCCATATTAATCAAATGATGGTGGAGATGAATCATTTGAGAGGTGTTAGAGGTTTGCATGATGTTCATTTGATGTATGACTTGTGAAAGAATTTGAGCTATATCAATAGGTGGGTTAGTGTTGGTAGGAGCACTCCCCAAATCAGTATTAGGGGGAGGGTTATTAGTAGATGGATTATTAGTGAGAATATTGATTAAAATTATGTCAATTGTTTCCACATTAGTTTAAAGGTTTTGAAGATGAGAAGTGTCTTGATAGGTATAAAAAGGGCCAGACCCATCAAATCCTTTTTGAGGTGTGATTTGCACCATGTAACAAGCCACATATGAAGGAGGGGTAAAGGTGCCCCAAGAGTGATGGTTCTCTTGGGAGGAAAAGAGACGGGGAAATGAACATCCCATATAGCATCTAAATGGATTCAGGCTATCTAAGAAGATGTTGATTGGGGACTTCATGATGAATTGAGAGAAATGAATAAAATGCTAAGGAAAAGAAATAGATAACTGAGTCAAATAAATAGGGAAAGCAGTAAGATAATAGAGTTGGCTGGGTCAACCTAGTAATGTAAATAGGGGGCTAAAAATTAAGAAAATAAAGATACAGAGTTGACAGGGTCAACCTAGTTTTGTAACCTGGATAAAAAGTAGGTAGAAAATGATATAGAGATGATAGGTTCAACCTAGTAATGTATCCTAGGAGATAGAAAATAATACTATGTTGATAGGATCAATTCAGTATTGTAGGTAGGAAAAATAGTTAGTCTGCAAGAGATTGTGTTGATCAGAATGACTGTGTACTAAAACAAGATTTTTTTTGCAATTACTTTTGTAAGCAAGAAGTGACGATAAACACACAATCAATTGGGTCAATGAGGATGATCTAATTAAGGCAGACATCACAAAACCTTGCACCAATATTGGCCAAAGTAAGTTTTTGAAATACAACATACAATTGAGTAAAGAGCAAGCAATCAACTTGGAAATTAAATGCTAACTAAGTGGTCATCTTGAATGTTGTTAGATTATGAGAGTATGATTTTAAGTGTGATAGGGAGTTGGCTATAAGGAAGGAACTAGAAAGAAATCTATGGATGGTTTTAAGACATTTACGATGAAAATGATCTATGTTGGCAATAGTTTTAGCTTGGTATTGGGGCTTACCGCCTCACTTTACACATTACAATGATAAGGGTGTCAGGTGTTTTGCCAATATATACCATTAACCACGTGTTTATACTTGGCTGGAAAACTAAGTCAGCTTCCCCCTTGGTGATGAAATCCAAGTAGGTAGGCCTTGGGTAGATAATTGTTTAAATGCATTTTAAGATTATGTGATGTGGTAGTGTGTGTAAGAAAATAGAAAATAGTGCAAATAAATGGTATATTAAAAAAAACACCTAATTAGACTATGTTATTTATTCTAAGCATGCAAGTAACTAAAAGTGAAACTATGAGCTAATTACTAGCATATTAATGTTAATTATAACTTTGAAACACAATATAATGTTGGTTTAGATGACTATGTATGTAGAGATTATAGAATAGAGTCAATAATGTTTCTACTATACTTCTGAAGTAAGGGTTTGTTAAATAACTACGTTGATAGTGTCGACCTAGTATTCTAGATAGAAGATAGAATACAAAACTAGGTTGACATAGTGGACCTAGTTTGTTGTATAAGGGTAATTTTAAAGACTGTAAACTAAGAAAAATAAAATTGTAATGAATAACAGAAATAATAGAGAAGGAGAGAAAGGACCCTTAGTGGGTTGGAGGATGCAAAGGAAAATGAGATTACTATTGAAGTACCCTGATTTATACTTGTAAATTCTACCAATTGTGTCAATTGGGTTGACCTACTTTCTAGTTCCCTATTTGATGAAACTTGTAAAGAATACTATGTTTATCATGTTGACCTAGTATATTTTTTTGGAAGTTTGGAAGTGTACTATGTTGACAGGGTCAACCTAGTAGTTTGTCTAGAAGTCTGAAAGTGTACTATGTCGACAGGGTTGACCTAGTAGCCTATACCTGATGAAAAAATTGCAAAAATAGAACAGAGTCATATTGATGTGACTTTATGTTAAACCCATGTATAAAAGTTTTATATTATACTAACACTATCGACCCAATATAAAAAATATATAAAAATAATTAATAAAATGACAAAATAATGAAAAATATGAGATAAAACCTGCAAGGGTTAGATTCATGTCAGGTTCATCAGAATATATGCATTGAAAAATGCATCATATTTATAAATCAATCTTAACTCAGAGAAGATAGATCATACTTACACTTCTAATTGGGGATACATTAAATAATCAAGAACATGACCAATATGGGGATTTGTTAGACCCAATTAGGGGATATCTTACCATAATAAATAATGCTAGGGAGGGTTCTAAAGCCTCTAGTCAAGCACAATCATGAAATAACCCTAGATAGGTCCTAAGTTTTCATATCTCACTAAAATAATAACAAATAAAGCAAAGAAATCTAATCTACTTCTCACTAAATCTTGTGACACAATATGAGGGTTAGTAAACAAACAAACATGCATAGGAGAATCTCAATTAAGCTGTGTATGAGTAAGACCATAATGTATGGATAAGAAAAGTAATATTATTCGAAGACAATAATTATGCTACTTATATCTATTAAAGAGAGGAGGAAAGTCAGAGATCACTTACCTGAAAGATGAATCCATCGAGACTCAATCTCTTCCTTGGACATAGGGGTTTTGCAAGAGGTTGTTGTGTTTTGTTAGGATCACTAAGAAAGGCCAAAGAATCCAAGACTTCTCCACAAGACTAGATTCTCCAAGTAGAAACTCTAAGATAAGACTCCTCAAGTATAATGGTGGAAGAGCATATTAGAAAGAAGCGTAAGTGAAGAATAAATCTTGTTCATCATCAATAATGATGAAATGATCTTGTATATAGGTATATTTGACCTTAAGTCTTTCTCAAAGTTTCAACTGATAGGGTTGACCCAATTGACCTAGTACAATTATGGGCAAAAAATCACTAGGTCATAGGCTAGGTTAGCCAAGAGCTGACCTAGACCCTAAATGAATTTTACCCAAAATAGTATAGGGTTGACCTAGTACAACAGACTATCGAAAGAGGCTTAAGGTGAGGAAAAGAGGGATGGAAAGTGGGAAAATACTAGAGGAGTATGAAAAAGAGGAGTAATAGCTTAGGGAATGGTTTTTAGGAGCTAGTTAGATTGGTAATAAATGGAAATAAGGGACAACAATCTTACGAAGCATGAATGGTCTGCCCATCCCTTTCTTAGTGCACCCTTTAAGGCATGCACTCATAGAGATTGAGTCTCAATGGGTTCTTGTAAGATGTAAAATATTAGTATTTGATAAAATTTGAAAATATAATGTGTATGCAAAGAGCGATTAATCTATTGCTCTATAGAAATGGGATTGTGCCAAGTGGCACAATCCCCATCTGCTTATTCAAAAAGATCCAAAACTTAGCCATGTGAACCAAATTCCACATAGGGAATTGCAATGGAAAGCAAGAATCTCAAAATGACATGAGTCCATAGAGGAGTTTTACAACTTAAAAATCACTATGAATGGATATAATAGACATAAAAGGTTGCAATTTAACATTTAGATCTCAAACAATCACTTGTAGGACTTCGGCTTATTCGACTTGATGATTGTGAAACATAAGTCATGAGTGGGTTTAGATTACCACGAATACAAAGGTGATCCCTTGCCAAGTGATTATGTTTTGAGAACCTCCTCATAGGTAAGAATGACTACCTAAAATTGTTAATCCCCAAGGAAAATCTTAATGGTAGATAAGATTCCTGAAGCACAGAGTCTCACTCACCTCTCAGTAATAAAAATAGTTGGGTCTAAGTGACTTGGCTTCTACTGTTAGTGGACAACATCTCACTAACGTCTTATTGTGACCTTGGTTAACATATAAAATTGCTTCTAATGGTTTTAGTTAGAGATAAGGGTTCAATAGGATATTGATACTATTTAACCATGGCCTCAAACTTCTCGACATATGGTATATGTGTTTTGGCTTTCACTTGTCTTTCTTGTTTAAGGAATAGTCTAAACTAGGATGTTGTTTAATAGGGGTGAGTTATATTAATTGTTGGGACCAACTTCCTATTTAGTTGGACAATCATCATTAATCGAGGAGTGGTGATCCCCATGTTGTTCTAATTTTGGTGATTTATTGTGGTTGCTTCCTTTCTGAATTCATGTTTACTTCCCAGTAGGTTTCTTGGTTGACTATCATTATTGTTACAGTGTCCTACTCTTCTTACAAATTGTCTGCTATGTGATCTCCTTGTAGTTGCTTCTAGTCTTGTTTGCATTTACTATTTGACTGTTGGGATGACCGTGATTCCTTGCCATAGTTTGCATTCTCTTTAATTCTTTATTATCCACTTTCCTTGTGGCGATCTCTCTTTATATGATAATTGTTGTTGTGTAGTGTATTTATGATGTGGCTACTATTAAACTGATGGCTTCTTTTTGTTCCTCATAATTATATTATGGGGTCTTCACTTTATTTGATCTGCTGTTATATTTATCCACCATGGCTGCCACCACGTGGCTTGTGATTCACACAATAATAATTCACACTTATCATTAAATGGAGATACTTTTTATTTTTCTTACTCATATTTCTTCTTTGGTGGTCACTAAGCTTTTTCTTCTCATCTTATTTGGATTGGTCCACATTAAACATAATGTCCATTTGTATTTATGCCACCAAAGCATAAAATTCTAAGTATCTATGTGGCCATTGTGCCACACAACTAGCTGCCAATAAAGCGCTCATCCTTTCATTGCTTATCCACTATCGGGATTTATGTCCACCACAGATGTCCTTTGTTGGAGCTCCCACTTATGCTACATCAACTTAGTTAACTACCCAATGGACTCAATGCAAACTCTTACCAATTCATCTCATCATCGGTATATAAATAAGAAAATTACTTGTTCAGAAACCTTTGTTTCCTCCACAAACACCAAACTCATCATGGTATGTCTATGGTATGAAGAGATATAAATACAAATATAATAATCAAATGCTTATTATCACAACCATAAGCATATGTCTCTTTTCCATGCTCCATTATTAAATAATCAAAGTGTACATGAAACAAAGCATGATCTTAGTCATATAAAACATCTCAATCAACGAGTCCAACCCCTATTGATACTTAACCATGGGCTTAAGCTAAGGTGAAGCTCAACGGAACATTACAGGTACGGGGTAAACCTTACACTAGCATTTTTTATGCAGTGGTATAAACAAATTATAGTGACCTAACTCACTATAATATTGTGTTATCCAAGTGCTATATGTTTGTTCTGTTTAACATTGCTTTTTTAAGAGGTAAAAAATTATTTAATATTTACAAAATTGGCTTCAGGCCTAAAAAGACCTTCAGATCTGCATGTAGGTTACCTGAAGCAAAAAAACTATAGTTAGTGGCTTCTACAGCCTTGCCCGTATAGCACCGTTCATGACACATGGTGACAGATAAAACAAAAACTCCTAATTTTTTGTGCTGCTTTTTTGTTCCCTGCCTTGCTGCGTTCTGTTAACATTGTATCTTGTATTTTGTTTTAACATGCTCCGGGCTTGATAGGTTCACTGTGACTTATTTTCCCTTGATATTTTAAGGTTGATAGAATGAACTTCTTGATGAAAGCTTATTTGATTCTGACTAATATCTATCACTTGTTTTTTAACAGTTGATCATTAAAAAGCGACCCTTGAGAAATATCAACGTGTAGAATTTCTGGCTGTATATATTCGGCATGGTTTTCAATGTCAGAGCTATGTTTACACAGGATTATGATAAGATTATGAACGAGTATGCCAGTGTCTTGTGGGATCTGCTTCATTAAGATTCTAGCAGTTTGTACATACACTAAATATTTTTTCAAAGCTATTGTTTGTCTTTCTATTAAACTGATGAATCTCTCACAGATGTCAACTGTAATATTGATGGTTATACTGTTACACACCATATCCCATTTAATTCTGAGTGTTTTGGAGAAACAAAAGCTCCATTTAAACAACAATAGTCATATTCCATTTAAAGTGACATTGCATGCATTGTAGGGGATTTTTCCATGGTTACTCACTCATCACTATATGCATGATTATCAACCATGCTCTTAGGTACGTTAAATTTTCTGAGTTTCTTGCATGCATAATAAATCAAGTTTTGCAGAGTGGATGTTTATCAAAATCATTTATTACTTATTTGCAGTGGAATTGCAGTATCCATGGTAATGAAATATGCAGATAATATTGTGAAGGTACATTTGTTGAACTTTCAACTAATTACTTTGTCCATGTGAATGCTTTGGGTTTCTATATCTAACATTCAGTTAATTTTGACAGGTTTATTCCACATCAGTTGCAATGCTTCTTACAGCAGTGATATCATTGGTTCTCTTTGGGTTTCACTTAACTCTTCCATTTGTACTTGGTTCTATGTAAGAACATGTTTAAGGGTTTATTACATTTCCATTAAACAAAACTACCTCTTTAGTTCTATTATGATTTGTACCTTACCAATAAGAATTGGTCTTTGCTATAAGAAAACGAATAGGTTTATTTATGTGCTTGCTTTCAGGGTTGTGTTTGTAGCAGTTTATTTGCATTCCAAGGGAAAGGCGTTAAGGTGATATCCAACTATTAAGAGACAAGTATTCTCAAGATTTTACATGAAGATGTATTTTCAAGATCATCTTTCAAGCGAGTGTACCTCTCAATTTGAAAATGCTTTGGACGGGGACATTCAAGGTTTCTACGTATTTACTTAAGAAATTAAGATTTGTTCATTTAATTTTTTTTTAAAGACCGATGTATTGGCCATTTAGAATCTTATATATTACTTGGATTTCTTTGTCAAATTTGAAGTGCACATTTATTACAAATGTGTCTATCTTAAAGCACTCTTAAGGGCCCAATAGTAAGTGATATCAATGATTAGGGTCCAACACTTCATCATCTTATTATTTTTCATCATCTGTATATCTAATTTTGCTATCTGATTCAATTTAATTGGTTCTGGGCTATTTAATGGCTGCGTGCTAGCATTGGATTTCGTTGTGGAACACTCGTAAGTGATATAAAAACAAGCAAACAATTTCGCATAGTCATTGGCATAGCATATTCTCTAAGGTTGTTTTTTATTAAGTAATTTTGCCCTTATCCTTTGATGGATGAGAGTTCAATAGTTTGGTCTATGCATGATTATCATAACAACTTGCAACATGCTGAAGATCGAGCATGTGTAATGAATGTTAAATTCTATAGTCAGTCTTGTTTGTTTTGTAGAGCGTGATGTGGGGAATTAAAGAATATGTTGAAATACGTTTCTCTTTGTCATGGTACACGTTTGTCTTCTTCAAGGGATTTTATATTTTACATTACCAAGTCAATTAAGTTGCTCACCTATCTTCTTTAAGAAATCTCTTGTTTTTTTTTATATTGATAAATTTCCATTTTAGGGTGAAATTAAATTGACATGCCAAAACATGGGTATTTCTTTCTTCAAATTCATCTGGGATAATTCAATAAGTCTATAGTACTAGAGTGTCAAATTTTGCAATTTTTTTGGAGGTTGAGAAGTTCACACCTATTTCACTAACATTTCATGGGGGTTCCTTTTTTCACGTTGCTTGCAAGTTATCCAAAGACTCCATAATTTTTTACTTGTTTTGATTGGGATTCTTGGTGTACCATAAGTTTTAACCAAATACATTGTGGCATTTGGATTGGAGATAAGTTACAATGTTGAAGTTGGCTAATGTGTATAGACTATTTTAATACATCAAAGGAGTGAAATGAAGTGTGTTAATGAGTGTATTCGTGAGCTTGTAAGCATGGTTAGATGGATGAAATCAAATTGAAAAATCATGCAAACAAGAGAACCTTACCTGCTAATAATTAGATATATTAAATAGGTATTTTGTGCATGAATTTTTTTGATTCGTGTTCTTGGTGATATTGCTTGAAACTTCACTAGAGATTAAGATTTCAATTTTTATTGATGAGTTTCATTGACTAACTGGACATGTAATCTTTACACTTGGGATGCCTATGTCAATGCAAATACATATTGAACTCCTAATAGGCTAGGACTGGCCAATGTATAGAAAATATTCAATCATAAATAGAATATTTTCTTCAACTAAAAATGGAGTACTAAAAAGTGATTAGGGTGACAATAATTCAATCAATGATATGAAAAAATGTATTTTGAAGTGTAGTTGGTAGATTTTAAGGGAGTGTGACCATTGGAAGAAGGTAGTGTTACTATAGCAATAATTCAACTAATTGGTGTCTATTGTTAGTCTTAGGTTTAAAGAGAAACATATTATCATCTTAAAAATGAATATATTTACATTGATAGGTGTTATTCAAGGTGATTAGATTTTGTTGACCATACCTCATCGATGGTTCTCATTTGTTGTTGGAAATAATTAGATGATCAAGCCTTCTTATTTCTATTGCATCTTTTCTATTGGCCTTGATGCATGGAAGGGAATGTTTGCTTTAGCAAATATGCCTTCAGATGTTTCGGTTTGACAAATGATCATTGGCAATCAGGTGGTAGATATGGAATGTTGCGATGTTAAATACCATTGATTGTTTTTTATATGGATGGATTACTTCCTCTTCTTGGCCATGCTTGATATTAATTTGTCTATAAGGATGCAAAGATTAGTGATGTATTTTCAACGTGGATAGATAACAACATTAATAATCTCCACATATATATGAGATATTATTTTATAACGAATATTGATATTGCATTGAGAACCTCTGTTGCCTAAAGGTTACAATAAAGAAGAGTAGTTTGTAAATATGGAAACCATCTTATGGCCTTGGAAAAGTTATTTTTCATGTCTGCCTTGCTTTTTTTCTGTGAGAGAGACGTGGTTTTGTTTTTTAATTAGTTTTTAGTGCATACCATTTTTTTTTTAATTATGGGTCTTATTGTTTAGTTTTGTATTTTGGCTTGATCTCAGTTTGAAGTGTTTTTGATGCAAATAGATGGTGGCAACAATTTGATATTGCATTGAGAACCTTTGTTGGCAAAAGCTTGGAGTTCATGAGAGCATATTGAAAGGTCTTTTCTATTTTCCATGTTTGCTATGTTTTTTATTGTGATACAAAGATATGGGCTCCTTTTTTAGGTGGGTTTCAGTGCATATCATGTTTTTTCTTTATGGGTTATGTTGTTTAGTTTTATATTTTCACTGGAGCATGCAATTTTTTTTTGTTGTGTTGATTTTTGGTTTTAATTTATGCATAAGGATTTAGAGTTTGGTTTGATGTGTTTTTAATACAGATAGCTGGTGGAATCAATAATGAAAGCTTATATATGATATATCAATTTGAACTTCTATTGGTAAAAACTTGCAATTCCATAGAGCAGATTGAAAGGTCTTTGTAGTTACAAATGTGTGGTTTCTATTTTGGTTTGCAGGTACAAAAACCATCTTGTTATGATGTTAAGCTTATTTTTCATCATCATTGTTTTTTGGGTGATATAGAGATGTTTCTTTTTCAAGTCAAAATTTAGTACATATATTATTTTTTTTCTTTATGGAAGTTCATTTTTAGTTTTGTATATTAGCTTGCACATGTAAAGAATTTTAGTGTGTTGTTTTTTTCTTTTAATTTCTAAGAGCAGGTTTAATATTGATTTGGATGCATCTTTGGTAAAAAGTTGTGGTTTAGGAAGGTAAGTTTTTTATTGACAAATTTTTGTGTTGCATTTGTAAATGAATATTTAGCATTTAGTTGATTTCTTATATATTTGTTCATGTTAGTTAAGTTTGGATTTCAGAGTTCGTAAAAGATATATGGCATTAAATTTATGAGGCATTTAAAGTTATAACAAGTGCTGTAATTTCTTGAGTTTTTTTTGGTTTAGAGGTAGTAAAATATAGTTTTTTTTAAGTATGTTTTTTTTAATATTTTAATTCATTATTTTACTCTGTCTATGGTTTGCCTAGGCTAAGTAAATTTTTGTTAAATATAATTTTTTTTTTATTAAATACCATTTTTTAAATTGATTTTAGGATGTAATTGTTTTCTAAAAAATGAATAGAATATTTGTAATTACCTTAAAAAATCGATTACAAATATCATTTTATAATTTATAAATGATCACTTTTAATGCAAAAATTGTTTCGAAAAATAAATTGTACTTATAATTAATAAAATAAGTTTTTTTAAGATCAATACAGTGTGGGGGACCCTTACACAACATATAAAAAGAAATATAAAGAGAAAATTTGCAAGAACCATCCACATAAATTACACATTCGTTGCTTAGCCAGAAGGCTTACAAGCATTACAACATCATTCTAGCTTGGCTGAGCATGCACTGACTTCAACAGTCGCAGCCAAGAGCTAGAGACCAAAAACACAACCTTACAAAAAAATCAACTTTCAACACCTTTACTTGCCCTAGTCCAGTTGAATAATTTAATTTTTAGTGACACCACTCGTAGAATGAGAACAACTGCCAACCTCCAACTGACGCTTACCCGAAACCAAGCGTGCTGTAGCCAAGTTGAAACTAGAATCCTCCAAGTCGCTCAAGGAGCCAGCTCGTCCTGCCTTACACTTGCCCACCGCCAAACGAGACCCCATAGCCCTTGTGAGTGTCACCCGACGCTGTTTCACCAACCATGGAAGAGGAGCAACAATACCCCATGAAACCAACAATTTCACAGCATCGATTCTTACTCACGAATGCTTTACCGAGCGCATAAACACCAAAGCGGGCAGGGGCGCCATTGCTTCCTCCAAGGGGGGAGGAGGAAACCAAACCCCAGACTTAACTTTTCGCTCTCACCTTATACAACAAGGACTGAATGTAATTGCGGACGAGAGACAATTTCCTTTCCAAATCCCAGAAAGCCGCCATTGGCACCAACCCAAGACTGTCTTTACCCGAGAATGGCAGAGACTCTTCCTGCCCGACATCAACTGCCTCCAGAGCTTCATCAAAACCTACCCTGAAAGTCGGCTTCACAAAGAAATCAACTAGCTGCTTCACATTATCCTCACTAAAACAAGAAACAAGATATTGCTTGTAAAGAGAGAAGCTGCCATCGAATTGAATTTATTGTTGGTTCTATCAAGTTTGATCGAAGCCGCCCGGATTAAAGAGTCTCTATAATCATGGATAATAGAATTAACTTTGAAGGCAGTGGGATTACATGATTTTCTTATTTATTTTTGAGATATTATTTTATATTGTTAAATGTTAAATTTGATTTATTTTTATGTTTGATGTTTATTCAGTTTTTCTATTAAGAAAAAAAAAAATTCTTATTTTTAAATTTGTTTGTAATAAAATCATGTTTTTAAATATGATTATATATATATATATAAAAGAGTTGTTCAGGATTGACATAGTTGATTTTGTTGGAGATAGAGTGGTATTTATATCTTATTTTATTAAAATCATGTTTCCTTTATTAAATTTTAGTATTAAGTTTAAGAGGCCATCATTTTCTTAATAATAATATATTAAATAGTTGTATTTTTCGTTAAATGCATGTATTTGATAAATGACATTATTTTAAACAATTGTACTTGAAATATTAATTATATAAAAGAGATTTACACATTGACACATTTTAATTAAAGAAAAAATAGTTATTATAATTTAAGTCTAGTTTTATATATAAATATTAAAGTTATAATCTATTAAATTAATAAGAAAAATCATATTGTAAATTTAGAACCAATATAATCTTGACAAATTTTATAAATCAAATGACCATAACAATAAATATCCTTTATAAATATTTAAAACTTAATAACTTATAATTATGTAGTTAAATTTTTATTTTCAATATTTACATACGGATGAAAATTTAGGTGAGAAGAGTCATAAAATTTATATAATGACATTTCTTGGTGTGCTTGTAATGTCTTAGTATTTTTTAATTATGCTTGTATTTTATTAGTGAAAATAATGTGACATTGTTTTGAAAATTAAATTTTGTTTATAATTTAATATATAGATTTATAAGTATAAGGTAAAACCATGACTTAAAATGATATTTTATATTGTTTGTAATATATATTAATTATTTTTATTTATTATTATTGAGAATAAGTTATTTATTATTTATTTAATTTTTGGGATTTTGTTGTGAATATGTTATATGTATAAATATCTTCAAATTTTATTATAAAAAATATGTTTAATGATAATTTGTATTGTGGTAGTTTTTAATTTTTAGGAATTTAACTAAAGTTAATTTTTAGAGAGAATGTATTATTTTATTCATACATGAATATAAAAAGGATAGATATATTTTACAATTTTATTTATTATCCATTCAAATTTAAAATTTATGTTAATTTTTAACAATTTGGAGATTGGATGTATCTTCTCTGCCAAAAAAATCCTTTGGAATATACTCCAAAAATGTCAAGTTGTCAAATGGGCTTTTAAAAACTGTGTTGTATGTATTTTATAATGTCTTTGCTTTGTGACACTACATTTGAGTATTATATATTTTTTTTTAACAATATAGGTGCCTTTTGCATATTGAGTTTGGATTCTTGAAAGGTGATTATATTTGTCTAAAAATATTTAAGTGTTTGGATTTATATACATTAGAGAAGTTTACATTTATAAACATAATAATGTGAGGGAAAATAAAATTCACTTATGTTAACATCAAAATTATCACTTTTTTTGTTTAAATATTTAATAGAATCTTTTTCTTGGCTTAGTTTATGGATATTTATTATCAATCTCATTTTTGTTACAAAAAGCTTAACTTTGGCAGTTGCAACACAACTACCTTCAAGACTTAAATTTGATGGATGTATGGTCGTATTTACATTTTTTTAGTCATAAAATACAACCAAAATTTTAAACTACCTTTAGGACACATTTTTTAGGTAAAAACTTTTGACAAGAATGTGGACTAGTCTAAGATACAATTGGGGCCCCATATCCCCATGTGATTTATTAACCATCTATCTACTAGATATTCATAGATGCACACCAACTATTACCAATCAAAACCAACACTAGGCTTGAGAATAACCAATGTCTATTAATGGCCCTGAGAATATAGCCAATGACCACAACCAATCTCATATGCCTTTCTTGAGATTTAAACTTGGGTGAAGCTTGAAAGAACCAAGCCACTTAATTAACACATCCAAATCTCATTGGTAGGCATATAATTTTATTAATTGCATTCATTTCACTTAGATTTTTATACATTTCCAAATTACCATTTCTAATAACATGGAGTCCATTAACTTAATTATATGTGGATTTGAATCCATTTCAATAAATAGGTGTGGTGTTTTCTTGACATTTTTGGGACTTAGTTGCTCTTAAATTTACACATTTTGGAGCAAATTAACAAGTTTGAGATGATGCACTCATTATTGTCAAGGAAAAGATTCACAACCTGTTTCACCCAAAGCCATGACAACATTTGTAACCATTTTCCTTTCACTACAATTTGAAATAATTTGGTTGTAGTGTGTCAATTACCATTTACTTGAGGTTGTCAAGTAAGCTTTGTAGGAGTAAATAAAAATTTAAAACTAGCAGTTTCCCTGAAGGTGAAAGTTACATCATAAGGGATGGTGTAATTTTCCCTTTTGGTAAGGCATAGTTTTGTAAAGTAAAAAAGTGTAAATCGGTAGTCGTACCTCACTTGAAACCCATGGACACTTAACCCATGTTATCTTTTGTGAAAGAAGTTTCAAGCAATATTAATGTAATATTTATAATGGAGGTGATGGTGAAAAATGAGGATGTATGTTCCTTCTTATGGTAATGAGTTGTCAGGGGAGGAAATGTTCTATTTCATAGTAGAATGAGTAATGTTGAAGTGTTGGGTGAAGAAAAGGCCATGAAAAACATGAACATGTTTCAAAGTGCACTAGATGATGATTATAAAGGATAATAATAAAGCATTTCAAGGGACTGACTCGAAGAAGCCAAGGAAAATATACGTATAAACCTCAGATACATGTACAAACCTCTATAACACATGACTTTTATAATATATAATACTAATATATTATATATTTTATATAATAAATTATAAAATGTTATATATTTGTGTATAATATTTAATATAATATATAATAATAAATTAAAAATATTATTTGTATATATAAAGATATATATCTACATCTACATATAAATTTATATATTATTAATGTACACATGAAAATTTAGAGTAAACACATTAAAAATCTAAACAAACATTAAATTCACACTCTAAAAACATAATGCACTTCTGATAAGCACGTGAGGAAATTAAATGCACCTTCACTTACCATAAGGAACTCCCCATTGTATAGATTTTACTCATATTGAAAACTGATTTGGTTGCTCAATTGAATGCATTCAAGCATTCCCGAAACATGTCCCCTTAGTTGATTGATAATTTGCTTGGATGATGTTGAAGATGACTTGGATGGATTGATCTCAGACTAGAATAATCTCCTTTAGTTCGTGAAGCTTGTTGGAAATGGAGGAGGGACCTCTAATGTATACATTTTTGAGAGGGGAAATAGATGGATGGAATTGTTTTATAATGGAGGGCTAGATTTGAGTCAAAATCTTTATTTAATGAGAGAGAGAGAGAGAGAGAGAGAGAGAGAGAGAGAGAGAGAGAGAGAGAGAGAGAGAGAGAGAGAGAGAGAGAGGGGGGGGGGGTTAAGGAAGTAAGAGTTTATATTTATAAGGGATGGCTTGATTTACACTTTGTCTCTTGTCTTGAATTTTGGGGATTTGATGACTCGGTTTGATTTGATGATTTTGATTTCATTTTATTTTTTAAATTTGGATTTTAGATTGTGCATGGATTTTATTAGTAAAACCAATCAACTAACTAATGTGATTAATTAATTGATTAATCCATAAATGATTTTGGTGGGACTGGGTAAGGTAATAATATACTATGTTTAATTTCTTTAGAGGTAATTGAGGTTAAATAAAATCAACTATGGATGTGTTGATGATATGATTACATTTTAAGGATGATAAGATAATTCAGGTTTAGTGATATTACTTGCATAAATTAGTGGATTGGATGATGGTAATCAATAAAGACATCGGGGTGGTGGAATTGGGATGTCTACAGTTTACCCCTCTTTGAAGGGCCTAACATTTCAAATAATGCAAAAGAATAAAAATTGGTGTAGGATGCCCCAAGCAGTGTGTGATGAAGATTAAATAGTGGTGTGATTCCATCTCGAGAGGGCATGCATGGGTGTAAAACATGGATGGGCTCTCGAAATGAGAAGGGATGAAAAATAAAATAAAATGAGTGAGAAATGAAGAATTTTTTTATGCCCCACTTCCACAAGTGAGTCCAAACACCAATAGTGTTCTTCTTATCTTCATCTCCAAGGGTCAACAAAGTAGATGCTCTAGTTTAGTCAAGATCGAAGCCACCCAATGTGACTCCTACAATTGTGTTCCACTCACACATGTGAGGGTAATCAAAAATAATGCTTTTCTCTCTCATTATAAAATGTTATAAAGCATTATGTTCTCCTTTGTATTTTTTAATCCAATCTCTTTGATGGATTCCCCTTGAGGATCCATGCAAGCCTTGGGATTGCATGTTTGGAGGTTTGAATCCATGAGTTCACCTTGTATGATTTGGTTGTAACCATGGTATGCTTTGTTTGTAATCATGGTAATCCCTTGGGTTGAAGCCTAGATACTTGTTAGCTCAACTCATGCTTGGAGTTGGAGGTTGATGTTTGGAGCTCACCTTGGATGTTATGGTTGTTAACATTGTGTAAGAGTTGCATGTTGTATCAAAGGAGTTGCTAAGAGGATGTTCTTGTCAGAGAGTTTTTTATGATGCAATATAAAGTTGGAAGCTACCATTATCCCATGGTTTTTTCCTTGGCTAGTTTTGCAAGGGTTTTCACGTATACCTTATGTAATGTGTTCTCACCCATGTATTGTATTTTTTTTAGCTTGTTTTATTTTCAAATTAATTATTACACATATTTAGAATTATGTTTCGGTTCTTAATAAGTGGTATCAGAGCTAGGCTTTAGCTATTTTTACTTGAGCCATGCATGTGTTGATCCTAATATAAAATAGTGTAAAATGGATGAATTAAGGCTTAAAATAAAAGACAATCAGGTTAAAATTTGAAAATGGTGGGGAAAATGGAGGGGTGGGAGTGAATAAATAGTGAATGGGGAAGATAAAATGTCTCTTTTGTGGCCTAGCTTTATTAAGATTTGGAGCTATGAATTTTGCACTATTCCTCTTGATAAAATGGATCACATATCTTCCAATGAGCACCAGAGTGAGTAGGTGAGAGAGTAGTGAAAAATGAATGGGAATGGGACATCGGTAACTTCAATTTTGATTTTATCAGTTTAGGTCTAGGGGTTAAAAATGTGGTTGTAAACTCATGTGAAGTGGAGAAGTTATGAGGAAAATTTACCTCATTGTATTTGCATACACGCAAATGACATTTGCATTTGAGTCTTTAGCATCTAAGTGTGATTTTATATGACCTAATATTTTTGTTGATTGGTGTCATTTATGTTAAAATTCATGTCATCTATGTGATTATGATGTTTTTACAAATGTTGCATCATTGTGGATGTTGTAACATTTACACCATGCATAAAGTTTGCACCAAAATGTGGATTTTGAGATAAATATGATCAAAATGACTAAGTATGCTCATTTTTGGTGATTAAATGAGCATTTGCCTATCATAATAGCTTGAAAGTGATGATCCATTATGTTGGGATTGGTTTGGTGATTGAATGCAAATGAGTTCAGTGTCCTAGAGGTAGTGGGTCTATACCATGTGGCACAGATGCCTAAGATCAGGGCCGATAGATCTTTATTCACCATGTTGGCTAAGCATTGGCATATATAAACCAACAAATTTCACCTATTAATTGATGATATAATATTTACCATTGGGGATGTATGGAAGATATTGTAGATCCCAATATATATATGAAAGATCTATTTAAGGGGTACAATGCCATTAAAAATGATGCAAAGGCTCACAACTAGCACTGATATCCCACTACATGGATAAGGTCTTGACTCAGATGCATGTCTAGTAGGGGGATTGATGGATCGATTGCCTTTGGTTCTTATGGCCATTGTCAATGGTAATTTGTTTCTTGACAAGACCAATTGGTTTTTTAAGATGGGATTCGTAAACTTGATCTTAGATATGGTGGAAAATGCCATAGTATTTGCTTGGGGCCCTTATATATTAGACTTACTATACAAAGATCTCCATTTGATTGTCTATTAGGATGACAAGAGCATTATGGCCTCCATTTTTCTACAGGTGTGGGCTTGGGATCACATTGCCATGGAGTGACCAATAGGTACATGATGGTAATGAGAAAATGATGAAATGATATCATATAAATGGGTAGTTGTCATCAGTGCACAACACTATCATCTAGGAGATTTGGCCTTTTATAGACAGGTGATAGGCCAACTACATTCAACATATATCATTTAAAGGCCATATATGGGGCTCCACTTTTAATGGTTAGACATACTACTTTGATTATTTTATGATAGAGTGTTACATCACATGGTGCATAAACTACATCATTGAGCATTACAAGTCAAATAGGGTCTTATGATAATTTTGGCCTACAATAAGATATTCCAATAGGGCTTCATGTTTTTGTTCACATATCAAGGGAGGTTAGACAATAGGGGCCTCTGGTAGATCATCGAGTGGATATGAGTGATTGGAATTTTTCCAAGATATACAATGGGATGATAGGGTGACCATAATAGATGCCAGAGTGGATGATGGATATGATGCTTAGTGGGGCCTATGTGGTCAGTTATATTGATAGTGTCAAGTGTGAGGTTGAGGATGATGCACGAGAGGATTAGAGATATTATGTAGACAATTCCATGATGGAGGTGACAATAGAGGGTGAGGTAGAGTGTCACTCCTATTCAGGTAGGTGGTTGTCTAGGACATACAATAAGAGGAGATGGTTAGGTAAATGGATCTTTGATATAGATTATTGATTCCTTAGTGTAAGTAACAATGAGATCACACATGGTTTAGAAATTTATTACATCACTAGTTAGGTATCTTAGACCAATTCATATGGGTTTAGATATAGAGGTCACAATGGTAGTAACAACATTGGTTGGTGGCAATGGGGTAGGAACTTCACAACCATAATGGGTTGAAGATGTATAACTAATTGATAGTCTCTGATAGGAGATAATTGTGAGAGATGTGGAGATGACTAGTCTAAAAATCACTACAAGAGGATCTTAGACATAGATGATGACATGTGATGTATTTATTATTATGTTGTTTGGGAAGGTGATATGAATAAGTGTGAAGGTTTATAGACCCCAAGGTGAGAAAGCTACAACACACTCTATTTTGATCAATTAGAGCTTGACAAAGTCCCTTTATAATACACTAAGTGCGATGAGGGAGCATGCTTATTATAGATAACTCTATAAGGGTTTAGTACTTGATAGACAAAGATTCCATAATATATAGATTACATGGGAAGGAAATTAGGATCGTCAAAAACAACTCCATCAACATAGACAACTCCATCAACATAGTCAGTGGGGATCCCTCTTAGGAGGAGTTCACCACTGTGGAGTCTAACATGAGGGAGCCTTCTACCAGATGGATAATGTGAGATATGACCACTTATTTTATGTATATTATTTTGATGGACATAGATGGTTATTGTATATATTAGGACAATGATAGTTTATATATGGATATTCAATGTATATGATGATGATTCAATTTTGATCTTTCTCTCTAGTTTCATGATTTTATTTTGATGTGATGGTATTTGATTATATGTGTATGATATTGATATTATGGATGTAAATCTATTAATTAAATGTGATTATAAATTATTAGATGATATGATGTTATTTGGTTCTATGATGTGGCTAATGGTCCTACTTATTATGTTCTTGATACATTCTTAGTCATGTTGCATGGATAATGATGGATAGTTAGATATGGATATTGGGATTGGATGATATGTATGGATAATGATGGATATTGAGATAGGATGATATGTATGGATAATGATTATTATTAAAAAATACTACCAATCTTGCACAAATTTCAACTTTTTTGAGTACCCTGATGTTTGATATAACACACAAAAATATGCACATGATATAGAAAATCATGATGACCTTGATATGATATGTTATAAGAATGAAGAAAACACAAAAGATAAGAAAAATGTACAAATAAAAAAACAAAAACACACACAATAAAGAAAACAAACAAGAAAGATGTGTACATGATTTGATAATAAAGAAAACAAACAAACAAACAAGGTGTTTTGTCTCGTATCAAGTCAAAATCTTGATGTTGAATGAGTGATGATATTGATACCTTTATTTTTCCCCAAATAATGATAGATGCAAGGTGGGTTGATTGGGAATGATATATCCCCAAAAAACTTATAGTGAATTATTTAAAGAGTGATTAAGGGTTTTAAACCAGACTAAAACAAAATAAAATGTTTTTTTTTTTTTTTTTTGTATTTTTTTACTTTTTAGAAATTTGATATTATTGACCAAGGTTACTAGTAAAGGATAAATCTATTATAGAAATGGGGATCAAAGCACTAGGGGATGTAAATATGGAAGGATCCAGGAGGGTATCTCCAAGGACTAATTTATGTGTGCTTGATTACTTATATGCTCTGTTGACTCTATGCTGCCAAGAATTTGTCATCCTCGGGTACTACAATAACATGTTCTTAAAATTTCTTCCATGTCCTCATCGAGGTTAAAATGAGAGGGAAGATAATCATGATAGGATGGAAACTAGGATGGTTGAAGATGGCTAGGGTGGCATGAAATAAGATGCTAGATGGGAAACATAATAGATCTATTCCCAAGTGTAGGGTACTTGTAGATAATAAACAAACCTATAGGTGTGAAAATGTTTAAGGTGAATGATGTTCATAGGTTCATCAAACTACTGTTTGTCTTATGTGGCTAGTTTTTAGGCTTTTGAACCAAACCTAGTGATGATTACATAAGGACCTAACCAATTAGGCTCAATTTTACTCTTATTTTCATGGTCTTGATTAGTGTTTTGTTGATTTTAGTTTAGAACAAGATAACTAATTTTAAATTCTCTAGATCTGATACACTTATTATAATTCATAGGGATCCTATTTTGATATGCCTTCATATAATTAAATACATCAATCCTTTTCTCATCAATAAGTTACAACTCATGAAGTCATGTGACTCTGTAGTCCTCATCATTAATTAAATTCTTCAGAAAGATGTGCAGTGAGGGTAGTTCAATCTCAATGCATAAGATGCCTTCAACTCTAAAGACCATGGAATATGGTGTGGCACCTATGGGTGTGTGTATGATGGTACAGTAGTTCCACAAGGCATGATAAAGTTGTATATTCCAATCCTAATTTATGTCATTGATGATATACTTGAAGGTTTTATTTGATGCTTCAGTGTGGCCATTACCTTGTAAATAAAAAGGTGTGAACCGTATGTGTTTAATATGGAGTTAGGTATAAATGGCTTTCGTATCCTCATTTTTAAAAGACTTATTGTTATCAGTGATGATTGCAGAAGGGATTTTAAAATGACATATAATGTTACATCTTGATTCTTCACTAGGCACACTTGTGAGATTATTTGTGGATACAATTTACAAATTTATATTTGACTATTTTTAACTAAGATGTGAGATACATGCAGATACAAGGTAGAAGTATATCATTTAGGTTACATGACAACACTACTATGTGTTAGCTATAAGTATATGTTTACTTTATGATCACATGAATTTGTTATTTTAGCTATATTTATGATGAATGTATATCATGACTGTTATGGTCTAACTATTTATTTTTTTATGAGGTTGATGCAAGACAATCCATCCTTTAGAGTGTGATAGAGGGAGAGCATCATCAGAGAGGGTGATGTAAATCAAGATGTTGGAGGATGCTAAAGAAATCGACTGGTACCCTACACACACCATAAATAGCTAGTACATGTTAGATGATTAATGAGTGGTTAGGATAATATGTTTTGATAATGTTTGCATTAAATAGTCATTTTAACTATGGTTTGCTTAGTGTAGTTAAATGGTTTTGAAGAGTTGCCTTGCAGGACTTATGTGCTAGTCTGCTTAGGTAGTTTTACTTTGTGTGATTTGTTTTATGATCACTAATGTTTTATTCAAAATGCAATTTACATGATTAAAATAAATTTTAATTTATTGGCTAGAGGAATTAGTCATTAAATTATTATATTCATAAAAGTGTTGATAATTATTGATCTTTATGAATTGATAAATAAAAGTTTTGACAATATAGATAAAATCAATAAAATTGAATAAAATAATAATAAAATATTTAAAAAGAATATGTTTTAAATAAAATAGTAAATAACCAAAAAAATAAAAAAAATAAAAGGGAAATAAAACAAAAACAAAAAAAGGAATCTTTAAAACAAAAGGATTAAATCAAGAGAAAATCTTGGAATAAAGGGGAATGAAGCACCAAAATGGAGGGAGCGAAAGGAAGAAAAGCACTGAAGGAGCAATGAAGAAGTTTTTAGGTCTATTAGCCAAATAAGTAGTGCATTCAATTTTAATGATCATAAAAAAATTGTAAATGCTAATAACATCTAGATTTAGAGTATTTTTGAGATTGTAATAGACATTAATAGGTAAAGGAAATTAAAATATTAAATATATTGTATTCTCCTTATTTTTGACATCGCTTTACCATATACCGGCCAATGTAGTATTGTAGTGAGACCAATTATATTATATTTTGGAGAATTTTGTACAACAATTCATTTTTGAAATTTTAACTATGGTTTGCTTGGTATAGTTAGATGGTTTTGAAGAGTTGCCTTGCAAGACTTATGTGCTAGTCTGCTTAGGTAGTTTTACTTTGTGTGATTTGTTTTATGATCACTAATGTTTTATTGAAAATTTAATTTACATGATTAAAGTAAATTTTAATTTATTGGCTAGAGGAATTAGTCATTAAATTATTATATTAATAAATGTGTTGATAATTATTGACTTTTATGAATTGATAAATAGAAGTTTTGACAATAAAGATAAAATCAAAAAAAATTGAATAAAATAATAATAAAATATTTAAAAAGAATATGTTTTAAATAAAATAGTAAATAACCAAAAAAAATTAAAAATAAAAGGGAAATAGAACCCAAAAAAAAAAAAAAGAATCTTTAAAACAAAAGGATTAAATCAAGAGAAAATCTTGGAATAAAGGGGAATGAAGCACTAGAATGGAGGGAGCGAAAAGAAGAAAAGCACTAAAGGAGCAATGAACAAGTTTTTAGCTCTATTAGCCAAATAAGTAGTGCTTTCAATTTTTATGATCATAAAATTTTTGTAAATGCTAATAACATCTAGATTTAGAGTATTTTTGAGATTGTAATAGACATTAATAGGTAAAGGAAATCAAAATATTAAATATATTGTATTCTCCCTTATTTTGATGTTGCTTTACCATATATTGGCCAATGTAGTATTGTACTGAGACCGCTTATATTGGATTTTGGAGAATTTTGTACAACAATTCAGTTTTGGCATTTTAACTATGGTTTGCGTAGTATAGTTAAATGGTTTTGAAGAGTTGCCTTACAAGACTTATGTGCTAGTCTGCTTAGGTAGTTTTACTTTGTGTGATTTGTTTTATGATCACTAATGTTTTATTGAAAATGCAATTTACATGATTAAAGTAAATTTTAATTTATTGGCTAAAGGAATTAGTCATTAAATTATTATATTAATAACGTGTTGATAATTATTGATTTTTATGAATTGATAAATAGAAGTTTTGATAATAAAAATAAAATCAAAAAAATTGAATAAAATAATAATAAAATATTTAAAAAGAATATGTTTTAAATAAAATAGTAAATAACCAAAAAAAATTAAAAAGAAAAGGGAAAAGAATCCCAAAAAAAAAAAAAAATCTTTAAAACAAAAGGATTAAATCAAGAGAAAATCTTGGAATAAAGGGGAATGAAGCACCAAAATGGAGGGAGCGAAAAGAAGAAAAGCACTGAAGAAGCAATGAAGAAGTTTTTAGCTCTATTAGCCAAATAAGTAGTGCTTTCAATTTTTATGATCATAAATTTTTTGTAAATGCTAATAACATCTAGATTTAGAGTATTTTTGAGATTGTAATAGACATTAATAGGTAAAGGAAATCAAAATATTAAATATATTGTATTCTCCCTATTTTTGACGTCGCTTTACCATATACCGGCTAATGTAGTATTGTAGTGAGACTGATTATATTGGATTTTGGAGAATTTTGTACAACAATTCATTTTTGGCATTTTAACTATGGTTTGCTTAGTATAGTTAAATGGTTTTGAAGAGTTGCCTTACAAGACTTATGTGCTAGTCTGCTTAGGTAGTTTTACTTTGTATGATTTGTTTTATGATCACTAATGTTTTATTGAAAATACAATTTACATGATTAAAGTAAATTTTAATTTATTGGCTAGAGGAATTAGTCATTAAATTATTATATTAATAAACGTGTTGATAATTATTGATTTTTATGAATTGATAAATAAAAGTTTTAATAATAAAGATAAAATCAAAAAAATTGAATAAAATATTTAAAAAAAATATGTTTGAACTAAAATAGTAAATAACCAAAATAAATTAAAAAGAAAAGGGAAATAGAAAAAAAAAAATCTTTAAAACAAAAGGATTAAATCAAGAGAAAATCTTGGAATAAAAGGGAGTGAAGCACCAGAATGGAGGAAGCGACAAGAAGAAAAGCACTGAAGGAGCAATGAAGATGTTTTTAGCTCTATTAGCCAAATAAGTAGTGCTTTCAATTTTTATGATCATAAAAAAATTGTAACTGCTAATAACATCTATATTTAGAGTATTTTTGAGATTGTAATAGACATTAATAGGTAAAGGAAATTAAAATATTAAATATATTGTATTCTCCCTATTTTTGACGTCGCTTTACCATATACCGGCCAATGTAGTACTGTAGTGAGACCGATTATATCGAATTTTGGAGAATTTTGTACAACAATTCATTTTTGGCATCTTCAATCTCATACAAAAATGTCTTTTAGGAAAGGTAATCTCCACTTTGTCCATAGTGGATAGTTCATACCATTTTGTCTCACCTAGCAATTATAGAATGGATATCCCTATATTTTACATTGAAGAGATGGCATCACTGTATTAGATCTATACATTATAGATTACAATATACTATGAGTTTAATTTAGTCACTCAAGAAATTTTGTGTATTAATAAATCTAACCAACTTTATTATAATCGCTGCTTATTAGTAATGTAAATCATTACTAAATTTATCATGAATCGCTGAGTTATATTGGTAGGTCGCAGAAGTGGTTTAGCAAATCATTGAGCTTAATATTTGGAATTATTTGGCGTAATATTGAAATATCTATTTGTGAGATTTATTGAATAAGTGAGAAATTATTTTCAGTAGATTTAATCCAAGACTTAAGATCTAAAGGGAATTGGTGATTCCTATTAATCCCATCGTAATATATACACTTGTTGTAGTACAACAAGCTTGGCAAACAACAGTTTAATTAGGCAAATTATATTACAATCTATATATTACTCAAATACTGTATAATATTATTGAAAGTATCAATGATAATATTACTTCTACTGTGTCAAACACCTATGGCGTCTAAACCGGTCACTCACCTATTGCGTCACTTATTCTGACCTAATGGTTCGATGCAAAAATTTGGACTTTAGTTTAGTGTTTATCTTTGTGGTATCGCTTTACCCATGTTTCGGTTTATGTCTTTAAATCTATATTGGTTAATTGGTGCAGATTGGTTGTTTAGTTTGCTTTTGAAAACAAAATTTATTTATGTGAGGCATTGACCTTTAGTCCTATAAATATATTCTATTAATTTGTTGTTGAAGTAAAACCAGTTTGGGTGATTTGAGTAGGTCATATGGATATAGGTGAATTGAAATTCTTTTGTTTAACCCAAACATTGTCAATATGGGTTGCTTTATCTGATATAATTGAATGACTTAGTTGAGAAATTGTTGAAAATTAAATTAATTTAGGCATGTGATTTGAGAACTCATGTTTTGGTAAAAAGAAGAATAAGAGGTAGTATATTATTATGCTAAAAACACGAGAGTTATTATAAAATCCTGGATTGTTAAACTGAGGGAGTATGGATAAATGCTGAATTTGCCAAGCTATAACTCTTAGTATCATTGGGCATAAGATGGAATATTTAGTTTCATAATAGCATGAAATGGTTATAATACAAATTTTAGCAAAGATATGATGTTTCGTTTTTGTTATAAGTTATCAGTGAAAAATATTTTATAGAAACTCTTGTTTATGAATAAGCTTAGATTTTAATTAAATGAGCGATGTAATCATATGCTATAACTATATCTAAATTATCTAAAGCCAAGATAGGTTGTTCCATGTATGGAGTCATTAAGGGGTGATTTATGCTTATGAGAATACAACATACATATTTATTATAAACTTTCTTATTTGGGTAATAAGTACCTAAGGTAAATATAGAAAACCTAGTATCGTGAGATAAAATTTGAAAAATATTTAGATCACTCGCTTATGAAAACTCTCACATGGAAACTGACATTATAATAAGCTATCTATTTATAACTATTGGCAAAATGTTTCTTTTTGAAAATAGGGGTAAAATAAACCTAATAGCGTATTTAAAAACTTGGAGTATATTCTTGATGATATAATCCTCAAGTGGAATATTAACTAAAAGAGAAATAATGAATTAAATTTGACTTAGCATATGATTTTTTATAAAAATCTAAGTATAAACTGATCATTAGACTGATTTTTTTGTGTTACAAGAAAATAAAGTTCTAATGTTCTATCTTTTGTATGCAATGTGTGTTAACGTGTACTTATGACTACTTGATTAGCTTGATTTCAAGGCTTAGTAGTTTTGCTTAAAAACACTAAACTATGGTTTGAAAATTGTATAGCATTAGAGTACCTACATGTGGTGCATATTAGGATGTACAAATTCTCATATATATGGATTATACCTATAGTGTAGTAGATGATTTGAATAAGTCATTAAATTTCCTAGGAATCAAAAACTATAACCCTTTAAAACAGTCTCTTAGAAGCAAATGAGTCATTAGAATGAAGAGTTACAATGGGTTTATGAATTATCTGACTCATTACTAATATAAATGATTGTTAGTCATATGTATTCAGTATTAAATACTTGTGTGCATTACATAATATGATTATGTTTATATGTATAAATGTTTAGCTATACTTAGTGCATAATGGTGCATCATGATGCGTGCTTATATGTTGTGATGTTTTGATATGCTTGTATGCTTTAATTTAGGGTATACTTACATGGTATAATTCCATATTGTTTACTTGTTATTATCTACATAGATCATATGATTCTTGTAATCATAAGCTTGGATTATGTTTTTTTATGTAGTGAAAAACCTATTATAGTATGGGATATCATAAGGTACTACAGTGTAATAGTATGCTATACCCAAATAGTATATACTATAATTATTATGCCTAAACTCAAATATATATTTAATTGATTCACTATATACATAATAGTTATTGTTATGGATAACATGCTTTGTAATAGTTGGTAAGACTTTGTGTATGCGTGTTACAACCACACTAGATGAACTAAAACAAAAGTAATATTTTTTTAATTTTAATTTACTTTCTCAAACAAGTATTCTATTTAAAATTATAGAATCACAATATATTATCATAATAGATAATCATCAAATTTCAACATTAGTTTTCAATGCAACATAGAGTGTTACAACTTCATGAAAGAAAATATATAATAACATAGCTATAATTGGTCTCACAATACAATGATTATTTAAAAAAAATAATGTTACATTTATAAATTTAATGGGAATTTAGCTTTCTATACAAAATAAAGATAACTAACTCCTCAGAGTTTGAGTTGTACCAAATCATGTATCTTTGATAACCTTAAGTGTTGTCTTCAAGAATGTACTGCAGTGGGAGAGGAAGAGCATCATCCAAACACTTTACCACTCCAATCATAGATCAATGATCCTTTGTACAATCTCCTATTAGGGAATGACTCTTCTTTCATAGATAAATAGATAGAATGGTATGAGAATCTAGAATAAGACATGATAGTACTCCTACATGATGTGTAAGATTCTATTACATGACGTGTATCATAAAGAAAAATATATTTTTACTATGATATCGCACATGTAAATATTAAATATGAACTAATAATGTTAATCTAACATTACTTTGATTAAATTTTTAAATAATATATGATCATCTAGATAAGTCAAATTCATAACACATCACTTGATCAGGTATCCATACCCATCATTAGTGATGCTAACTATGCTTGAGAAACTGTATCACTACTTGATTAGTATCATCGATGTGAGCCCCATAATATACATAATAGATAGATCATCCAAAGCATAAAATCATCATCTGCATAGACTAATCTAAAGATCATGATCACATACATGCAATATCTATTATAAATATTCATACTTTGACAAAACCATACCAACCAAATACGATAATAAAATTCTATATTAACTTAATTATAATAGATATTTTCAAGCATAATTCATTTATTTGTACAAAATAAGTACATTTAATAAACATAAATCTTTCATACAATTTTTAGGATGGTTAAATTTAGTTTTCCACTAATACCAACAAAATTTGGAAGGAAAGGTTCTAATTAACATTTCTTTTGTAATTTTTAAAATAATCTCAAAATATGATTTACCACAAAATCAATTGCTTCCAATTTTTTTTTGTTCATTTCCTCTTAAGCCTTATAATATCTTTCATTTCGCATAAAAACACCAAATATTAAAAAATAAGATAAAATCTCCTACCCCTAGATAATTTAATCACAGAGTATAAAACAATGCCGACAATCAAATTGGATATTTTCATGGCATTTAATTTATATTTATCTCAACAAATTTTATTTATGATATATTTTAAATGAAAAAACCTTGTTATAATTATGTAGAGTGATCACAATTCATGAGTTTACTATCCCCTATGCAATTTTTGATTTTATAATAATCAATATAATATAATATTTAATAATATATAAATTATATTATCTATTATTATATATACTAACCAACTAAATGTGGGTCTCCCACTACCCTTCCTATCAATTCAAAATAATGTAAAAATAAATATGCACTGGACAACACAAAAAAATTGTGATGAAATTAAATAAAGTTTCTTTCAAGGTATAAATGTTAAATGTAGGAAACAAACACAAAATGGCTTACCCTACTAGAAATAAATGTGACCACAATATATACATATATATATATACATACATATATATATACATATATATATACATATATATATATATACATACATATATATATATATACATATATATATATATATATATATATATATATATATATATATATACATATATTGTGGTCACATTTATTTCTAGTAGGGTAAGCCATTTTGTGTTTGTTTCCTACATTTAACATTTATACCTTGAAAGAAACTTTATTTAATTTCATCACAATTTTTTTGTGTTGTCCAGTGCATATTTATTTTTACATTATTTTGAATTGATAGGAAGGGTAGTGGGAGACCCACATTTAGTTGGTTAGTATATGCTTGAAATTTAGCTTACTAGTTATCAATTGTTCCATGAATATGCTACTAAAAATTTCTCTACTGAGGGTTTAGACCTTTGTTATTTGACTTACGCTGAGGCAATTCATAAGCATAGTGATTTCCTTTGAAATTGAAACAACTACCTGGTTGTCCTTTCCTATTAATTTGAGAGTTTTCTTAGAAACCATCCTTCGAGCCATTACCTAGTTTTTTGTTATTGGATCCACTATTGAATTTTATATTTTGATTCTTGAACTGACCCTTGGAGTCTCCACTCCTTTTATTCTAGTTATTATTCTTGAAAGTTAGCTTGGAACCACCAAACTTTTTCTTAAACTTTTCCTTGACCTAAGCTAGAGATTTCAACTTCTGCTCTTGTTCTAATGCCTTCTCAAAAACTTGGTCCATAGTAGAAGGCCCATGAATAAATACCTCAACTCCAATCAAGGGTTTCAATCCCATAATAAGTTTCCTATTTTTTAACCTTTCATTAGCTTGGTACTGAGGTACATATTTTAAAAGTTTGGTAAACTTCTCCTAATACTCATTCACCGATGACTCTCTTTGCTTTAGATTCTAAAAATATGTAAGCTTCTGGTCAAAGTAAAGCTATAGAAACCATTGTGACTTGAACAATGTCATGAACTTCTACCAAGTTATGGTATTTGAGTTAAGATTCATCTCTATTTTCTTATTATCCCACCAAGTAGCTACTTCACTAGTGAACTGGTAAGCTCTCTAAACTGCCTTAGTGACCTTAGAGTAATTTTGAATATTGAAATACTTCTCCATCATAGTCAACCATGATCTTAATCCATCACCTAAAATAGCTCTATAAAACTTTATTAGATTCACCTTTTTCATATCCCTAGACACATCTATAACTAATTAAGCACTTGCATCTTATTGATTTTCTTATTTAGTGGGGTACTCAATAGGTACTTCTTGATGTTCTTCCTCACCATGACCATGAGCCTCTTGTTCTAGGTCTGTAATTTGATCCCTAGTATCACTTATGACTGTGAGTAATTGATCAGACTTTGATGATTGATCAACATTAATATGATTAGGATCAATGGGTGAGTTATTTTTATTTGATGGACCTTCTTTTGATTCTTTTGTTTTCACCATTCTTCCTTATCACTAAAAATAAGAATGCAAAAATATTAGCAGATTCATTATGTCTTAGAGTTCAATCCTAAGCTCTGATACCACATGTTACAACCACACTAGATGAAGTAAAATAAAAGTAGTAATTTTTTATATATTTAAATTTACTTTTTCAAATAAATATTTTATTTAAAATATAGCATCATAATATATTATCATAATAGATAATCATCAAATTTCAAATATAGTTTCTAATGCAACATAGAGTGTTACAACTTCATGAAATAAAATACATAATGACACATATCCAACTAGTCTCACAATAAAACAATGATTGTTTAAGTAAATAATATTACATTTACAAATTCAATAGGCATTTAGCCTTATATACAAAATAAAGATAACTAACTCCTTAGAGATCAAGTTGCACCAACTCACGTATCTCTAATAACTTCAAGTGTTATCTCTATGAATATACTATAGTGGAGGAGGGATGTCATCATCTGAGCATTTTACCACTATAAACATGGATCAATAATCTCTCACACAATCCTCTATCAAGGAATATCCCTCCCTTCATGGAGAGGTAGATAGAATGGTGTAGGAATCCAAAATGAGACATGCTAATACCCTTATATGCTGTAAGATTCTACTACATGACATGTATCATAAAGAAAAATATGTTTCTACTATGATATCACACAACATAAAAACCATACATATGAACTGAAAATATTAATCTAACATTACTTTGGGAAAATTTTTAAATAATATATGATCATCCTAATCAATCAAATTCATAACACATCACTTGATTGGGTTATGCATACCCATCATTAATGATACTATCCAAGATTGAGAAACCATCTCACTATGTGGTTAGTATCATCAATTTGAGCCCCATAATATAAATAAATGATAAATCATCCAAAGCATAAACTTGTCATCCATGTAGACTAATCCAAGGATCATGATCACATACATGAAATATCTATTATAAATATGTATACTTTGACAAAATGATGGCAACCAAATATGACAATAAAAGTCTATATTAACTTAACTATAATAAATATTTTCAAGCATAATTCATTTATTTGTACAAAATAAGTACATTTAAGAAACAAATATCTTTCAGACAATTTCCAGGATGCTTAAATTTAGTTTTTCACTAATACCAAAAAAATTTGGAAGGAAAGGCTCTAATTAACAATTTTTCATAATTTTAAAAATAATCTCAAAATATGAATAACCACAAAATCAATCGCTTCTAATTTTTTTTTGTTCATTTCCTATTAAACCCTATAATATCTTTCATTTCACATAAAAACCCCAAATATTAAGAAATAAGATAAAATCCCCCACCTCTAGATAATTTAATCATAGAGAATAAAACAATGCTGACAATCAAATTGTATGTTTCCATGGCATTTAATTTAAATTTATCTCAATTTTTTTTATTTATGATATGTTTTAAATGGAAAAATCTTGTTATAATTACGTAGAGTGATCACAATTTATGATTTTACTATTCACTATGTAATTTTAGATTTTATAATAATCAATATAATATTTAATATTATATAAATTATATTATCTCTTATTCTCTAACCTAATTAATATCTATCATATTGATTATATATTTATAAGTATAAATTTACTAACCAACTAAATGTGGCTCTCCCACTACCCTTCCCATAAATTCACAATAATGTAAAAACAAATATGCATTGACTAACAAAAGAAACTTGTGATGGAATTAAAGAAAGTTGTTTTCACGGTATAAATGTAAAATGTAGGAAATAGACGTAAAACGGTTTACCCTACTAGAACAAAATGTGACCATAGTACATATACATTATATGTATGTCATGTCCAAACATGGAGATAAATGTGTATTTGTAGTCTACTAAAAATATAAGGGCATTCTGGGTTTGATGAAATCCTTGACCAAATTAGCAAGTTGTCTCAATTGAATTGAAATGGCTAAGATAAAAATGGTGGTGGCATAGCTCTTAAGTTGAATTAAATAAAAGAAAAGAACATCACTTGATAAGGTAAATTTTTTTATTTTATTGGATGCAAAGACTACTTTTAGAGGTTTGAACCCAAGACATGCTGATAACAAGCATTGCGTGAAGGCAATATCAATGGTTGAGTACATATGTATTATATATAAGTATTGACATGCATGGAGATAAAATCATATTACATTATGGTGAAAACTCAAAAGGGAATTGCTATTTGGCTAAGTTAAATAAATGATAAAAGAAAGGGATGGAGCAATTAAAATAGTTTTAATAAAATTTTATTCCCACAACTTGCTAAAATTTATCACAGCTATGGTAAGAATGGAGGGTGTGTTGTTCTTGTGATGAGAGGGGGAAATATTTGTTTATTTCCATTTACTTATCTTTCATCATCATAATTTATAAATTTATAACTAGCTTTGAATTTTTGAAATGTTCTGAGTCTCTATGGCCTCTAATATAATTAGTTTGGGTTGATAGGAAAAGATCTCTAGGGTCTAAAGAGAAACTATCAATATATTTTCTAATTAGTTTCTACATGCATCACTCACATGATTCACAGAGTTTCTCTAATGTAAATATAATATGTAAATATATTTAAATTCATAATCTAATTTTTTTAATACAAAATACACCATTAAAATAATTACAGTACCCACCTGATATGCTTTTCCTTTCGTTGCAGATAAAATTTTCCTTTTACTTCTAAAGCCTTATTTATTCTTCCAACTTCCATCTCTCTTTTCCCATCTCTTTTTCATGTATTTTTTCTCTTATTTTCCAATCCCCCCTTAATACCATATACTCCCCATTTCCCTTTATTTGCATGCCACTTTAAACTAAAGATATAGACTTTGTTTCCCATAATGAACTAGGAGTCCACAAATAATTATTAGATAGTTTTTCAATTTAAATCCCTTAATTTTTCAAGTTAGTATTAAGATAATTCAACTTCACCTTTTCAAGTAAAATTCATTGTAATATTTTATGTATTACTAATTAGTAATCAATTCTACTTGATTAATATTATATAATTCTTTTAAAGTATGTGTTCATTCTAGTGTTTAATTAATATATTGAATATCATAAATTAATAATTATCTAATACAATAATTAAAAAATTTAAGATTATAATAAATATTTATTTAAAAAAAATAAAATAACATTATTACTATTTTAATTTTCTATTGAAAGATGCATTAATGGCATAATTTATAAAGTACAATATAAAGCATCTCACAACATAGTAATCACTATAACAAATTATAGAATAAAAAATCATTCCTTTATAAGTCACATCCGAAATATAATTAATAAAAACTATTTTAGAATTAATGAGTATAATACTAACAAAGCATATTAATGCAAAGAATTTAACAAGACAATCTATGACGGTGAGTGAATTTGGGTTATTAGCATTTCTATTCTATCATAGTGTAATCATCTCATTTGCACTACCCTCTCTAATGATGCTGTCCCTCATCATGCTCTGAGGGTAAGACCAATCTTGCATCCACCTCATATCAAATATGTAGTTAATCTGAATTATGATATATATAATCAATGATACAAGACTAACAAGTATACATCTACAATGCACAAAATAGTCAAACATAACTATATAATTATGTATATAAATCATCAATACCATTGTTCCATAGAGAATTTGTCATAGTGCTAAAATAAAATCAATAAAAAATCAGTTATTAACCATTTAAAGGTAAAAGCATAGGGTGAAATCATGATATAACAATTGGTGCATACAACCTTTGAGAGTTTAAATTTTTTTGTGTTGGTATGTTATTGTGTTTCATGGAAACTATGGCTTGATTCATTATATTTATTTAATTATATAATTTCTCATGTTTCCATGATTTTAAGGCTACTTTATACGATTTATTTTTAAAAACTAGTAGTATGTCTTAGAATACTAGACTATGGTAGTATGGGTTATCATAGGCATAGTATGTTTGAAAAAAAATTATCGTAGTTAAAATCTATAGTTATGTATATTTTACCTGGATGGTATAGACTATAGTCATTATTTTTATTATGAGATATAAATTAATGTAATATCATTCATATATTTGATGCAATAAATATATGCTTGGATTACTCATATGTTTAACATTTAGTTTGATTGTGTGTGTTAATATGATGTAAATTAAATAAATTTTGTGATTGAATTATATTTGACCAATTTGCATTGCTGATTTGAAGGAGTAAGATGGACTTCATTGACTTATTGGTATCACAATGATAGATGAAGATAGTCTGATCAAGTAGTGTGTATGAATTTGATTGATCTAAATCATTATCATTTATTATTTGTAAAATTTTGATCCAAAGTATATTTAATGAGACATTATCATTTCATGAGTATGATTCACATGTTTGTATGATATCTTATAATAAAACATATTTATATGATACATTACATGTTTAGTTTGTAATCATATAACACATGGGTAGTTTCTTGTCTCTTTTGATTTCCATGCCATTATTATATACTTATTCATGAAGGGAGAGCCATTTCCTGATGAAAATTAGTATGGGAGATTGTTGGTTCATGTTTTGTGTGTAAAAATGTTTAGATAATGCTCTCCCTCCTGCCAATAGTATTAATTTTGAGATGACACTTGAGATCACCATAGATACTTGAGAGTTTAGGGAATTCATGGTCCGAGGAGCCATGTATCTTAATTACATATATTAAATTATATTTTAATTATTATTGTTTACTATCATGAAGAATTATAATTAATTATTATTATATAGTGACAACAGTGGTTGCAGAGTTATATCAGTCATGAATGAATCTATGTATTACTTTCTATATTCATTCTATGTAACATTCCCTTGACATTAGAGACCTTTAATATATGGTGTAATGTATATTTTATGTTATCACACCTTGTGTATTTATTATGGTTTTCATGGATTCTTGTAGTGTAATCTATATTTGGTATATGTGTTTAAATTTAAAAAGAATCATGTATTTATAAGCCTAACCCAATGGAAGGATGAATTAGGATATGTTTTCTAGTTATATAGGTGAGGGGGATGGCCTCTACCTAGTTTATAAAGTATTTAGTGGAAACAATGATGTGTTTATGGCCATCAAATTAAGAGGGGTTGATTTTTTAAATGAGATTGAGCCCCCAAGTGGAGAATGGCCAAAAATTTGTGAGCAACTATAGTGATTGTGATGGTGCATTTATTAGATGAAGGATTTTTGTTGGTTACATGAAAGATATAGAGGAGGGATATAATCATGAAGTTAACCATAAATGTCATGGTACTCTATAGAATTATGAGCAAAAATACCACATACCATTTAAGATTCATGGATATCATGTGTTGGGACCATGAGTTATTCAACCAAGAACTAACACTTTGGAGTATCCCATGACATCTCAATGAGAGAGCCGATCATGGCCATTGCATCTACTAATTTATTACTTGTGTAAGGAATTTATTCAAATTGGATGTGCATAAAGTACTGATTTAAACTATTTACCATGTTATTATATGGTATGATCTTGTCATCTTTGGTTTTATACTCATCATTAACCTATGTTATAATTAGTTGGGAGTCATCAAAGGAAAACAAATGTTAGATGTTCTATGGGATTGCTAGTTTAAGACCTATAATGAATGTTTCATACTCTAGGATGATATTAGTGCAAGGGAAGCCAATTCTAAAAGCCTTAGGGATGAGATTTACTTTTGGTTTTAGGAATAAAATTCTTACTAGCAATCCATGGGTGGTGAAGGATCCATCAAAGTAAATCTTCCATGCTAGTGATTCATTGAGAGAGAAAATTGATTCATTAGAAAATCAAATGGTCAATGTATGTTTATCTGATAATGGTGCTTCTACCAACTAATTGATGAGTACTTTTCCTTTGATAGATTTTTGATTTGTGTATTAAATGTCAAATTCACTAAGAAAAATGATCTATTTCAACATTTTATTGTAAGATTTGATTTTGACAAAATAAATTTAAGAGGATTGACTTTGAAAATAATTTTATTCTTGTTGTTGAATAGGTAAAACTGTAGATTTTTAGTGGTGAAGATGAAAGTTAGGAATGCCTTCTTGATACAAGTGTAATTTAGTTCATATGCTACCAAAGTCATACTTAAGTTAACATACAACCCTTTCTACACCATGGTTATCATGTTGGGCCAAGAGGACCTCAAGGTGAACTTAGTTGCTATGATGTAAAGTAATAATGGTTTTCCTAGAGTAGGTGGAAAAAATACTGGTAGATTTAAAATATGTTGTTTAGCTATTTAAATTCCTATTAACATTCACTATTATAATGGAATTAAGTGCCCTTCTTTAGTAGGTGCATAAATGGATGAAACTTATTGGTCAATTGTGAGATAAACCATTTGATTGTATGATTTTTAAACTATAAAATGTGAAAATATTTTAGATTAGATGTGATGAGTGTCATTTAACTCCTCATTTAATAAATATTCAATTGATGTCTTATCAACTAGGTCTGGTATCTAAAGCTGTCTATAGTAAGGTATAGGATGGTAGATCTAGAAGACTGCTTATGGGGGTGTTTGATTGTCATATTCTACCTTTGACTAAAGAAAGAAATGTGTCCTAAAATACTTGATTCACTCTTTTACTAAAAATAAATAAATCAAATCAATCCACTTTTTTGATTGAAAGTAAAAATCACACTCCTATTTACGCTTGTGTGGAAAGTAAATTCACACTCCTAACTAACAAGAGGAAATTTGCTTCACACATCTACTTTAAAAGAAAACACACTTTGCTTAGAAAAGAAATAATTTTAGAATAAGAAAATACCTTTTAAACTATGAATTAGTTTGGATGTTTTTATGAATAAATGTAAACATTAACAAGATTATAATTAGTTATAACAATGAACTAATATAACATAACATAAATACCATACATAGTTCTTGGTTCTAAGCAGAGTGGACCCTTGCTCCTCTCAGACTCAGGAACAAAGATTAATCAATGCTAGAAATTGAGGTGATAATTCATAAAAATGAAATGATTACAATCTAGCTAAAACTAGTAATATGATTGTACAAATATTTTCCTCTATTATTTACTCTCTATCATCTGATATCTAATATATAATATATATGAAAATATTACATTTTATACTAATATAATCAACTCAAAATAAGATGCAAATGAATAAGATTCCTTGGTTGATCCATTCATCTAAAGATAGGAGATTAGATTTCTAAGAGATCTAATTATTTTGATGAAATAGATATCTTATCTTATAATAGTCCTAAGATCCAAATATATATACAACTTTATCAAAAGCAAATCCTATAAAATAGTAGGTGGTTATTTTCCTTATTTGATTCTAGTTGGAATGATTGTCTCTTATCCTATCTAGCCACCAGCTTCCCCATTTTTAGCTTCATCCTTACAGAATTATCAGAATTGACCCTATAGAGTCGGGAGGAATGAACCTACAAAGTTCGTAGAAACAAGCCTATGAAGTTCATAGAAGCAAGCCTATGGAGTCCATAGAAACAAGCCTATAGATTCTATAGAAACAAGCTTGTAGAGCCCATAGTTCTATTGGATGGAGATAAAAATTGCACATTCACTATACATTGCCTGTGTCTTTTTCCTAAGCATTCTTCACAATAAAGATCACTAAAACATGCTATGTATTAGACATTAATGACAAAGTAAAGGTTTAGTCTTTGGTTCAATATAAACAAGATAAATATTTATTTTCCATGTAATAATTATCTAACAATCTAAGATTTTCATAAGATAATATCCTTCAAGAGATGAATTGAGGGAAATAACATGTCAATAATGAGCCATATTCTGAGCTCATCAAGATGGAGGGGGCATCTCTATGATATCCTTGACCTTTTCTGGGTCAAATTTGATACCTATTATAGAAATAATGAAATTGAGGAGCTTGCCTAATATGACACTAAAGATATATTTCATTGGATTTATGCACACCTTGTATTATTTGAGTCACTTAAATATTATACACAACACTCTAGACATTCTACTTTAGTTTTTAATTGGAAAAATATGTCATCCATGTAGTCTTCGACTATGGCGGGAATCATATCATGGAATATGACTGTCATGGCTCATTGATAATTTGTACATACATTATTCAAGGAAAAAGGCATTACTTGATATAAGAATCTTATCCAAGGTGTGTTGATCTCTATCTTGTGTTGATCTCTAAGTGCAATTTTTATTTTATTATAATTAGATAAACTATTCATGACTGATAGCATTTTGTGGAATACTATCGAATCGACTATCATGTCGATATTAGGTAAAGTGAAATCATATTTTGGATAGGATTTGTTGATGTACCTACATTTTATGTAACCTTTTATCCATAATTATTTCTTACTAAGATGCACAATGTTGGATATCCACTCTAAATAGTCGATTGGTCAAACTAATCTAACATCCAAGAGTTATTGGAGTTCTTCTTTGATAATAAAAATACCTTGGGATGATTTTTTCATAATTTATGTTTGACCAACTTAAAATTGGCATGTATATGATATGGTACACCATAAGGGATGGATCTAGCCTGGAATATCAACATACAAGAAAACAAAGATGTTAATAATTTCCTTCAAAATTGTGATCAAGGTTTCTCATTCCCAAGGACTGAGAGTAGCCCATTGTTTGATGATTCTGATATTATATTCTATACCAATGTTAACATCAATGGTATTCTCAATTATAAAAGTCAAATCATATTATAAATTTGTTGGTGCAAATATAAGGTTAAACTCTTCATCCATGAGATCCTCAATCAATGCTTTTTGGGAAAGGTCAAGTTTCTCATCCATTGACACCTTAGAAAAGTTTTCATCAATAAACACACCTTTATTTTGATTTTGATTTTAACTTTGATTATCTAATAGCTCCTCAGAGAGGTTTTCACTAGGGGAATTTGATTTTTTATTGGATTTTTAATTTTCTTAGACTAGGTAACTCTTCATATTCCCTAAATTATGTCAATGTGTCGAGGTTGATTTAAAATCCCTTATTGTGATCCCTTGAAAATATGCCATCATGAATTCCATAATAGCTTCATCATTTTGATACATGTCTAATGGTACATGATCTCATTGGTCCCAATTGATGAGGTCAAGGTCAATGGTATCATTGAAGATGTTAGTGTCATCAATTTCATCATAGAGGCTATACAAATATATATTTTGATGTCAAAATATTCTTCTTAAGAAATTATAGAATAATCACTAATGTATTCATATAGATCACCACTAAGGAGTTTGTAGCCAACACCATGATATTCATTATTTCTAGGAGAAGGTATAGGTTCTAAGATTCCCTTCTCATAGAGATCCATTACTTTAACTTTGTAATTAATGATTTATCACATGTGATTTTCTATAGGGTTATCCTTAATTTGAAAATAGGATGCCAAGCCATCATTGTATAACCAAGATTAATTGGAACCTTCAATATTTTCATCTATAAGAAGTCTTGTTTTAAAGAAGGATGTTTTTCTAAACTGATAAGACGTTTATTCTTTATTTTTTTCAAGGTGGGCCTGCCATATATTTTATGGTAAATAGGAAGGTTAGTAACACGGAAGGTGAATTGAAATTTGTATTCCTTACAACCTTTGCTAATGATCCTAAAGTGGGATGGAGGACTATTAGATGTGGATGGGAGATCATCATGATAGATGTAAGGTAGAGGCCTTGATTTTTTTGGCATTATTGGTTTATCTATTTTAGAGATGTGTTCAGTGATGGGGAAATGATTGATCTTACAATATCAACCATCTAACATATTTAAATATCAGAAGGCTTGTGGATAAAAAATGATGGTGAATTCCATACCTGAATGTGGAAACTTGATGAACTAATGGAAGGTGTATAAGATATCTTGCATAAAGTACATCCATGATTAGCCCAGGAAGATATTGTATGGGAGATCAGGATTGATGACATAAAATAGGTGGATGGTTCAAACTAATTCTTGGTAAGCATTATCATATGACTTGATGGTAATGGGGTTCAAATTTAGGGTTGTATAACTGAAAATTATGTGATGAGATGACATGAGTGATATCATGTTGGTAAAATATGAGTTGATGGTGACTTGAAGATAAATGTCCAATGAGGGCTTAGAATTATGATGGTTTAATGTTGTTGGGGACTCTTTAATCCTGAAGGAATTTGTTCAATTTGTACTTGTGAACAAAGGATGTTATAAGAAGATCCAAGATAAATATGTAAGTGAGAGTCTTCTCAAGCTATTCAATGAGGCTGTATTTTCCTTTAACTGTAGGTAGAAGAGCACTTTAGACAATGATACATCTATTGGAAACTACATAGTCATGGGATTTGATCTTGATAGTGGTGACATGGTGATATGTGATGGACTAATGAAAAATTCATAAGAATGATTTGATTTCTTATAGTTGACATGGATGGTTTGGGAGTTCTAACCTTAATGTCATTGAGGAGGATTTTGATCATTCTTAGGAAATAGATCTTTGTATATTTTTAGTTGTTGGTTCTTTTATGAAGGTGAAATGTTGTCTAGTTCAATAACCCTGCAATAAAACAAATATTAGACATAATTATTGAATTTCACTCACTGATTAATGAAATGCATATTTATCTTATGGAACTTGCAATACTCATTTTCATTATACCATGTGGGATTTGGCTAATTCTCATCGAAGGGCTGAGTTTTTGGATATACAATCATGTTTAAAGTGACCAAATTATAGAATAAAAATCCCAAGAGTTCCCTTAGGATAGTATCCTATCTTTTATTTTAAGTCTTACTTGGGATGGCCATAAGGAATGTGAAGCTAGAAGTATTATTAATAACTTGGAAGTGCTTTGTGTTTGTGACTCTATTACTAACCATGTTTTTGTTTTTGTAGAAGAATTTAAACTTTACAGATTGTGATTGATTTTGTTGGTCCCTAGAATTTTTTTCACCAACCCTTTGGCAACAAGATATTTCTCAATTTGGACACCTTTCTCAATGATATCATTGAATGTTATGGCATAATGCACCTAAATATGGAATGTCATTTTTGGATTGATATTAGCCAAAAATATGTTGATCAATTATTTATTGGGGATTGGATATGGGATTATACTTGCCAAATTTCTCCATTTTTTTTAGGAAAGAAGAGAAACCTCCATGTTTATTTTTTTATGTTGCAAAGATCCATCATGGAAATCTCATTCTTAACATTATAGGGTACTTATTGCATGCAAATTTTAGAAAGGTTTGTAAATATTGTTATGTATCCATTTGGTAGATGAAAAAACCATTATAAAGGTTGTCCTCCTAAGATCATAGTGAATAATCTGAGTAGATAGACATCATTAAAGGTGAGCTCCTGACATGACATTAAAAACACTTTGATTTGTTCCATTGGGTCACCGTTTCCCTTGTACTTGTCAAACTTGGGTGGCTTGAAGTAATAAAGAAAGGGTAATTTCAAAATGTCATAGTGAAATGGATAAAGGCATAGCTATTCAAATATGTATTTCTTATTTTATTTTAAACTTGTAGTCCTAGGAGTGCATCCTTCATAGCTTTCCACTCTTGGGAAAATAACAAACCCTAAAGTGACATTGATGGGGGTTGATTAGATTGGGGTGGATGAAAGGCCTTGTTTTTGGATTGTTGTTGATTGTTTGATTATGGAATCTAATGTGAAGGTTAGGATGATGTAGGACTAATGTAAGAGGCTAACTTGGTAAAATTTTGATTGAGTTGTTGTATTTCATCAGACATGACGTAGTTTTTATCTTGGTGGATTTGGTCTACTAGAGTCAATTTCCCTGTGCTAGGGGTGATACAAAGGACATTAGAATTTGGATTTTGACATAGATTAAATAACAACTTGATTTTGATCTACAAAATGGCTAGAGGTAGCCTGATTTGGAATGGGAAATATTTAATTCTTATTGCTTATGATATGGATTAAATTTGAGGATGTTGGACACTTATATCTATAAGCCATACAAGAAGATCATCTTTATTTTCATATAGATATTGGTTACCTTGAAATTTACATTGGTTAGTCTTAAAAAAATCATTTATTTCATCATTATATTCAATTTGAATGGCTAAGCTAAAAGTATCATCATCATAAATGTGTTTTTGATAAAAGTGGAATGAATTTATATTAACGGGGGTCTCATTGATGGAATTAGATTTAATTTGGAATGGTACCTCATTATAGGTGCCATAGTTTTGATTAAGTATGATTGTTATAGGTTTAATTTTTATTTGAAAAGATTGGTTTGGTTCAGATGTGTTTGGTTTATATCTAGTTATTTCACAAAGGGGATACAATCAATACACACACATAAGCACAACCTACATTGGTTAAGTGGGATTTCAACCAAATAGTGGCCCACAAATAATGCCTTTAAGGTAAATTATGGGTGATCTTAAGGAATGTTGTGTTTGTGGCACCACTATTATTTTATAGCTAAAATGGCTCCTATACTAGGTTTGACTGACTAACTAGGGGAGCCCTCAATATACCTTTTTATTTGTGAGGCATGTCTCTATATAAGGGTATTGTTTTGGGCTTGGGTATTTGTGGATGAAACCAAATCACTTCAAGGTGATAGTTAAAACAAGTAAACATTTATCTAATAATGGTAGCTCCTCCTTAATTTATATATATCACCAAAACACGAGCTTTGTCTTAATGCTTATTGATGAAATCTAAGATGCAAGATTGTAGAAAAAAATAAAAAAGATGTAAAATGTTTTTGGTTTCTAAGATCTCCATGTAGCATGAGGAAAGAGCATACTCAGTTCATTCCTAGGAGACACAAATGACCTATAGCATTTATGATACCCAAGGTCCCCTTGTAATGCAAGATAAGAGCATATATGGTCATAAGTCAAACACACACAATCAGACCAAAAGAAAGATGCACAAATCGGATTTTTTAATTAAAATTAAATAATTAGATGTGTGTTATTTTGATTATTAATATTTGACTATGTAACTTTGAATAGGATCGTTATTAGTTTATTTTAGATTAGGTCTTTGAAAAAACATAAAACCTACAAGTTAGAAACCAAAAAAAAAAGATGTTATAAAGCAAAATGTAGACACTACCAAACAAATGTAGACACTAAAATTTATAATGTAGACACCATGAGACAAGAAACACATATATAAAACACATACACTATTAATTAGGATACAGACACTACTATTCAATAAGTAGATGCTACTAAACATCTGCATATACTACTAAATAGATGCAAACGCCAATAATCATAAAACATATACAAGATGTAGACACTACTAATCAAGAAATAAATTCCACTAATTAGACACATATGCCACTAAACATAAAATGTAGCTAGGATGTCAACACTTATAATAAAGACATATATTCTACTAAATAATATGCAAACACCACTAAATATATGTAGACAATGCTAATAAAAAAATAAAGATAAGATGCAAATGCCATATAACACAGATGCTACATGACAGAGTGAAAAAACTATTATACATAATGTAGACATTGTGATGCCCATGAGAATACTAAAAATAGATAGAAACATTGGTATAATGTAAACACTAACCTATCCTACACAAACATTATTCCCAAGGATGAAAATTACATTAGATAGAATGAATATGATACTTTTCATAAAATGATATTTTAAGCTCAAAATTAACAAATTTGACTAAAAATTGACCCTAATTAGATTCCATAGTATGATAAAATAAAAAAACACTTCCTAGTAAGAAAAATAAGACAAAAATTATTGGAAATTGGTCCTACCATGTGTACCAAGAAAGTACACATGAAAATTTAGAGTAAACACATTATAAATCCAAACAATATTGAATTCCTACTCTTAAAAAATTATACACCTTAGAATTAGTGAATGAAGAAATAAAACACACCTTCACTTACCGTAAGGGACTCCCTATTATGTGGATTCTACTCAGATACAAAATGGATATGGTTTCTCAATTGAATGCATGTAAGCATTCTGGCAACATGTCATCTTACTTGATTGATCACTTATTCAAATGATGTTGAAGATGAATTGGATATCTTGATCTCAACTAGTAAAATATTGTTAGGATCTTGAATCTTATTGGTGTTAGAAATGATGAACAATCATTCCAACCCAAGATTCAAAAGTGATAACTCTAAGAACATCACACATGAAGCTAAAGATAATTGATTGAAAAATAAAGTGAATCATATGTTAATAAAAAATATTATATGATAGTTTAAAGAAAATATCTTGCATAAATAGGTAATGCAAAATAGAACTAGCCAAACTAGCCAATGTGAGATAAATCCTCACATAAGAAAAACTCACTAAAGGATGAAATAACTAGCTAATACACTAGAAAACATGATAAATACATGAAATACATACTCTAACACCCCACTCAAGAGAAGTTAAGGGCTAAATTTAGATAAAAAAGAAATAGTGGCATATCCACATATGAGTCACAATAACTAGGCATAATAAGGCACTCATGTACAATATGTATCCATGAAATGAAGAAGGAAGATGTCCTCATGAACACCCCCCAAAGACAACTTCTGAAACCCAAAGCATGTCATGCAACTAAAGAAATGAGGAGATGCAAAAGGCTTCATGAATATGTCTACAACCTGCTACTAAGTTAGAATTTACTCCAAGCTAAGAACTCCATCTTGAATGTGCTAACGAATGAAGTGCATATATAAATCAATCTACTTGGTCTATTGAGGCTCAATTGGATTTCAAGATATATAGATTGGAGTTTAGTTGTCACACCAAATTATAGTGGGCGAATCTTTCATGAAGCCAAAATCTATCAATAACTGATAAAGCCAAAGAACCTACAAGGGTTACTATAACTGCTACCCTATACTCAACATCTGTAGATGAAAGTGTAATAACCTATTTTTTCTTGCATAACCAAGAAATAGGTGAAGAACCAAGACAAGATATGTATCTAGAAGTGGAATGCCTATTATCAAGAGAACATGCCCAATCTGAATCACTGTACCCAACCAACTAAGTAAAACCCCTAGTGTAGTGTAATCAAAAATGAGTAGTGCCTCACAAATATCATAAAATCCTCTTATCATCCTGCCAATGTCTATCATGAGGGTCATGTGAAAACCTAGATACAAGTCCAACTATTAATGAAAATTAGGGTGAGTATGTGTTAAATACATAATACTCATAACCATTTGATTATACAATGTAGGATCACAAAGTGGAGTAGTACAAGTGGCAGTGAGAGTCATTTTAGATTGAAAAGGAGAAGGACTTGGCTTGTATTGAGCCATGCCAAAATGTTGAAGAAGATCAAGGGTGTACTTCTGTTGATTCAATTGAATCTCTACATCTGATTGTGAAATCAATAAACCAAGGAAGAAATGTAAAAGGTCAATATCTATCATGTCAAACTATACTAAAAGTGCCTACTGAATATGTTGGTGTATGCCTTTTTCCTATGATTTTTGGCTACACAGTTGTATATTTCTTATTTAGGGGCTTTAGGTTCATGTTGGTTACTTAGAAAGATTAATAACACATTCAATGGAATGTGTTGTAGCTTTTCCTTGATAACATACATACATACATACATACATACATACATACATACATACATACATACATACATACATACATACATACATACATACTAGTTCCCTTTCATATTCTAATGCAATAGTGTGTGGATTATTCCTAGCTTATTCCTCTTTGGTTCATTCTTGTAGTTATGTGCTTATATTTTCTATGTATTGTCTTATAAAATACATATCTCACATATCATATTGAATCGATACATTCACTCGGATCAATATTCCTAGATGTCATTCTAATATGGCATCAAAGCCGATCTAGATCTAAGGATTGTCAAGTTTGTTTTCAAGTTTTGATTTTAAATCTTGGGTTCATTTGATTTCAGATTAGATTTCTCCATTTTAATATTTGCATTCTAATACATTAATTGTATAAGGAGATTTCTTTCAGATCTAAGTTTTTTGAATTCATTATTTATTTATGCTATTGAGATATTCAAGCTTCCAATCTGCAAGAATTTGGAGCTTGGCATCACATTTTATCAGCATTCTAGTATAGGGATGTGTGTATTTCACATCTGAGATCTATCTAGTACAACCTTGATGTTTTTTTATATCTAATAGGAAAGTTTGGTGTCTTATTTGTTTCAAGCATTAGATCTATTGTCTAATATGCTTAGAATTTAAGCCTGATATGCAAACTTGGCATTATTTTTTAATTTTTTCTTGTCTGAAATCTAATATTTAAGGATAAAGGCATTGAAAATCTGATAGGATGAGCTATGTGGATGAATAAAAGACCAAGTGTTAGAAAAATAATGTATCCTCATCTTAATTTCCATATTCTTAGCATCAAATCTATTGATAGGTGTTGAAAAAGGAAACATTTAAAGCATGGTGTTGTAAATTTGAGATGGGCATTGCAAATTAACTTTTTTTTGATTTTTTTTCAGCTAGGCATCTACCTTCTCAAGATTTTTTTTAGATCTGCTTATTGATCCTAGTTAGCATTATCTAGCAAAGGGAGGCATTGATGTTTCTACTACTCTCCACCTTCACTTGACATCCTTTTCCAACCACCTAGATTTTTATCCAATAGTTTGGCACTTTATTTAGTAGAAAAACATCCTTTCTCAATAGGTGGGCATCACATTTTTGCTCCTTGCATTAGATGTACTCATTTTGAGTAGCTTGGGGACTCTTTATCCCACTTTGGCATCATATTTTTTGTTGGAAAAGTGTGTTTTTTATCGACTACAGCTGGAAAGTTAGCATTGGCATTGCTTTTTTGGTGTTTTTCTCCTTGGTGGGACCACACCTAGCCTCTATCTCCAATGGTATTTGCCTTTTTTATATTTTCAGTTATTATGACTTTATCAAATTTATACATCATTTAGTATGATAAAAATCAAAGTCATTTGAAATATTTTTTAAAAAGAGCAATATTCGGGTCTTTTAAAGCTTGTATCTCCACTTGTTGAAGACAAAGTTAAGGTCCAGATTAGCAAGAGGTTGAATCCCCCTCAAAAGACCAAACCAACTTATTCTAAACTTTGAGTCGGTTCCAACCAGTGGTTGGAAGGCAAATTCTACCTCACTCAAGGGTGATATTTAATCATTTAGAGTAATTTTTAAATTAAAAATAGGCTATTGACAAGAATTTATTTCATTAATATATTATAAACAGTATCTCTAAATCAAGCTCTATCTTTTTAAAAGTGTATATTTTTCAATTTCCCACATAGTTAGACCATTTGCATTGTAAAATGTACTAAGTTATAAAGTGCTAAAATTTAGGGGGTACCTGACATAGTTTCAGGGGGGCTGCACTATGATTGTGATTATGTTATGCAATTATCTTATTTTCCACACATTTGATTTATACAACAAAAAAAAATACATTAATCTTAATCTTGCAATGGATCTCATCATTGTTAATGCACTCACACCTTTCAACTACCAGGAATGGAAAAGTAAGATTACTATGGTTCTTAGAAGTAAAAGGTTGTTTCACATAAGTATAGTGGTAGAAGTTGAGCCCACAATTGAAGTAGATAAGATAAAATGGTTTAATATATGTGATGAAGGTTTTAGCATATTTTATATTTCAATGTCATCAGAAATCCTATTTCACATAGAGTCACCCAAATCTCCCAAAGAAGTATAGGACATCTTAGAAAAATTGTTTAATAAAATCAACACTATGAGGGGTCATGAGCTTGAGATTGAGATAATTAGTCTAAGCCCTAATAAATTTGATACATTGGATGACTTCTTCATTAAGATTAAGTCACATAGATTGTAGTTAAAAGAGTGTGGAATCAATAATAAAGATGAGTAGTTAGTTCTTTCTATACTTGCAAAACTAAGCCCTGATTACTCTATATTTGTCTCTACCTTTTATACAACCAAGAGAAACATTGGAACCTAGTGGTCAATTCCATCTTTATATGAATTTATTATATATTTAAGTAAGGAACAAGAAAAATTAATCTAGATGGGGACCCTCAAGTCTTCCAAACCTTCAACCCTCATTACCAAGAATGGGAAATAGAAAGCCTCTAGCAACAAGGATAAGAAATAAAAGGCAAGGATCCTGAGAAGAAGAAAGAATAGAAAACCACTACAAAAACTAGTACTGAAACCTTATCCTTTAGAGGGAAACCTAGGAGAAAAAAGTTTAAGTGTTCCTATTGTAAAAAGACTGGGCATGATGAGCACAAGTGTATGAAGAAACAAATTGACCACCTTACACGTCTCCTATAGAAAAAAATATAGGGGTCCCTGAGTCTATCAAAAAGTTATCATTAACCAAAGAATATTATAAGGCAAAGGAAAAAAGGAAGGAGAAACCTAAGGGCAAAGCTTTAGTTGCAGTGGCTTCTACATCTACTTCACCTTGGGTTATCGATTCGGTGCTTCACACCATATGGGTTCATCAGAGGTTGAGTTTCTTGACTTAGAGCCCTATCTCATGTCCTCCATCACTTTGGGTGATGACACTCTAACATAGGTTACAATAAGTGGGATATTGAAGTCAAAGGTGGAACATTCACAAATGTTTTAAGTGTACCTTCACTATTAACTAACCTTCTTTTAGTGTATTAGATTACTCACATAGGGTAGGGCATAAGAGTTGAGTTCACACTAGATTCAATTGAGATTAGAGAGATACACAGTGACACTATAGTTGAATTGGGGAGGCATAATAAGCATTATAGGCTATACACCTTCTCCCATTTTTCTCTAGATGTTCCTCCTACCACATTACTTACCCATTCAAATGGAGTTAGTAAACTATGGCATGATTGGTTCAACCACCTTAACTAATGGTATCTTGAATAGCTGAGTCAATAGGATATGGTTATAGCTTGGCTAGAGTTAAATTCTCTAAGGGACTATGAGAGAGTTGTGTACTTGTAAATCATCCTAAAGAGAAATTTGATAAAGGCAAAGCTAGGAGAGCTTCATTACCTCTTGAGTTAATTCATAATGATGTCATGGAGTAGCTTCCCCATCCTTATTTTACAAAGGCTAGATATGTCATCACTTTCATTGATGACTTTTACAAATACACATGGGTCTACTTTCTTAGATAAAAGTTTAAAATTTTTGATAATTTTTGAGAATTCAAGGCTTTAGCTGAGAAGCAATATGGAAAGTGCATCCAAATTCTTTGAACAAACAATGGGGTGGAAATACATCAACCATATATTTGAGTAGTTTTGTACCACTGAGTGGATTTATCTTCAATGGATACTTTCATACACTCCTCAATAAAATGATGTAGTAGAACAAAATAATAGGTCCTTGAAGGAGATTGCCAACTATATGATTTAGTCTAGATCATTGGCTCCATAGTTATGGGTAGAAACTATTAATTGTGCATGTTACATTTAGAACTAGGTTTCTAAAAAATATTTAAAGGGCATCACTCCTGATGAATCTTAACACAATAAGAAACTAGAGGTGTAACATTTTAGGATCCTTATATCACTGACAATGGCATGCATTCCTAAAAAGAAATGCAAGGCCATAGAGGTTCAATCCAAACCTTGCATCTTTGTGGGGTATCTAGATAGGGTTAAGGGTTACAAAATCCTTCATCTTATGAATCATTAGTTTTTCATTGAAAGGAGTGTTAGGTTTCAGGAGAGTCCCACTGACTATTTACTTGACACTTCCCCCTCTACATCGGTTTCACTCAATTTGGATGCACAATTTGAGGACTCAGATCATTCATAGTAGGTTCTTAAGGTAGAGGCCACTTCTTCTTCTTCCAATTTTGACAAAAATTAGAGTGATGGGGAGTCATCATCATCCACTTCTAGGCATGCATCAGAGAATGAGTATTTGACACTTAACTCATCCATTTTTAGCCCACTTTGGGTTAGATAGACACTTGAGAGTGCAGATACTTAGGTAGGGAATCAATATGATCATAGACATATTCAGGAAAATTTTTAGGGTGGACCACATGGATTTTTGGCTTCAACATCAAATTTATAGACTTTTAGAGAGGTTTTAGGCATACCTCAGTGGGATAGAGCCATGAATGAGAAATATGATTCCTTGATTGGCATTCACATTTAGGATTTAAATTATCTTCTTAATGGAAGAAAAATGGTTTGATGTCATTGGATATATCAGACCAAGTATGGTTTAGATGGGTCTATTGACAAGTACAAGGATAGATTGGTAGCTAATTTTTTTTCTTAGGTAGCTGGTATCAACTATTTAGAGACCTTTTCACCCATGTCCAAGATGAATTTGATTAAACTCACACTTGTTATAGCTGCAACACATGGATGGAGTGTACATCAAATGGATATTAAGAGTGCATTTCTTCATATATACATTAATGAGGATATCTACATGGATCAACCACCTAGTTTTATTCATGATTCATCTTTAGTGTGCAGACTTAGGAAATCCATTTATGGCCTCAAATAGGGCCCTCAAGCTTGGTATGCCAAAATGGGTTCCTTCCTTCTTACTTTAGGTTTCATTATATGCCACTCAAATCCCAATGTCTACTTCTTATGGTAGGATGATTCAATATTGATACTATTATTATATGTTGATAACCTTTTGATTAGAGGGAGTTTTTCTTTGACTATCTCACTAGTGAAGAAAAATCTTTAGGATAGATTCGTCATGACTGACTTGGGCCTACTATACTACTTTGGCATTGAGATCACTCAAACATATTTAGGGATTTCACTTTCACATTCCATGTAATCTATTGATATTTTGGAATGGTTTCATATGGATGATTGTAAACCATCTCTAGCTTCATTCTTATTTGGATTCAAGCTTGAGGTAGATTAATCCACTATATTGGTTTATGCTACCTTGTATTGACAACTTGTTGGTAACCTTATTTACTTGACTCACACCTAACTAGACATCTCTTATGATGTTGGAATTATTTTGGATTCATACAAGAACCCCATGAGCTACACTAGAAAAAATTTAAGAGGATATTGCACTACATTTAGGGTTCACACATGTATGGGATACACTATAGGGTTAGTTTAGATTTTGACTTGGTTAGCTACACAGACTCAAAATGGGCTGGCAATACTGAGAGTCATAAATATACTTTAGGTTATAGTTTCTCATTGGGTCCTACCCCCTTTAGTTGGTTAAGTAAGAAGTAGAATGTTATTCATCTATCTTATACAAAGTTAGAGTACAAGGGAGTTATTAACATAGCTACTATGGCTATTTGGATTTAGGGGATTTTTTTTGAGCTTGATATCTGATTAGGTGGTCTAAAATCATATTTTGTGACAACCAAAGCACAATTCAGATTTGTAAGAATTTGATCCTTCATCAGAGGACCAAACACATTGAGATTCACATGTATTTCACTTGGAAGCCAATTCATGAGCAGGTCATTAACTTAGTATTTTTCTAGTCTTCAAAGCAAGTTGTTGATATCTTCACCAAACCTTTCACTAAGAGTAAGTTCATTCATCTATAATATCTTCTTGGTGTGTAGTCTATTTTAACAAATTCATCATATTTAGGGGGGCCTTCTATCCTCTTTTCTTTTTCTTTGTCTCTCTTTTGGGGGGAATTTTTCCACTTGATTTTCTCCTTTTCTCTATTCTATGAGAGATTGAATTATACATGGGTACCTCATCAGGCCTTGTTGTTGAAACCCATTTTTTTACATTTTGTGTATCATCACCAACCTAAGATATGCTTATGAGAGGTGTTGGTGTATGCCCCTTTCCTATGGGTTTTAGCTACATGGTTGGATATTTCTTATTTAGGGGCTTTAGAGTCATGTTGGCTACTTACAAAGGTTAATACCACATTAATTGGAATGTGTTGTACATTTTTTTTTGATAACCTATATATGTACCTATTCCCTTTCATATTTTAATGCAATAGTGTGTGGATTATTCCTAGCTCATTTCTTTTTGGTTTATTCTTATAGTTGTATGCTTGTGTTTACTCAATATTGTCTTTTACAATACGTGTCTCATATAGTATATTGATTCGATACATTCACTTAGATCAGTATTCCTAGAGCTCATTCTGATAGAATAGTCTAAATCTAAGATGAAGAGCTCCCTGTGATAATAAGATCATCAACACACAAGACTAAAATAATAATGTCCTCCCTAATACATTGAATATACACTATGTGATTGGAGTGGCAACAAAAAAATATAGTGGAGAGAAGAAGTGAATCCATCTTCTCATATGAAACCTGAGGGGCCTATTTGAGACCATAAAGATACCTCTTAAGTAAAAAAACAAGAGAAAAATCATGAACAAACCCATTAGGCAACTCTATATAGATTTCCTCATGCAATTATCCATGTAGAGAAACACTCTTAACATCCATCTAATATGATGTCCAACCTTGTGATATTGTAAGAGAAAGTATAAGGTGAACATAATCCATCTTGGCAATGGATGTAAAAATTTCATAGTTAATACCTTCAACCTATGAGATTCATTTTATAATAATATGTGCCTTATATTTATCAATGGACCCATCAACTACATACTTGGTGTGGTAAATCAACTTTCACCTAAGTAAATTTTTTCCCTTAGGAAGAGTGATCAAATCCCAAGTGTGATTCTTCATCAATAAGGAATACTCATTTGTCATCAGATCATTCCACTCTTATATCCCATGAGCCTATGAATCCCTAGAAAATCCTTGACACAAAATTTTATTACCCATAGAATGTGCATGATGATGTTGAGTAGGTATAACATCCTATATGAAAGTCATTGCCTCTAAAACTATAGTATGAGCCCACCTAGGCATAGTGGCAACATTAGTGTGAGTAGAATTCTCATCTTGTATAACCTCCTCAAAAATATCTTGAACTAACTCCACAAATAATAAATCCTTAAAATGAGGTGAATCATCGAAATAAGAAGAATAAGGCATAGAAGAATATGAAGAGTCATGAGATGTGAAGTGATCATCAAACTATACATGTGTTTGATAAAGAATATCATGAGTATTAGGATCTAAAAGATGATAAGCTCTCATGTCCTCATAATACCTTACAAAAAACAAAGGTTTTCTCTTCTTATCCAATTCTTTACTTTTCTTCTTTGGTATAAATGCCCAATTAAGACTCCTAAAGACTCAAAAAAATGAAACATCAGGCTTGGTTCTAGACTAAGCCTCCTCTAGAGCCATATGCTCAAGTGCTCGATGTGGTGTGTGGTTGTAAATGTAGTTCACACAATCAAGTACCTCTACCCAAGCCATCTCCTTCAAATGTTGGTTCTTCCCTTTTACTAAGACATTCTACTATGGAGTATAAGCAATAGAATACTAGTGAACAATACCATGGGCTTCTTAAAACTTAGAGAACTCTCGATTGAATTACTCCCCTCCATTATCTATATGAAGCTCCTTGATGTAACTCAAAGACTATTTCTTGACCAAATCCTTAAATAATTTGAAGTGAAGAAAGACATCACTCTTATACTTAAAGAAATAAACCCAAACATGCTTCAATAAATTATTGATGAAATTAAGTGTATACTTATCTCTATTGAAAGGAGTAGGAAAGACCATCAAATCACTGTGCACAAGCTCAAGTGGTGAAGAAAATCTCATGGACATGCCTTTAAGAAATAAATCTTGGTTTTATTTCACAACCAGGGAAAATCCATCCATTTAACCCTCTACCATATTGTGAGTGCTCAACTCCTTCAAATATTTATATTTTAGGTGTGTAAATCTCTCATGCCAAAGCTGACTCTTAGAATCTGCATGAGAAACTAAACACAACCCTATAAGAAGAGTATTTTCAAACTACTCAAAATAATAGAGTCAAGAATTATGTTTAATAATACCCTATGAAATAAGTGTGAGTGGATCTAACAAAGCTCAAACTTTGACACCTTGTAGTATGAAAGTCACTATCTTAACCTGAGAAGAATGACAAATCTAATAAACTAAAAGTCGATTGGTGGTGATATAGTGATACGACCACCATACAGTTGTATGTCACCCTTACCCTTAACATAAATGTAAGAAGAATCTCCAACCTCAATATTGGAAGTAGAACTTAGACTAAGAGATACAAATAACTCTTTGAAAGAAGTCATATGGTGTGAAGCACCATAATCTAGAACCCAACTAGATAAAATAAGTAAATATGATATCCCAACAATATTAAGTGCATTTCAATGCTGATGAGATGAAGAAGAAGTGGAGATAGAAATCTTGTGTTTCCTAATGACATTCTCTAAGGCTTGCATTCTATTGAAACACCTAGACTCTTTATGACCAGTCTACCCATAATAGGAGTAAGATAGGTTAGACTTATTCTTGGATTTGAATGTTGATTTGGTTTTAGATGTGTTAGGGTTAGATTTAGGAACATTTTGAGATAGAGGAGAAGTGTTCTTCTTCTTACTCTTAATTTTTCCCTTGTTCTTAGGATGTGATGTAACTAATATTTTTTGAGAGGTAGAAGACTCAAGGTAAGATAATTTAGATTCCTTCCTAGTAAGTCTCTCACAAAACAACTTTAGATTTGGCATTTTGATTGCTACATCTAAGGCATCCATATTAGAGAAAAAGGTAGAAGCAAAGATTTTGAATAGGCCACTAAAATTAGACAATCAACTACACACACTCTTCATCCTTCTTATCTCATCCACTTCCATTCAATGGTGTTAACAAATGCTTAAACTTAGTAAGGTAGTTTATAATAGAATCAAAATCATTCAGATTTAGTGAATTGAGTTCCACTTCAAGCTAAATGGATCTCAAGTGATCTACTTTCTCAAACAAAACCTTTAACTTAACCCATATTTTGAATGGAGAATCACACCCATCCAAATGAAACAAAAGACTATCACTCATATAACCCCCAATAAAATCCATACACTTTTTAAACTTACATTGGTGTCGACATTTTTTAAATTCATGTGTAAAATGTGGTTGAGTTTTATTCATTAGAGATCATAATTATTTGTTCTTTATGATTGTTTCCATTCGAGGTATCCATGTATGATAACTATGTACAGTAAAAACCTTATAATGGTTAATACAAGAAGTAGAATCCATGATAATGAATCACCAAAGAGAAGACAAAATGCAAAAGGATGCACAAAATCAACATTGAAACAACCCCCAAAAGATTGTATTAAGGACCCGCATCATACGCCCCCTCCCCCGCCCCAATTTGACACTTTAGAAAAGTAGTGTATTTTTATAAATTAATGACATCAATGGATATATAATCAAAACCCATGCTCTTATAAAAAAATAGAACTCAAATATGAGCTATGGTTTAAAAGTAATAGATGTTACATTTTTTTGTAAAATGGGTCAAAACATTAAAAAAGACACTACAAACAAATTTTTGTGACCAAAACAAAAAAATATATAGTTGTCCAACCACTCATTGGAACCAAAATTGAACCATAAAAAATTATAAATACTCAAATAATCCTTCCATACACCCCTATGTGCAGTTTAATGGAAAAAAAATTCCACTTAAGGACCAAAAAATAAAAAACAACCTATTTTCCACTTAAGAAAAAAACAATCCCTTTTAATAAAACCACGATAAATTTTATAACACTCAATGAAATTAAGAATTTTAAAATTATTTAAAAATTTGATCATACAAAACCCAAAAACAGTTTGGTATGATTCATCATAGATCAAGAGTAGTTAGCATAAAACTAGTGGTTTTTATATGGCAGAAGAGGAGTGCCCAAAACAATAGATTAAAATTAATATAAATTTCTAAATACTCAGTATATTTTAAAATTGTAAAGTTTTATGGAAATATGTGAGAGATAAGCTCATAACCTAGAAATAGTTTCATAAAATTCCTTACGATTAAAAATCAGTTGATCAAAACACATCACATTTTGGTAAAAAAATATAGATTTGCCAGAATGAAAGTATGAACAACAAATTAGATTATGGGACCTTTTTTTCTTGAACATAGTCTCCTCTAATGATACATATCAACACCTTCCAACTCCTCCTTTAGGTAACAAACTTTTCCAATAGAGATGCCTTTCCACTTCCAATGCCTCCTACAAATAGATTTGAGAGAGAAAAATCAGAAAACAATGCTGAAAATGAAACAAAATTCAAGACCTCTCATTTATCATTCTAAATGTGTAGTCATTAACCTCCAAATGTCAATTCCAAACTATGAGAATTAGATCTGAAATAAAAAGGTCTCCTCCAACATAATGCTTCAGATCAATAAGAAGCAAAAGCTTAAAAAAGTCTTTAAAAAATAAAATGTTTCTTCCAAACCTAATGTTTTTCCAATAGAGATGCCTATTCTCTCAAGGAAAATCAATGGTCCACTTCCTCTCTAACTTCCATCCAAGAATAAAAACCACACTTTATTCAAATTTTAAATAAAAATATAAGATCCGTAAGAGGAAAAAAAAGGCTAGGGATGACAAGGGAAGAAGCAGCGACAAAGGAAGAAGTAGCGACAAGGGAAATTTTTGAAGTAAAATGCAGCAATACAAATGGGAGCAACACCTCAAATCATTTTTAAAGTAAAATGCAATAATAAATATCATGGGAGAAACACCTCAAATCTCTGGTACCATATTAGTAATGATGAACAAGCATTCTAACCCAAGATTTAGAAGTGATAACTCTAAGAACATCGCATATGAAGCTGTAAAAAATTAATTAAAAAGTAAAGTGAGTCAAGTGTTATTAAAAAATATGATATGCTAGTAAAAAAAAAAAAAAAAATCATAAATAGGTAAGACAAAACATAGAACTAACCAAACTAGCTAATGTGAGGTAAATTCTCACATAGGACAAACTCATTAAAGGATGAAATAGCTAGCTAATATACTAACAAATGTGAAAAATATATGAAATACATAATCTAACAAATGAAAATTGAGGAATAAACTTCAATTTATATATTTTTGAGAGGGGAAATAGATGGTTAATTTTATTTGGAATGGAGGGATAGATTTGAGTCAAAATCCTCACTTAATGAGTGGGTTGGGTATTGAATTTGGGGGGTTGAGAATGTAAGGATTTATATTTATAAGGGATGGCTTGATTTTCACTTTGTCTCTTGTCTTGGATTTTGAGGACTTGATGACTTGATTTCATTGATGATTTTGGTTTTCTTTTATTTTTAAAATTTGGATTTTAGATTGTGCATGGATTTTATTATGAAGACTAATTAGCTAAGTAATGTGATTAATTAGTTGATTAATCCATAAATGATTTTGGTGGGATTGGGTAAGGTAATATGATAATGTACTTAATTGCTTGAGGGTTAATAATGTGGATTGGCTATTAATGTGTTGACAACATGATTAAGTTGTAAGGATGATAGGAGAATTAAGGTTTAGTGATATTAGTGTGGAAATTAGTGGATTGGATGAAATAAGAAATAAAGATGTCGAGGTAGTTGAATTGGGATATTTATAATTAATATTAAAAATATTATAAATTATATATTATTATGTAATTTTATACTATTATATTATATATAGTATTAATATATTTATATTATTAATATTATATTATATATTATAAGTATTATTAATAATATATTATATTGTATTAAATATAATATAATATATTCACATAATGAAATTTACTATGAATTATATTATCATTTCAACCTAATAATGTTAAAAAAAATGACTGTTATAAAAAAATTCATGACAAGTAGGGTCAATCGTCAAATTTAGGCCCTAGACATAAGCACAACTACATGACATATGTACAAACTGATATCATTGGTTGGGAGAAATGTCATATAAGTTTTTGTCTTTTTGCATATATGATTTTTGATACATGAATGGATTCGATCTCTCAAATAATATCCCCCATTTTGATCCTTATTAACCAACAAGTCAAATTACATAAAAATTTATATCCATCCTTGTATGTGGTTATATCTAAAGGTGGATGTGTGTTACAAAATTTATATCCATCCCCATCTACAATTATAGAGTTAATACTATTATATTATATTACATATATTATTAAAAATAAATATTATTATATATGAAATTATATATATATATATATATATATTATAATAATATTTATAGTTAGAAATATATAATATAATTATCTATACGATATACTATATATTATTGTAATATATTATATTTAAAATTAAGATTTTAGTACTAATTAGAGGTTTTTATTAAACATGGATCTCTATCGCAATCAAATCAACTCCTATGATGTTGTCCCCCACCATCAAAAATATAAAATAATGAATTAAAAATGTCACCACATAGAAAATTGTAGACCCCTTACGAATGGATGCAAGTCATGTAAATCCACTATCTATCTTGAATATGGGATCAATGTATAATATAGGCACTCTCATATCTGATATTACTTGAAATATCCTATCACTACTCCTCACATTAACTGCACAACTCACCTTTAAACATTTCACCACTTTGTCATTGGTCAAGCTCACTATGAAATGAAATGTCTCCTCCTTGCACGACTAATTTCCACATCATATGAAGAAACACACAAAGTAATTTTATAGTCACATCTACTATAAAACATAAAATTATTATTTCTTAACACTTCATGTACAAAAGGTGATATGTGGTCATCAAGCATGGGTTTTGAGTGTGTTACAATTGCCAATTTACACTCTTTCACTTTAAAAAATTCTATTTTACAAAAACCAAAAATTACATTCTTTCTAACATAACTTGCACCTTTGGGGTAGCTTCTAATTTATAACATTGATATGATCCTACTTGAGAAATGTATGACACCATTTCTCAAACTTGAAATTTTTGAACATGCACCTTCAAAGCCAATAATCAGTGTGTATGGATTAATTTATTTACAAAATGAAACTTCACCAATACATATCAAGTTGGATGGTAGTTTGATTTATTATAGGATTTTTAAAGTCTCCTAAGGAGAAGATCATATTTAAAAAAATGAATTTGATAAATATGTTAATTTCGATACATACCATGTTTAATTATTGTATATATATAAATAAGTATTGATAATAAAGGGTCTAATGACATTGATGCAAGAAAATATAGTTGGAAGTCACTTCCTTAGCATAATTGATAGTCATCTATTTGTAAAAAAGCAAAGTAATTTTACGTAATACTTATATGTTTTATAATATGTCTCAACTATAGGAAGACATGAAAACACCTGTAGAGAGAAAAATACACTTGACAACATAACATTGAGGATGCTACATTTCATGAGAGAAACTAAGTAAATTATTATAAACATTTTGCATTGTAGGATTTGTAAACCTACAAACTTGGAGATAAAACATATCTTGAAAGCCTAATAAAGGTTTTTAATGATTATCATTTCCTTGTCCAATTTTTTTACTATTAGGCCATTCTCAAGAGGTTTTGGCCTTGTATATGTTAGTTCCCACTATGCAACAAATTATGAAGCTGCATACAAATTTAAAAAAATGAGGATTATAGTTTCAAATCCAAAGGTAGTGAAATATTTCCTTGATTATATTGCACAAAAAATTCCTATAGTAAAGAAATGGAAATTCCTCAAGCCAAAAAATAAATGTTTATGTTTAATGTTCCTTTTGATTTAACAATGAAACATTAAGAAAAATAAACCATTGAAAACTGATTTAAATCTATAAAAATCTACAAATTTGACTGTAAAATATAAAATTTATATAAATAGAAATGAGATATAAATAATAAATTGACAAAATATATGCAAACATAACTTGGATCTAATTTATTGTTGTTTGTGCATGAAAGTCGATTGAAAAGACCTATAAATTATGTCACATCTAGAAATAAAAATTCAAACTATGGTGGGACAAGACCACACCTAAGAGGGTAGGGATGCACTATGGCCTTATTTTTTTGTTGACTTTGGCTATGCCCTAGTTGATTATGTGACTTATTTTTCAATTTAGGTACCTGCAACTATTTTTAAGTGTTTACTATTTGAATACATTTTCCAATTTAATACATGTCCCTAGCTCTTACACAATAAACATAGTAGAGATAAATTATAAAAATGGGAATAGGGTTAGGGTAATAGTTGATCTATCCTCAAAATACTGAGTGTAATTTGAGTGCTATTTACTAGCCCAAAAATTCCTCAGGTCGATGTAGTTCTCCCTCCTAGAGTGAGGGTGTGGATCTTGACTTTACTATATGAATGCAACTAGATATATTAATTTTAATACTTGATAATGAGTGTTCATGACCTAAATTAAAATTATTTTAAACTTTAATTATGACTATTATAATGCAACAAAATTTAATTTGAAAAAATAATGCTCTTTTGCTTAGTATGCAGTAGAATTGCCAAGTGATTGCCATATGTGTTTGGAGAGGTCTTGACATATTTATATAGAGGGATATTTGAAATATTTTCATTAACCAACATTTATAAAAGTATGGAAGGGGTATATTTAAAAATATAAAATTTAAAAAGTTATCGTTGGAGTGTGGGAGATAAGGTTGCACTAGTAGATAAAGTTTCAATGTGGTCTTGTTCGATCTAGTGTAGTCTTGTCCTATAAGGACAAAGGCTATTGGAACTAGTCTGATAGAATTTTATAAGAAAAATAGGGATGTTTTAGTGATAGTATAAGTAGTGTCAATATAATTTTTGGAATAGTGAATATTCTCAAAGACATTTCAAATTAATGAAATGACGAATATATTAAGGGTAAGGATGTCAAGATTAAACAATGTCAAAAAATTAATGATTAAATTTCTCTATCTAAATTTACCCACAATCTATTCTAATGATGTAATGAAGTGTAATTAATATAATAAAATAAATTTAAGTCTAAGTGTGTATACATAATTTGTATTTTGATGTGAAGCTTGATTATGTAATATTTATCAATGCAAAACATGTAACAATGCCTTTGAAAGTAGTTATTGCCAATATTTAAAAATATAAAAAAATTGTAGTTTAAAATTTAAAAAAAGAGAAAGGAAAGTATGCACTTGAAATAATATGTAATATAGTTTCTCTATAATTTAAAAATTGTGAAGTGCATGCCCCTTTGTTAAGGCATGTGGAGAAATGTTGAGCATGTAGTAAATTGAGAGTGATCAAGTTTCAATTTGAAGAACTAGTGAAATTATTTGAGTTGGAAAGGTTTTATTCTCTATCTCTCATCTAAATAGGTAGAGTACTCTATAAAATAATTTAAGGGTGGAGACACCAACTCTAGCTCTCTACAGTAGAAGAAATATAACCATAGATATTGAGTGTCATTATAATTTAATGTGGCCCACTTTCAAAATGAAGGCAAATCACACCATTGTAGATGGATTTAAATTCCATATTAAACTATTAAACTTTGAAAATTTTGAATTTTAAAAATTCCATGTGGAAATATGAATATGAATGAGTATCATGCCCCCTTGTATCTATACTAAATTAATATTGAATGCTAATTGAATTTACAAGTTTTTAAACTTGAAACTATTTGAAGCATAAAAATTGTAATTATAGAAAAGAGTGGACATTCTTGGCTTGTTCCCCAATTATCTAAAAAACCTGAATCATATTAAAATTTGAAAATTGTATACTATCATGAATATGAAATTTATTACTTACGAGGATTCAATTCTCACAACAAGCCTATTGTGATGCCCCCCTTTTGAGATGAGAGACATAGCCATAAGTCACTTATCTCAAAAGAAAGAATATGTGAAAGATATAATTATGTAGTAGTAATTTAAACATTTGAATCATAATATTTAATGTAGATTTGAATTTGCATATGAATCATGTATTAGAAAGATATATCATTGAAGCACATAATTAGGTTGTGCATGATATGTATCATGGCAATATTGGAACCATATTAGTAAGCAATGAACATAAAAGTAATATCATATAATGTCACACATAAGGCCCATGGGCCACATACAAGGGACATGTGAATGTCACATAAACACAGTGTGAACAGACATGCTCAAATGACATGGTGATGCCATAAAAAAAAATGTATGTATTACACACACAAGGCTAAGGGCCACACACAATTAGAAAATAAGTCTTAACCTATCATGTAGGGAGAAATTTTGATAATGATAAAAAATTGAGACTAGTTTACATCAACCATATGTATTAATATCATTGTTAGTAAATGATATATTCATGTAATATAATGTAAAGTATGAGTGATTATCAAAACATTTGTATGATATATAGCTTGACATGGTAGAGAGGTTTTGGTTTGATACAACTCATTGAAATGTTCATAGAGAATGATGAGATTCCCCTAACTTAGCAAGGATGTTGGGTAATAAGGGAAACCTAACATCAGAAAATCATGTAATAGTATATCATATATCACATTCACATACCTTGTAGAAACATCATGTATTTAAATATTAAATATGATTTCTACTTAACAAGAAATAAATAAAATACACAAAAAGGTAATCTAACAACATTTGAAAATGTTTGTTGGTCTTGATTTTGTATTTTTTAAAATATTTTGAATTTTTGACACACACACACATTATATATATATATATGTATGTATGTATGTATGTATGTATGTACATACATATATATATGTGTGTGTGTGTGTGTGTGTGTGTACACACACACACACACACACACACACACACACACACACACACATAGTATTTTTCCATATTTTATTTCTTTTTGAATTTTTTAAAATACATGAATTGATTTTTTTTTAAAGTATTAAGAAGGAAGGCTTTGAAAAGAGAATAAAGGGGAGCGATTATAATAATCTAAAACAAGGTGTTAAATCATAATGTGGTAAGAAGTAAGGAAAAAACTTCCACTAGTGTATGTGTAAATAATTCATATAACAATATAACACAAATGGTAGATATGTAGATAAAAATATACATGCCCTCTCAATGAAAAAGCATGTATATATGCTCATGAGTAATGTTGGAGTAGATAGTTGTGATCATGTATTTGCAAAGGAAACCATGGTATGATAAATATGAAATAGTAAGAAAATGGATTTACATAAAGAATGAGTATTGAAAGTAATTTAAGATAGGTGTTTTAGATTGTTTAAATTAGTTTGAAAATGTAAGAGGGTAAGTACCCAAAGTGAAAAATAAATCCAAGAGCTAGAAGAATTCTTGAAAGTTGAGATAAAAGAAGTAGTTATGAAGTAAAAGAAAAATATATGTATAAAGTAAATTGAAAGTAGCTAATCAATTATATCTACAATGGAAGTCATATATGCATAACCCGTAGCATGGTATGAAGTAACGAATTCTCATGAAAAATAAGTGCCAAATATGGATGCCTATAAATCTAAATAAGAATCATATGTTATCATATAACCATATGAATCACCACTCATATACCCATGTAAACTTGTATCCTCATGTGTAATAGAAGAGGATGTAACAACCTCTATTTGTGGTGAAGATATTTGAATACCCTGTGATGCCTTAGGAGATAAGGAGCTCTTTTAATGTGCCACTTTCTACTTAAGAGATAATACCATGCTCTTTGAAACTAATTTATTATGCTCATGTATAACTGTATCATGCTCATAAATATATGGAGAAATTTATTCTATAATATGTTATTCAATATTTTTATAGATTATTTCATTATCATGTTGTTCAATATATGAGCCTTATAACTATTCTGTATGAGTAAATATCATTATTTCAAAAAGATATTCATATTATATTCTTATAATTTTGATCACTAGATTACCAAGAATATATTTGATACATTATGCATTATAGAAGACATAGATCTAATATTTTATATCCAATGGGGTCCTAATAGAATTTCAAAGACCCCTATGCTTGGTATAACTAAGAATGAAGTGGGCGTTATGAGAGGTCCCAATTTTAAGGGTAACACTATATGTCTAAGAGTATCTTATGTATGAACATAAAATTATTTAAAAAATTTAGAAGTAACTTGTAAATCTTGCTCTACAAAATGAAGAGAATAGAGGAGTGTTATTATGCACACATTTTCACTTGATCCATTGTCTATCATAACACTATGTATGGATTGTTTGTCAAGTATGTTTGAATAAAGAGTGCATATCTATCTTGATCATCATTAAAAATTTCACTATCATCAAATGAAATAATAGGGCATGATGATTGTTTACTTATAATTTTACCAATGATTCTATTAAGTGGAGGACTATATACATGAGGAGGATGAACATTGTACGCATATTTTTCAAAATTATCCTTATTATTTGATTCATGATTTAAAAAAAGATATTTGTACATTTTTAACTTGGAATTTTTATTTTCTTGTGGCTTAAAGTCTTCAATAAGTGTACCAATATCAATAATATTTTCATCAATGAGATATTTAATCTTGTGCTTGAACTTGAAACATATATTTATGGAATGCCCAATACATCTATGGTAGTCACAATATGCATTGCCATCATTTTTTTTAGATTGTGGTCTAGATATATCTACTTCTATTGGTGGGAGAAGAGTTATAAGATTGAACTAAATTATATTTTGAAATAATATATGAGAAGGTGATGGTAACATTGAGAATTGCCTCTTTGTTGGAGCTTGTAATTGCAAGTTTTATGTTAGTTGTGAAATATCATTAATTGTAATCTTAGCTTCATTCTTTTTTTCATTATGTTTAATCTTATAAATTTTTTTACTTTGAAACTTAAAATTTGAAGTAGAAGGAACATTTGAAATGTAATTGAACTTGTTCAAAGTAATAAATTTTACCTTGCACTCTTTACCTATATGGCATAGCTCATCAAAAGATTTAAATTTATCAAATATAATGGACTCTTGAAGTAGAGATAACAAACTTTGAGTAAAAATATCTTGGAGCTCATTCTCAACCATTTTATTTTTCATTTTTTTTAAAAAATATTGTGGCTTAGGACATATTCACTAATTATTTCATTAAACCTTTGTTTAATCTTTGAAATTTGAGCATACACTAGCTTTTCACTAATGTTGATAGAAAAGTGTGTTAAAAATTGATTTGCGAAAGGATTGAAATCCTTTACTGATTGAAGAGGAAGATCATAAAATGATCTAAGATGATATTATTTGAGACTTCTTGGAAAAACAATTTGTCATTACTTTCATAATCTAGACAAGCTACATAAAATGCACACAAATGCCATTCAGGGTCACCTTTGCTTTAATGTAAAAGAATCTTCGGAGCCACAAATTTAATTGAAAATGGATAAGATGTTATCAAGTTATAAGGGTTGTGTAACAAGGAACATGAGTCCATATAATGGATAGCATAATAAATGGTTTTCTCATATTGAGATTATAAAGAAAGGATGACATGCTCTAGAGTAGAATTTGTAGAGGTGATTGGAGAAGTATTACTATCATGAGTAGATATAAGCATGGATATTTTTTATAAATCAAGTGATGTTTCCAAACTAAGGGATGATGTTATGGAAGTAATTTGAGTTGTATAAATATGAATGGATGCAAAGGTGGAAATGGTGATATTATAAGAGCTACCTTGAGCACCTTTATTTTGTTCATATCTAGAAACATATATGAGAGACTAACCTTTTTTAGATGTTCGCAAAGATATTTAATAAATTTTGTCTCATCAGTTTAAATAGAATTTTCCTAAGTATTAGGATCTTAAATAAGAGCCATAATTTTCTCTTCAAGAGAGTATGAAGTATGTATTGAAAAATCTTTTGAAATTGAATATTTGATACAATGTATAACATATGCTTCCTCTTATTCCCAAGTCATTTCATAATTGAAAAATGATGCAGTAATGCAACCATGTGAAATAAGAAGGCTAAAATAATTGGCCTTGTTTAGTATAGCTTATTTATTAACTTGACAATGAATCCATATAAAAGCATAACGAAGGACATTCTAAACATTAAGACAAGATGTGACAAGGAACTGCATAATGTTATGTAACATATGAAAGAAACATTCACTCATTGATCCCATTATGAATGCATCACAAGTAAAAAACAAGGTATAAAAGGTGATGTAGGAAAAAATATAAATGATTGTGTGGGATTTCAAATGTACTTACTCATTCATAGAGTAGTGGTGGCGTAATGTTTAAGACCACCAATTATAAATGAAAATTCATTCTTGTAGCCCACTATGCCATGTTTTAGGGTATGGTAAGATTAAATTTACTATGTGATATGCTCCTCTTAGGTGCACCATAAATAAAAAATCTAAAAGAGGCTTCCTATAGTATAAATAAGGGACCCTAGGTATTTTTGATATACTGTGAAGTATGTGGAAACTAAAATATATGTTTAGTGTTATACAATGGATCAAGTATTCATGAAATACCCTTCACACTATGGTGTCCTTAAAACAATTCATTAATTAACCCATAAAGACAGTCACTATGTAATTTTAAAACTTTCAGAACATAGTTTCTAAAAACAAGCAACAAGAAAATGGAAAATAAATTTTGAAGATTTTTTTGTATGGATATCAACACATTTTAACCTGAAGTTGAAAGAAAGAATTTCAATGTTATATGTTATCCAAGGTGATAAGAGAATTTATTCAATGTTAGCTTGAATCCAAGGTCAAATAAGATTGGCTTGTGGTTTCATATGTATCCAAGGTTGAAGGCTATTTTATTTTAGTGTTAAGAATTTATATAGATTTGAATGAAATCCTAGGATGTAAATCAAGTACACAAAAATTAGTGTTCTATATAAAATATATGTTCACCATGATATTTAATTTTCTTTATTATTTAACAATGAAATGTTAATAAAAAATAAACTATTAAAAATTGATTTAAATCTATACAAATACACAAATATGAATATAAAATACAAATTTTATAGAATAAAAAATGAACTACAAATAGTAAATTGACTAAAGATATATAAACCTAGCTTGGATCTGATTTATTACTAATTGTGGATGGACACTAATTGAAAAGACCTATGAAATCTGTCACATCCAAAAATAAAAATTGAAACTGTGAAGTGACAAGGCCACACTAGGAGACAAAGACACACTATGACCTTGTTTATTGGCTAAAACTACATCCTACTTGACTATGTGATTGATATTTTGATCTGAGTAATTATGACTATTTGTGAGGGTTTATTGTTTGACTACATATTCTAATTTTATGTATGGCATATATAGAAAATCAAAACCTTAGCTCCTACACAATAACCATAATAGAGATCAAATAATTTTTTTTGGGAATATGGTTAGGGGAATAACCAAGCTATCCTTATAAAGCCCTACATAATCTAATACTATTTACATAACATAAAATGGCCTTAGGTAAAATGTACTTCTCCTTCCTAGAGTGAGTGTGTGAATCTTGAATTTAATATATGAATGCAACTAGACACATTGATTTGAATGCTTGATAATGAGTAACCTTGACCTGAAATTAAATAGTTTTTGATTTGGTCTATGATTTGCTAGAATGCATCAATATTGAATTTGAGAAGAATAGTGATATTTTGTTTGGTATGTAGTAGAATTTTCAAGTGATTTTTAGATGTGTTTGGAGAAAGCTTGATGTGATTATTTTTATCATCAAAAGTTTCACCTTTGAAAGTATTTTTCAAATTTCCTCACTTAAGTGATATCATGGAGATACCTCTAGGCTATGGGTGTCCTAATCAATGAGGTGAATCTTTAGATAGGGATAGGTTCCTTAATTCTATCACCCTTAAAACTGCTACTAGACATATTGCTTGTAAAGGAAAAGGGTAAGAGAACTAAAATTAGAATAAACTATGGAGGTAATGCACCAAATTAACACCCTTCAATTGACCATATTTAATTAATAACATGAATTAGGCATGAATATAATCACACTACTCAATAAGGACCTTCTAACATGTGTGTTCCAACATGGAGGTCATAGATGATGTGTTGAATGGAAGGGCTAATCAAGAGGTATAAGAAAGACACTAATGACTGAAATCCACTTTTAAATTATGAAAAGCTATTCAAACTCACCATGTAACATGCAAGAAGATAATCCATTTTCAAAGAGGTAGGAGAGGACAAATGAGAGAGAGTGAAGGCACTACTACTAGAATCCATCAACAATCACACAAGTACATTGATTACAAGCATTTGAGAAGGTAATAATACATTTTATTCAACATTAAAAGGCATAGTACAATTTTTTAGCTGAGTAAGGATTTACCATACTCAGTTCAAGGATATATAAAAATCCATTCAAGGCAAAATCTATAGGAGAATGTGAGAAGGAGAGAGAGAGAGAGGTGTAGGTGATGCAAAATACAAGTATCATCTCATGAAGAATAAGTTACAAACAAGAAAATTGACAAAGAGTAATCTAATAACATCTTATTCAGAAGTGTCAACTTGATGTGATCTTCTCCATCATCAAGGGTGGTGTACAATAAATTTTCACCTTCTAGGATGACTTATCAACCTCATTTGGAACTACCCATTCTTGGTTTAGAAAGAGTTATAAGTTTATGTCTTTCCAAGTGTCACTCTTTATCATGCTTATTTTATCTCTCCAACTCTATCCTAGGCCAATTCAAAGCTTATCTAATCTTCGTCGAGTTGAAGGTTAAGGATAAAGTGTCTTCAAACTAGTATATCCTATAATTTGATTGAGGGACTTGTTTGGTTCAAGTGAAAACTAACATTAAATCCTAGGCCTAGTTATTTCTTGAAGATTACCACCACAACTTAAATATATTTGAAGTAACCTATAGGATTATTTATACCTATGTTCATTCTCAATACCATCTCTAGTACTTAGGTATAGGTGTATTAGGGTATGGTCTCTTAGATCTCCTAATGACATGTGGATCTGTCAATATGTCTCTTAAGATATTCTAATGAAACTAGCTCAGAGAGGTATTTAGGTGTCTTTAAGAATCCTCATGAGTCTTTATAAACCTATTACCTTTCCTTCTCAAGGTCATGTTATGGTTTCATGATACTCCATTAGGTCTTACCTAGTCAAATTTCATGAGAAGTCCTCAAAACTAATTTTTAAGGCCTACAACAATCATTCTTAGGCCAAAATCCATACATTCTTAGTCCACACATGTGATCTAGTGACTCATTAAGGTGATATTAGGTGTGAATAATTTATTAAATTAGTTTTTAGGTCATATAAACCCATTTGAGGCAATTGAAATACCAATATTCTCTATTAGGCTATTTTAGAGTGTTTAGGTAGGGTTTAAGGTGCTTCTCATTCTTAATGATGGTTCATATAGATGAGGGCCATAATTCATACAAAAAATTCAATAAATTTTAGTGTGTTATGGTATTTAATTATTCCTAGGATATTTTCCCCATCCATATTATCGATATAATTTTGAGCAAGACTTTAGGCTTTCTCGAGCTCCTCTTAAGGTAAAATCATTACTTTGACTATCCCTCTTCCTTAAAGATTATTAATAACATGTAGAACCTTTTAAGAACAAAAAATGATGTAATATTATAGTATTATAATATAAATAACACCTATAATATCTAATCCTTCCAATTTATATTCTCCATGAAGTTGTAAGCTCAAAATAGTAGCCTCTCGAGTATGATAGGTTTGTGTGTAAACGCTGAGAAAGAGATTTAGGCCTAAAAGCCTTCCAAATGAGTGTTAATATTTATAATTACATAAAATATGTATATATTAACCTATTACATGTCTCTAATTATTCTCCCAAATATTATTTCTCTCCAATTGGTCTTGAACTTAACTTGCTTATACATATGGTTTATAGGTAGATTAATGCTTTTGACCCTAACTATTATGTTTTAGCATATTATTAACTTGAAAGGAGTTAAATATTATACATTATATAATAAAATTACTTATAAATATACAAAGGATCTAAAATATTTACAAAACCTCAATACTATAAGCTTCTTCACCTTTTTGCACTCATAGGCCTGTAGGTGTACATTAGGCCTATGTGTCTGAGTTTAATGTCTCTTGAGTGTAACTATGAAGGCATACATATTATAATTGTTTTTAATGATGTCATAATTTGAATTATGTCTCTCTTTAATCCATAAATACATTTTAAAATTTTATTTCACACCATTCATGGCAACTTTCTTCTTTTTTTGCTTGACAAGCCTGCAGGTCTACATTAGACCTCCTTGTATGTAATCTACCAAATGGAGTTATCTAAGACAATTAAGCCTTAATTATATGCCTCTCATGGTATAAAACTTTATGAACCATTATTTTGAACCCATAATACTTATCAATCCCTCAAACACCAACACAAACATGCTTATTTCACTCTTTGTCTGTGAATAGGCTTGTAGGCAGTCCTTTAGGTCAAAACCCTCATTTTCATGTGTTTGGTCTATCTTGAGCTTAAATTAACCAATGATTTACTATGGAGTAAATTTAATTTTTTTAAAATGTCTTCTTTATTCCCCTGATGTGCTCAAGTCACCTTGAATATTCATTTATAGCTCTCACAATCTTTCTTTTAGACTTACACAGTCCTACATTAGCTCCTTTACACTAAAGACCTTGTTGCAGGACACTAATTAAATTTTTATAAAGGAATAAAAATTTAAATATATACTTAAATTTTATATTATAAACCTAATGGAAATTTATTTACCTATTTTAGGATCCTCTCAATGGAGAAACTTGCAAAAATTGCTTTAATTATGTTTGTAAGCTGACATAAGTCATCTGTGCATGTCTAATTATTATTTTATTTAAGTATATCACAAAATTTATGCATTAAATATGTTTGATATAACTTTAAGATGATTCTATGTTATATGGGGAAGGTATATGGGACCCTTAAAACATCTTACATTCATCCCCATATCTGTAGAGATATCCAAACCACTAAAACTTGCCTACCATATCCTAGTTTAGTACAAGAAAGTCACTTTGGGAAATAGTATGCACTTGAATTATAATGGGGGATGTATATGAGGTTATTACACATTTTAAATATATAATTTGTTTCTCACTCAATCCATTAACCCATCAATAATACCATTTTGATAGGCAACATTCACTCTCTCCACCCTACCAACATGCAACTTCTCTTTTGGTCCATCCATGCATAATATATTTTCTTGGTGATGATATTTGGAGACATTTAAAATTACATATATCCTCTCACATTATCTTCATGTATTCAATTATCTCAAAAATTCAACTATAAGGAGAACTCTAAGCTAGTAGGGGTTTTGGAGGGTTTTAGAAAGGTTTACTCTCTTAAAGATGGTTCATAAAGTTGGGGGCCTCAACCTGAGAAATATGGACATGGACTGGAAGGTAATAAGGGAAAATATAAACCATAAGTTTACTATATTCAAAACTCCATATTCATTAACTAAACACAAACCATTTGAGCTCCTTGGCTTGTCAAGAACCTGAGAGAGAAGATAAAATGGTTTTCTCCTCTTTCAGACTTAAACTTTTTTGTCTAAGCATGGATTTGAATTTGATGGACTTGGATAAGATTGTAACCTATCATCTCTCTCTTAAACCAATAAAAACACCTTAAAAACATGTTATTCTCCCTCTTTTTGGTGTTGAAAACCTCTTGTAACTACATTTTCTCATTTGAATTTGACTTAAAATGACTTGACAAGTGTTAGGTCATACAATTAATTTTTATTTGACTTCATTTATCTTTATCAATCTTGGAGAAACATTTTAATTGGACATAAAATACGTATAACAATGGTTTTAAATATAAATGAATTTAATAAACCTAACACAAAGAAAACACCTTACCTTAATTTCATTAAAAATACCTTAAACAATGCTAAAATTATATAAGACATCTATTTAGACTTCTTACAAAGGGAGACCTAGTGAAAAAGGTCAATTTTTTATTAGACTTACCTATGGTATCCAAATTTAGCTAACATATTTGGTGACCTTCTAGGATTGAATACCTTCTATGCACTTTAGATTGGTTTCCTATTCCATCCATTAGGCATGGAGTCATCTCTCACTTAACACAAACCTGATTAGACCTTGACACTTGAATGAAAACCTCTTGAAATGAAAAGAAAAACTAACTAACTTCACCAGAACACACACCAATACAAATCAAACACACTAAATCAAGACATACACTAAGAACAAAAATTGTGCTACAAATCACTTAGAGGGAAAACAAGATAATAAGAAACTAATCTAACATATACTAACCTACTCTAACTACTAGATATAGTCCTACATTAAACCATTAATTGGAAGTGTAAAGTAGCTACCTTTCTTTGACAAGCTCATGTGACTAGAAAACCTGATGGTAGCTATGAGAGATTAGGAAAAAGGCAATTGTATGTTGATCTTGACATCCTCTTCTTCTTTAAAATCAACCTTGTATACCTCCTATAACTTGATTGAATCACAAATGATCTAAAGAGCATACTTGGGATGATATAAAACACACTTAGGATCCTCTTCATATTCTAAAATGAACATGATAGGTAGTGGATTATCCTTCTTATCCACTAATTGGGATAGATAGCTGATATGGCATGTTGTTTTGGCAGTATGTAATTCATCAATATTTTCTTCATAAACAACATGCACCTCTTCACTAGCTGACTGATCAAACTGAACTAATTCAGATGAATCTTGTGGAATACTTATAGGACTAGCTTCAAGAGTAAATGAATCTTTATTATTGAGATTTTGAGGCCTGTAGATATTAATTTCATCTTCCAAGAGTGAACAAAATTTTGAAAACTAATTAAGAGGTTGATAACCCATCTTGAAGACACTAAACAAGTCTTCATTAAGTGGAAGTACCTCTTAAAATTTTATATTTGGAGGACTAATTTTTTACTATATATTGAATTGCTTGCTAAAGTTTCCTTATTCTATCTTTATGAGCCTATACTCTCCTTGAAGAAGAGTGAAATCTGATCCAATTACCTCAAATAAGTATTCAAACTTTATTTCATGAGCTTGCAAATCAATTAGGTCCTCTTGTGTTTTATCAAAATTATCTTTGTAGCAATGAAGAGGCTCATCATATTGAAGGAAACAAGGAAGTTCAAAGCATAAATTTACCTTCTCTTGAGGTCTATCGACTTCTAGTTTATTTGGAGAAATTATAACCTTAAATGCATATTCATATTGATTAGCTTGAACTAAAATCTCTAAATGCTTGGACTTCTCCTCATGATCTATTAGTTCATTAATAAATCCAACTTATTCATACTTTATTTACATTTAATCCACTTTTATATACTTATCTTGAACTTGCTCATCAACTTCAAATCCATGCCAATGTGGCTAATCCACTTGGTCATTCATGGCACTTTGAAGACCTGCTTATGACTCCAACATTACTAACTCATCAATTCTTTCTTTTTCTTCATATTTAAATATTGATTTGCATCTCTTTTAAATAAGAGGTATTCTAATGATGACCTCTTCATCATATACACTTTAAGTATCCTCTTCATATGTTTTTTTAAGCTCAACTATAGCTACAACTTGATGTTCTTCCTTCCATTCACCAATGAATCTTTCAAACCTTGAAATGTTTTGGTCTTCAATTTTCTCCACAAGGACCTCCTTTTTTAGTTGAATGATTTCTTGAATTGAATTCCATGATGTAAAAGTTTTAGGTTCTTAAAATTTATCAACAAGGATTTATGTATTGCTTTGGATTCCTTCTTCAATTGAATTCTAAGATGGGAAAGCTTTAGGCTATTAATGAGACATGGGTGGGTCTTGAATAGGTAAAATTTATTCTTTGGACTCAATCTTATAACCTAATCTTGTTTGATTTTGTTTATCCCATGACTTCACCACTTGATTCTAACTTATAATCTTAAAGGACCTTTTGGGGAGCTCTTGAGGAAGGGGAATGGAGTTTTGTGCCAAGATAACCTTATTATTTTCCATCTAAGTATCAATAAAACACTGGATTTTTGATTTATATTGGTGTTCAACCCTCTCAACAATAACTTTATTCATCTTTTGAATGTTTTTTTGGATTAACCTCCAAGAAGGGAAGGTTTTAAGATATTAAGGAATGTGTGAAGGACATAGGAGGTTTTGAAACTAAATTGATCAACATTTTGAGGGAGAATAGGTGGAGAAAATTATACTTAAGGTGGACTAAGAGAAGGCATATGAGGCTCATAATATTGAACTTGCTACCCTTCATGAACCACTAACTTGTCCTCTATTCATTGAATTAGGCCACCTATGTCCAACTTATCACTAGTGAGTCTTTGTTAGTTCTGTTTCTCAATATGTGCCCACTCTCTCTTAATAAATTGAAATGATTCTCTCACACTCTTAATGAGATGAATGGGAAAACTAATACCATGCTCCCTTTGTCTATAAAGTTCTATCATATGCCTTTCAAATATTAAGAGAAACCTCTAGATGATAACAAGTCTCTATCTTTCCAATTGTCACTCTCGATCATGCTTATTTGAGATTTCCAATGCCATACTAGGCCAATTCAAAATTTATATCATCTTGGTGTAGCTGAGGGTTAAGTATCAAGTGTATTCAAATTTTTATAACCTATAATTTTATTGAGTAACTTGTTTGGTTTAGGTGAAGACCATCATAGCGAGTCCATTTCTTCAATCTTAGGCCTAGTTATTGCTTGAGGATTACCACCACAACTTGAATATATCTCAAGTATCCTAGAATTATTTATTATACCTATATTAATTCTAAATAACATCTCTAAGACTAAGGTATAGGTTCATTAGGGTCTAGTCTATTAGAGATCGTGATGGCATATAGCTTAGTCAATATGTCTCTTTAGACATTTTGATGAAACTAGCTTATAAAGGCATTTAGGTTTATTAAAACATATTAATGAGTCTTTATAAAACTATTACCTTACTTTCTCCATGTCATGTTATGGTTTAAAGATACTCCATTAGGTCTTATCCAGTTAGTTTTCATGAGAAGTCATCAAAACTACTTTTTAAGGCTTACAATAGTCATTCTTAGGCCAAAATATGTACTTTGTCAGTTCAAACATGTGAGAAAATGAATCATTATGGTGATATTAGGTGTAAATATGTCATTAAATTAGTTTTTAGACCATATCAATCCATTTTAGGCACTTATAAGGCCAATATTTTCCATTAGGTTATTTTAGAGGGTTTAGGCAAGGTTTAAGGTGCTTCTCATTCTTAACAATAATTCATATAGATGAGGGACCTAATACCTAAAATAATGCCAAAAAATTTGAGTTTAATAGGGTATTGAATCATACCTAGGATATTGTGTCCCCATGCATCTTATTTGTATAGTTCTAAGTAAGAATTAGACTTTTTTGAGCTCCTCGTAAGGCAAAATAGTGGTTTTCACTACCCCTCTTCCTTAATGAGTGTTCATAACTAGTATAGCCTTTGAAGAATAACTAATTCTGTAATATTGGATTATTATAAACTACCTAACACCTGTAATATCTAATCCTTCCCATGCATCTCCATGAATTTATAATCTCAAAACAATAGCCTCTCGGGTATGATAGGTTTGTGTGTAAAGGTTAAGAAAGATTTTTAGGCCTAGAAGCCTTATAAATGAGTGTTACTAGTTATAATTACATCCAATAGATATATAATAACCTATGCCATGTCTCTTATTATTTTCCCAAAGGTTTTTTCTCTCCAATTTTTCTTGAACTTGACTTACTTATATATAGTGTTTATACGCATATTAGTGCTTTTGACCCTAATTGTTATGTTTTGGCATCTCATTCACTTTCAAAGAGTTAAATATTATATGGGAGATAATAACATGAATTACCCATCCCACAAGGTTACTATTGAAAATACTTCCATACTACAAGATTTTTCACCCTTTTTCCACCCACAGGGCTATAGGTGCACATTAGGGTTGTAGGTTTGTGTTTAATGTCTATTAACTGCAACTATGAAGGTATAAATCTTACCATTGGAATTATAATGGTTTATAATGATGTTATAATGTGAATCTTATATATATTTATTTTCTAAAAACATTTAAAACTTTTATTTCACACCATTTGTAGCAAATTTCTTTATTTTTTGCTTGACAAGCCCATAGGTCTGCATTAGACCTCCTTGACTGTAATCTACCAAATGGAGTTTTCTAAGATAATTAAGAATTCATAAGATGAATCTCGTGGGATGAAATTTTATTATTTTTTTTTTATAACCCATATAACTTCTCAATCCCTCAAACATCAAAATAAACATGCTTCTTTCACTCTTTATCTTTTAACAAGCCTATACACACTCCTTTAGGTCTAAGCCCTCATTTTCCTATGTTTGGTATATCCCGGGATTAAATTAATAAATGATGGAATATATAGTAAAAATAAAAATTGTTTTTAAGTCTCCTTAATTCCCCTAATGTGCTCAAGTCACCTTGAATATTCATTTACATCTCTCACAATCTTTCTTTTGGATTAACACAATCCTACATTGGCTCTTTTCCACCTAAGACCTTGTTGGAGGAAGCTAATAAAATTAATCTCAAGACCTTCCACGTGAAATATCTCCTTAAATATGATATTAAAATAATTATGGATATTTATTTAACCATTTGAGGATCCTCCCAATGGAGAAATATGCAAAAATTACCTCAACTATGCTTGCAAGCTCACATAATCCATCTATGAATCTATATTTACTCCTTTCTTGAAGTCTACCACCCCATTGATGCCTTAAATAGGTCTAAGAGACCTTGGATATGATTCTAATGGATGTTAATAAGGTATATGGGACCCTTAAAATATCTTACATTCATCTGCATACCTCTAGATATCTCCAAACCATTAAAACTTGCCTACCATCTCCTTGTTTAGTGAAAGAAAGGCACTTTTGGAAAGAGTATGAACTTTAATAATCATGGGGGAGGTATGTGAGATTATTAAAAATGTGAAATATATAATTTATCTCTCACTTCAATCCCAAACCCATCAATAATACCATTTTGACAGGCAACATTCACTCTCTCCACCCCTACCAACCTGCAACTTTTCTTTTGGTCCATCAATGAGTAAGGTATTTGATTGGTTGTGATGTTTGGAAAACCTTAAAATCCAATAGATCCTATAAAATTTTATTCATGTCTTCAATGATCTAAAAAATGCAACTATAATAAGAAACTCGAGCTAGTAGGGGTTTTGAAGAGGTTTACTCTCTTAAGAATGGATCATAGAGATGGGGGCCTAAAATTGAGAACTATGTCCATAGATTGGAAGGGCATAATGTCCCATATAAACACATAAGTTCACTAGATTCAACACTCATTCTTATTCATGAACTAAGAACAAATTGATCGATCTCCTTGTCTTGTCAAGATCCCAAGAGAGAAGATAAAATATTTTTTTACTCTTTTTGACCTAAAAAACACTGTCTAAGCATGGATTTGAGTTTTATGAACTTGCATAAAGTTGGAACCTATCATCTCTCTCTTTCACCAATGTGAACACCCTCAAAACATGTTATTCTACCTTTTTTAGCATTGAAAACCTCTTATAGATGCCTTTTCTCATTTGAAATTGACTTAGAATGACTTAATAAGTGTTAGGCCATACAAATACTTTTTATTTGACTTCATTTGAATTCATCAAGATTGTATCAACATTAGAATTGGACATAAAATACATCTAATAAGGGTTTGTACTAGAAATGACTTAAACAAGCCTAAAACAAATAAAAAACCACACCTTAATTTCATCAAAAATACCTTAAACAATGATAAACTTGTATAAGACATCCATTTAGACTTCTTACAAAGGGATACCTAGTGCAAAAGGTCATGTTTTGATTAGACTCACCTATGGTAGCCAAATTTAGCTAACACTTATATAGGAATATTTGAAATATCTCCATTAGTAAATCTTGTTAAAATTTATCAAATTTAAAAATTTAGTATTGGAGTGTGGTGTACAAGATCATAGTGTGATCCTCTGTGAGAAGGATAATGGCTGATAGAACTCGTATGACAAGGGTTTTTAAGCCAAAGAAGGATGTCTGAGTGATACTCTAAGTATTTTCAAGACATTTTATCAAATAGTGAATGCTCTCATAGAGATTTAAAGTCAATGTAATGGTGAATAGACCAAGTAAGGGTAATGATTTCAATATTAAGCATTGTCAAACACTGAATGATTTAATTTAAGTGTCTATAATTAATCCTATGTCTTTGAATTTTAATATATTACTTATTATGTATTTAAGATTAGTGATATTTTTCCTTACCTATTTCTTATCAAATTCTTAAAAAATATAAAATCATGGGAAAAATATAAGATAAATGTGTTTTTACAATTATCTTCAGTGTTACAAAGAATTCTCTTTCAATTTTATTTTGGTCCTTAGATACTTGCTCTACATATATTTGTATTTATTGTTGCATTTATTGATATATTAAATTCAATAATACTCATATGTATTTATAGATATCTTAGATTGAACTTACAACCTTATTGGAAAGAAATCCATCACAAATTAAGTGTTTTTTTATTTTAAGATGTTACCAAAATTATCTAAGGGCCCATAATAGATGAAAAATGAGAATAACTTAAGAAATGTACAATGTACATTTTTGGCACATAAACATATAGTTTGTACTTGTAGGGAAACCATTGGAAAAAGAAAAGGACATGATGGAAGGAGAGAGGAGAGACAATATATTAATGGAACATGAAAACTTTAGATAAAATGGAACAATACATTAAAAGATAGATCAATAATTATCAAACATATAGGTATATTAAATATTGTAACTATTAAGTGGGTTATGGTTCAACGATGAGGATGATAGTGTAAAAGGTGTTGCCTGGCCATCAACCTAGGTACAAATCTTAGGAGATTCTAAAAAAAAGATGAGACTGTAATCATGCCATGGATGAATTTGGTGGAATGGATACCCATTAATCTTTGGTACTAAGCCAAAGAAGCATTTTGTACATCTAATCTATGTAAAAATAGAGTTTGAATTAAAAAAAATAATTCAACTCTATGACTATAGAATTCACAATGAACATTTTTAGGTGTTTACATATTACCACATTTTAGTTTTTCTTTACATATATATAATAATAGAATGAACACATGTGGATATAGAAATATATGCCTCTCAAAAATATCATAACAAATACTAATCCACTTATAAATATTGCAAGGACATTTATACATAGATAAATTACCATAACATATATACTCTAAAATATAAAATTAAATAGTTGAAATGATACATTTAATTTTATTGGAAATGTAAAAGTATTCTTATATTTTTTCCATATCTCTAAATCTATGATGAATTTTGATATATATATATATATATATATATTTAATAAAACAAACAAATTTAATATATATATATATATATATATATTAATAAAGAATCAAATTTAAAAAAAATCCTAAGATAAAAACAAATCCCATGTGATAGACATGCCTAGGAGTAATCCTCAATATCTGGTAGGCATGTCTAGGAGTAATCTGACGTACCCAAGACTTGCATATTAATTTATTTTCACAACACTAATAGAAAGCATGATTCCTTAGACATCCTTTTATCTATTTTCCATCGTACACATATTTATTACCACCAAAGGGCTAATTCATGTAGTCTGATAGTCAATTTATAAATGCAATCACTCAGTGATAAAATATTGGAAGAAATGTGGGATGAATTTCTTAACATGCATATTTATGTCATGGTTTAAACCTCTTCAATAGAGGGTTATCTCATTTTATTAGTCCCGAAGGGGATTTATTAGTTATTATTTCACATTAATTTCAAATTAATCTTTATTCTTCTTATTTATAAACATTTTAACAAAGTAAGTTGTAAGGTGTTTAGTTTATTTATAAACTAATATTACTTTATATGTTTTGATTCGATATAAATATTAGATGTTATTTCTACCTTCTAACAAATAGAGATAGGTATGTTAGTCATAATTATTGTAGTCATAATCGCTTTACATAATTGATCTAGTCTGCCAATTGTTAAATGCTCAAATTTAATTTGTCTCTACTCTATTTGACAATCTCTTAACATGTGTCATCATGCATGGTGGGTTGTTAATTAGAAATATACCTAGCAGAATTCATACACTGCATCATACTATTGATCTACTATATTTTACTTAGGAGTATCATTGCTTCCATATGATCACATGTGCCTAGGTGTCTAATACTTCCATTCTTTTCTTTTCTATTTTAGATTTTAAATACATGGTTTGATGAATTAAAGAGGGTTATTATTAATTTATTTTATTAGATAAATATATATATATTAAGTAATATTAATAATTTTTTAATTTGCTTTCAAATTCTTACGTTTAACATTATTTTTATTTTATTTTAAATTAGGTAGATACTTATATATTAAATAATATCAATACTTTTTTATTTGTTATAAATTTTTATATCCATCTTTTTTTTTCTAAAATATATATTTAAATTAATATTATTTTTGTGATAAGAAAAATAGTTAATATTAATTTTTATTCTTTTTAAATTTTATTAGTTTTTTTTTTTTGGACAAGTGGTAAGCAATCTTTAATTTTTAATTTTATAAATTCCAACACTTCACATTGAGTCTATGTTATAAATTTAATAACTCTAATTTTATTATAAATTTAATAACTCTACTTTTATTGTGTGTGTATGTGTTCATTTAGATAAATAATTATAATTTTAGTAATTATTTTAGATTTATAACAATAATTTTTATTTATATATTTTAAGTTATTATTAGAATTTTAAATTTATTAATAAGCTTAAATTAGTATTTTGATTTAAAATTAAATTAAAAAATCATATATTTTTTGTAACTAAAACCATTACCTTCTTTAAATTTTTACACTTTGTATAATAGCAATTCATCCATTTTGAGTTATTTATTTATTACTATTTACATACCATGATGGATAGTAATTTTATTATGAGGATTATATGAAGATCAAATTGAAGGTTGACTATTTTATTAACATCTCAAACAATTACACTCTATTACCTTTCAAATTTACTCTTTTCCTAACTCTCCATCTTTTTCCAACTTAATAAACAAACATAATCACCTATGGCCATCTTTTCATATGCTTTAGAAAATGTTGAATTTTGACTAAATAAGATAGAATAACATCAAGATTGAAACCCATAATGAAATTTTAAACTCAAAATTTATTTATAAATCAAGTGCTAAATGGCATGTCCATCATTAATATGATAACTTAAAACAAGTATCATATCAAGATTGTGTAGAGAAATCAAAGTCAAAATAAGAATTATCACAGTGCACACACTATAGGCTAATGTATTTTTGAAATAAAATCAAGGCTTAAGTAGGATTAGGAGTGATCCCCCATATGAAGGTGTATCTCTCAAAGTATAATTAGTAATTGTTTATAGTTTATTAAATACCATAAATGTTTTAAAACTGGTCATTTGGTCAATGACTATACGAGTATTAAAATCGAAAAAGAAAATTATTGGTGGAAGGATCTTGGTCTCCAATATCTAATAGTCCAAATAGATAGTGAGGTTGAGAGTGAAGGCCCCAAATCAATGCCAACAAAGGAAACATCTAAGAATTGGATGTAAAAATTTGCTTAATGGCATGCTTTGAGAAACCCTTTCAAAAAAAAAAAAACTAAAAAAACCTAAGAGTATTAGAGTCTCTTAAAAAATTAAGGGTTATGAATGAACAAAAGTTCTAGTGGATAAGTTTTCATTGGAAAATTGTCAAATCACTGATTCATTTAAAATTTACATTCCCATTTATCCCAATGTAGGGGATGGGGGAGATTGGATAGTAGTTGGCTATAAAAGAAAGGGACATGGTACAAGGAGTTGAAACCTTCATATATAACCCTTAGATCCTAAAAATAAAATGTTTTGGGAGAGTCTTAGTTATTTATTTTGGGGGCTGAAAGTGAGCTGATTTTGGCCACTTGTTTCTATTTTATTGTTTCTCTATCACTTATATACAACTATTCTGCAATAATTTATTCTTTCTATTAGTAGAGGTGTTCCATTTGAGTTTTAAATGCTTTATATTTTTTATCCATTTTAAATGGGTGGGGACCATTTAAAACCCCCCCATTTATCCTTAATATAAAAGAAAATCTATACATGTTACACTAGTTGTGACAAGAATTTAAGAATTTTTTTCCACGATGTTGAGAAACCTATAGTCATAACACATTTAATAGACTGAAAATGATGATAACACCACTAATTAAATGCAAATATATAATGATAATACCTCTCTTTAATTACAATAATAATTATGACAATACATGATAAAAACACAAACTTTCTAAAGAAACTTATCAATAGGTATAAACTTAGAAATTGCATGAAAATCTAACTCTGCTAATTCTTATTGAATGAATAAAATATTTATATAAGAGGATTTAAATAAATATCAACTCAAAATTGTAGTTGACATAAATAATTATAAATTATAAATAAATCAAAAGTTACTTAAAACTAACTAACCATGTTATTTTTAAAAAATTGCTATTTTTAGTAACTTTCATTTTTTAGTGAAATTTTCAACCACTATTTTTACAAGTTTTCCATGTAAGCTCAGATGGGCCTAAAAATCACTACACATCTTATAAATAATAAAATTGTCATAGAAGATGAATCTGAACTAAAGTTCATGTCCAGTTATAAAGATATTTAATTTTCAAAAAAATAGTAAAATTTTAATTGTGTACCTTTAGATGACCACTTATGACACTGAAAAGAAATAAAATATATATCTGGAACTAAAGGTTCTTATAATAAAATTATCCTCTATGATACCTTTTTTTTGGCATAAGCGAGACTTCAAATAGAGTTACAGATCAAAAGCTATAGACATTAGAGGTTTGGTCTCCACATCATTCTCTATTGAAAACAAATCAATGTCTATGAATTGCTTTGATTGTACTTATGCCATTTATTATTTTCAATCTTATTTAGATCCCATTTTAAAATCCAAGTGTTGTCTTTCAGTTGTGATCCATCTTACTATACAAAATACTTGTTATAGCTTCCTTTCCTTGTGTTCACTATTTTATTATCCATAGATTGCACTATATTTTCTCTCTTCTTCTTTAGTACCTATTGTTTTCAATCTAATTATTCATTTTTCTTCCCCTTCATCATATTCTCCATGATATATATATATATATATATATATATATATATATATATATATATATATATATATATATATATATATACATTAAATACTGAAGATATGTCAAAATTCTATTGTAAATTCACAATTCTGCATAGTCCAATTTTCTTGTACTTCAACTTGTTGTATGTGACTTTTGGAAATATTTATTTCCTCAAATAAAAAACCATATAGTCATAACACATTTAATAGAGTGATAATGATGATAACAAGACTCATTCAATGCAAAATAGAACGACAATACCTCTCATTCATTGTAACAACAATTATGATAATACCTCTCATTAAATATTAAACACTTTTAACTTATGGAATCTTAATTTGATTGGACTTCCCTTAAATCGTATACAATTGTACTTTGCATGAAAAATGGGGCACTGATAAATTCTAGATAGTTTGATTTATGGGAATTTCTAGAAATATATTTACTTCTAATTATTTATTTAGTAATGTAACTTTTATGCTACTTCATTTTTTCAACCAACAAGCAAGATTACAACTTAGACAACAATGAAGTGTACATGGATTTGGTTATGCAACTAAAAATTATTCATATAAACATGGAAATTTGCCTACCACTTAGCCTCTAAAATTATTTTAGCTTATACATATTACTTAGATTGCACAAATTACTTTTAACTCAAGGACTACAATATCAGTGACATTAAAATTCTTAATATGAATGACACAATAAAAATAGCGACTAGTTGTTACATAGTTATTATTTTATATATTAATATAGCAATATATTATAAAGTTATTACACTGATAGGTGTTCCCTACAATGGCATCCAAGAGGGGGGATGAAAGGATGTAATGGTATGAGTAGGTTGGAATTTTTTTTTTAAAAAGCCGACATTATAAAATAAATTATAAAATAAAATTCAATTAACAAGCCGTCATGAATAAATTAAAAATAAACTAACCAACATAACAGTTTAAAAAAAATGAAAAAATATAAATACGAATAAATTCAAACCAAAAAAATAAAACACAAAAAAATTCATAAAACAACAAATAAGAAAAGAGTAGAGCAGAGCACTAAATCAGATAGTAGCACAACATAACAATATAATAGGTTTGTAGTGACACAAGATTTTTAAAAAAAAATTATATTGTTAAGATTCTTCAGAAACACCATTCTCCTTAGTGAAAACATTGGAAAATTAAATATTATCATCTACTTAAAAATAATAAATAAATTTTCACTGCCATCCATATTAATTATTTTGTTTGATGTAATTATCTAATTTTTATTTGTAATTATCGGTAATTTTTGTTTCGGATATCCATTTATAAAATTTAATTATCCATCTATATACCAAAAATATTTGTTTGTTCTCCATTTATTAATTAATGTTCATAAAATAGAATAATGAATTTATTAATGTTTATCTTTAGTGATATTTTATTTTAGTTTTGTTTTTAAAAATATGATATTTAAATATTTAATTAAATATCATATTAAGGTTATGCTTTTTATATCATTTTATGAGTTTTACATCATTTTAAGATGTGTGTGTGTGTGTGTGTGTGTGTGTGTGTGTGTGTGTGTATTAATATAAAATTATTTAATAAATATGTAGGGAATATGGCTCAATGAAAAATATAGTTTGAAAATGAACAACAAAAAAAAGAATACGAGGAACAAAAGCAAGAACATTGAAGAGAATACCAAAGATAAAAATGACAATTATCGATGATATATGAGGATATAATAAATAAAAATGAATATGAAAGACAATGATGCACAAAACATAGAGCTGAATTATGAATCACAGAGATAGAAGGACAAATGAGAGAACATGTAGAATATATGATTGAACATCATGCACAAAATTCTCAATAAGACCAAGTTTTGTTATGAAGAAGATTATAAAGATCAATATGTGCAGATAAAATGATTGATGCAAAAAAGAGAACTATTACAACAAAAAAATTGAGTCAATGTACAAAGACATTGTCTTATAAATAATAATATCGATGTGGATGGTAATGATGAAATTAAAATGGATAAAGAAGCAGAACATATGATGGAATTTTTTGAAATCCCTATTCATGAAAGTGAAAGTGGAATAGAGTGTATACTAACAACCCAATAGGAAAGATTGATAGAGCCATTTGAATTCAATTTTGCTAATATTGATGATGATATACAAGGGCTTATGAAGAATTAAACATAAACAACCAATGTCAAAAGAAGAATTAATATTTAAAAAAAAAATGATTGAACAGACACGGATAATTGAAATTCATGGATCCCAAAGAAATTGAGAACAAAAAAATATTAATATAATAAAAAATGTTGGCATAGATTTAAAGAGTATACAGTTGTTGTTTTGATGTAATTTAGATAAACTTTCTTCACCACATATGTGTTATATTTTTCAAGAGAGTTAATTTGGTATGATTATTTATCAAGCTCTTGAAGGGTCTATTTGTAGCTGATGTCATCAACAAAAAGGTGTGAACCAATTTTTTGAAACAAATAATATGGATCCTAGGCCCCAACCACCTGAATTGGCAAACTTAACCCAAGTGAAAGAGATGTTGATCACCCATGTGAACTAATTCTTTAAGTGACCCATGTAATATGAGGGAAATACAAATATAAAGGGAATAATATTTTTTTCCACAAAAAGTTAAGGAAATTGACAAAAAATTACAACATCATATTTCATATCTTCCAATTATCATAGTGTGAAGAAAGAAACAATGTGGAACTACATACAACTTTACTGTGAATAAATATCATGTATATAATACACTTAAATATAATATTGAACTTGATAAGTTCTATAAAGATGTCAAATTGATGAAACAACACTGAAGGATCTCCCAACCAATAAGGCTACAAATGTGGTTGAAAAATTAAACTCAGTTAACATGGAATTCAATACAGACTTCAATGAATATGTTTTTCTAGGTCCTATACTTGAGACAGATGAAGTTAATATTGTAAATTACACATCATCAATGGTAACCAAACCACCCAATGCTCCAAGAGAGATAGAAGTGATTTGAGCTTGGGTAAACAATCCAAATGATGATCTAGGTGAAGTAATAGCTTGGCCACAAATTAGTACATCTCCATTGAATGAGTATGTGATATAAGGTTTATTAGACATGGATGTTCCAACTCTATTCCTTGATGGAAGGTGTGATTGGTTAGAACCATGACTAAAACATGCACATCTGCATGAATATGTGAAACATTTGATTCAATATTGACATAATCATTTTGGATCACACCCTCAATTTACTTATCTTGCCATGAAAAGGATAATGCAAAATTGAGCACAAAATTTGTCAATAGTATTTGTAAAGAAAAGCCTTCAAGAACTACCAATTATAATTGATGAATTACCTAAACAAATGGATAATATACCAAAATCTCACCTTGCAGATCAGTTGATGTAATATTGAACTACATTATGAGGCACATGTTCTTATTGGACAAAGTATTGTGTAGAGTTAATTGACCTATTGCATCATATTAGATTGCCAAATATCTTCTTTAATTTAAGTGTAGTAAACATGTATTGGCCAGACCTCCATGCACTGATGCTAGGAACTCCACCTACTGATCCACGTGAATCAAAAAGATGGTGGCAATAAAAAATAATTGACCACTCACATATAATTAATTATTATATGCACATTATAAATACATTATTATGAAAAGTTATATTACAAAATTTTATAAGGTTAAAGATTTTTGGTGTAGATATGAATAGCAACATAGGTGGTCTCCACACGTACATGGTTTTTTATGGTTGGATGGATCATCGAATATGGACACCTTAGATTGGGAAAATAAAGATCAAGTTGACCTTGGAAAAACATATTTCGATGGAATTGTACATGCATGGAATCTTTGAGGAGATGCACATCAAAGAAACATACACGTAAAAATTGATTAACATTTTAATTATCTTAAATAAAAAGGTAACTATTATAAAACTACAAATGAATATAATTTCATGTGTAATATAGGGAGGACACAATCAGAGCTCACATCCATGTTTTAGGAACATAGTAAACATTAATCAAATATATCAAAAATAGGACTATGAAGAATTGATTAATTGTGTGGAGCATCATACCATGTGTAAAGATGGAGCTTGCCTATGAAAAAAAAGAGGAAGAAAGGTTTGTTGGTAAAAATAATTATCTTAAAAATAATAAGCATTAGTGTAAAAATATGTATTAAGTGTTTTTTATATGAATAATAACATGAAATGTGATTTGATTTAGGTACATGCACCTTGGCCTTTACATATTGATGGATCAAAACTATGCGTAGATTTAGAAAAAGGACATCAAAAATATGAACCAAAAAGAAATGATGATCGCATGAATACTCATAATCATTATGTGTTACAATCATGGCATGCAAATGTAGATTGGCAACCAGTACTATCAAAACATGTTGTTGTGAAATACATTGTAAAGTATGCTATAAAAGCAGAGAAAAGTTCAAAATCATATCTGTAAATGTTGATGAGACTTAAAAATATTGAAAACCCAGAAGATCTTGCTGCATGAGTGTATAAATGTTTACTAATTGAAACAATTATTGAAAGAGATATAGGTGCAATGGAAACATATCACATGTTATTAAAACTACCTTTAATGGAGTGTAGTAGGGTATTTGTATCATTGAATGTTGGGCATAAAGTTTTTACATTGATATTAAAATTGTATTACAAGAGGATGAAGAAACTAAAAAAAAATGAAAAGTCAATAATTGATCGATATATTGATAGACCTCGCTTAATGGGGCATTTACCACTCATTGAGCCTGTAAGATTTTGGATATATAACCCAAACATTAGAAAAGGAGAAAAGTGGAGACCAAGAAAAACATGTGCTATTGTAAGGGTATGGCCTAGGTTTTACAGTGTCCTAAAATAAGATAGTAAAAAATTTGTAGATTTCTGTTGGTCAGAGTTACTATTGTACAAACCATTCTATGATATTGAAATAGACATTAGACAAGATGAGGAGACAAAAAAAAATAATTAGTGTTAATTTCAATATAATCCTTTAAATATAGAGTGAAGGATTGAAATAAACAATGACATTTAACAATAAATAGAGGATGAAGATGTTGGCATTATCCAACAGAATAAAACTAAACATGAGTGGGATATCATATCAGGCCTACATAAAAAACAATATCTACATATTTTTGAGATTGATATGTTGGGTCAAATAGATTTTGATAGAAAGATAATTTTGGATTCAAAATACTTGGGTGAATAACAAATGAAGAGATCTCTTAAATTTTTAAGAAGGGCAAAAGCAAATAACTTACTTGCTATGGATGAAACAGAGTCTAATTTTTATTATGAAAGCTTGAGTGAGAAACCAAAAAAAAGCATTTGATATAATTATAAGACATTATAATCAAGGATAAAATACATCTCCATTGCATCTTATAATCCAAGGAATGACAAGAATAGGGAAATCTTATCTTATTATAGGGATTAAATTGTCACTTTTAGAGTTTTCACAACCAAAACATTGTCCCCTTCTACTACTTGGTCCAATAGAAGTTGTTGCATTTAACATTGGTGCCTAAACAATACATACACCCTTGAAAATTCCTATTTCATATTTTGAAAAAAATAGAAGGAATAAGGTTAAAAACCTTTCAAGAAGAAATTAAACATGTTAGATATAATTTAATTGATGAGATAAGCTTTATAGGATAAAAGATGCTTAAAAATATAGATTCTCAACTCCACCAAGCATTTCTAGAAAATGTTGATATGTGTTTTGGTGCAAGGTCAATGATTTTTGTTGAGGATTTGGGATAATTTTCTTCAATAATGGATAGACCTCCATATGCAAGTACAAGATAAGCAAAATTACTACAAGAAAAGTTTGTAACTATTATTACACTCAATTTGTTGAGACAACAATGCCAAACTAAAGAAAAACAATGATTTTGAGTACTTATAAAAAATCTATGAGATGCTAATTCAACCATTAATGACTAGCAAATATTGATGACTAGAATAGATGCTTCAGTTGAAACAAATGAAAAGGACAATTTTAATGAACACATGCATTTATTTATAACAAATGAGAATGTGCATCAACATGATAATATAAAATTGTATGCATTGAATCAACCCATTTCTCAAATCATTACAACTTGAGGATAAAGCAATACTATTGTAAGATTAGATGATGAATAGTTAGAAGTTGATTTTTTGATTATTGTTGGAATAAGGATGATGCTCACCATAAATTTATGGATAAAAGCAGGTCTTGTCAATGGTGCCCTTAGATATATTGACTTGAAACTAATGAAAAGGAGGATTTTAATGAACACATGCATTTATTTGCAGCAAATGAGAATGTGCATCAACATGATAAGAGAAAATTGTATGTATTGAATAAATTTGTTTCTCGAAGCATTATAACTAGAGGACAAAGTAATATGTTACGAGATTGGATGATGAATAATTAGAAGTTGAATTGTTTATCGTTGTTGTTGCAAGGATGATGCTCACCATAAATTTATGGATAGAATCAGGTCTTGTCAATGGTGCACTTAGATATATTTGAATCATTATATAAAAACTAGGGCTAACACCTCCTGAACCACCTACATATGTTATGGTTCAATTTGATAACTACACAAGGATTCTTTTTATTGATGAATCTCTAACTACAATTCCTATCAATCGAACACAAAGGGGCCAAGTGAGTCAATTACCTTTGAAATTGGTATAGGGATTGACAATCCATAAATCACAAGGTTTAACACTTGACAAAGCTATAATTGACATAGGACTTACAAAAAGACAGGGTTTGACATTTGTGACAATATCACATGTAAATTAATTACATGGATTAAGGATCACACCACCTTTAAAATATGACAGGTTTGAGAAATTGAAGAATGGAAAAGGGGTACATAAAAGAAAAGAGGAAGAAGAAAGACTTCAATTGGTAGAGGATGTTATATACACATATGAAATTTATTAATTCTATTAAAATTATATTGCTTATATATATCATATATGTGTTGATTTGTATCTCTCATTTTAATGTCAAATGTATATGGTTTGAATTTCATAAAATTATTGTTATATTTCATATATGCCATATCAGTGTTTTTCTCTACTTCCTATGTTCTCTATATTATAGTTATATTGTATGTATGACATATATGTATATTTTTAATCTCCCTCTTTCTATATATTTATATATCAAAATTTATGTCTATCTATTTTTAATGTTAATAATTCATTAAATATTTATATTAAATATGCCTTTATTAAAAAAAATCTTTAATCTTACACGGTAGTGAGTGCTACTGACATGTATATCTTAGATAAATCTATGTAAAATATACTGATAGATATAATTCTTGAGGCACGCACAATTCAAAACAATATAAGTGCCTCAAGAATGATATCTATCAGTTTATTTTACATAGATTTATCTAAGATATGTATGCTAATTGTACAAAATAAATATATAATAATACTATATTGGCTAACATTGAAAATTAATTAATAAGTTAATTAGTCCCTGCCTACAGGGAACTATATGAATCAATTGAAATAATAATTATAATCCAACAAACCAATAAAATACAAGAATTTTTATGCATTTTATAATTTAATATCAAATATTAAGGAATATTCCATATATGTTCTCATGGAATATTCTATTTAACTATTAATGATTGGGATTTTTTTTCAAATATATATATATATATATATATATATATATATATATATATACTTTCTAAATTTCACTCAAGTTTATTACCATCACTTATTGTTATTTCTAGTGACAACTCAACTTTATATTTGTTATTATTTATTAAAATTTAAAAACTTTCTGAAAAAACTAGTTCATAAAAGCATTAACATGATTTATTTTTAATTAACATTTATAACCAAAAAAATTATGAGTTGTACATCATTCATATTATTTAAATATATAATTATTAATTACTTACATAGGAACATTTATATTTATTACTATTTATTAAAATTTAAAAACTTTCCATCCAAAAACCCTAAATTAATTAGTAGAAATTTAACTTTCTAAAATAAACTAGTTAAAAAAACCATCAACATTATTTATTTTTAATTATTATTATATAATATTTTTTATTTTTCATTATTATTTTAGTTCGACTTTTATGTTATATAATATAATTATTCACATTTATTTAATAATATTTAAAAAGGTAATATTACTCTAATTAATATTAAAACTCATGTTTTTTTAATTTACAACTTAACTTACGAAATATTATTAGCTTTTGGATATTTATTGTAATATAAAAATTATTTTAGAATTAATATTATAATATTCAATACAATAGATAAACTAAAATAAAAAATTCAGGGACTCACTACATCATTAGACTAAAAGCAACGACTAGCCACATTGACAAATGAAAAATAAGGACTAGCCACTAAAATTAAAAGGGGGACTCCTTAACTAAATTAAATACAATTGACATTACAATTTATATTACTATAGATGAAATTCAAACAAGGACTCCCGCTATGTGGCCCTTGTTTAATAAACTTTCTAACCAATACAAGATAAAATATGAAAATTACCCCCAACTCTACAACCACTATTAGCAAGCAATTTTACCAAATCAATTATGATCTCATAACTTTTTTAATTTAATATCTTGCAAATATAAATAAATGACAAGTATTAACTAAGGGATTTTTCCTTGTAGAAGTGCTAACTACTAATAATAGGGGGACTGGCTACAATGATTTTATTCTGGAATCACCATCATATATCGACATTGTCCTTAAAAGGAAAATATTAATTTGAATGAAGAGGTATGCATGCTTTTGATATGTTATAAGTGAAAAGAATATAGAAGTTACAAATAGAGGCTGCACAAGAACTAAGACACTCAAAGCTCATTCTAAGGTTTCTTTGATATCTTAAATAGACAACACTTAGCGCCAATTAGGAATTTGTCAATGTACATGAAAAGGTAGATGAGTATTTACAAACATTTTTATAAAGAGATAAAGGAATATGTTTCTATTTCTTTGATTTTGAATTTAGTCCAGTCTACGCTTCTATTGAATAGAATGCATCAAAGTGTTTGGTAACAAAAGTTTACTAGAACTTGATTTATCATTACTTTAGTTTTATTATTTGCTATGGGAATCTTTGTTTTGACTTTGAAGCGTATATTTCTATTTAAAACCTATGGTTTGTATGATTTAGCATTAAATATTTTTAATATTGTTTTAAATTTTAAAAAATAATATTAAGATGAAACTAAAGGCATGATAATAGCTTGCAAAAGTAAATTTCAGTAATTATAGTGTGGAAAAGGTTCTAATGTGGTGTTCATGAAATTTTTTTTTACTGAATTTTATTAAAAATATAATTTCATAAGAGGAAATTTTAATCATAGCTCAAGCATCCTTTGTAGAGCATGACATTGTCCTTCAACAATGTCTTATAGTGGTGCCTTGCAAGCTCACTCCCACTCAGCGGATGGCTTGTGATAGGTCCCTCACTGTGGATGATCTACATGCAGTAGTGACTCATATGGTAAAATGGCAAAGCTCCAGGTATTGATGGGTTCCCCTATGAATTCTATAAAACCCTTTGGGATCTTGTGGGTTCTAAATTATACCATGTTTATCAAGAGGCCTTTTACACACACTCTCTAGGGAAGAATATAAATATAGGAAACATTAAATTCATACCTAATCAAGGAGACCCTGAATTGATATGTAATTGGTGGCCGATCACCCTCCTGAATGTTTCCTACAAAATTATTGCTAAAGATCTGGCATTCTGGTTACATAATTTGTTATTACACATCATTCACCCTGAGTAAATTGGATTTATCATAAGAAAATATAGATTAGACAATATCATTACAGTTTGGGAAGGAATGGACTGGGTTAGAAAGTATAAGCAACAAGCTATGTTCATAAAAATTGACTTTGAAAAAGCTTATGACTGTATTGAGTGGCCTTTCATCTTGGCGATGCTTAAATCCCTAGGCTTTGGGCCCAATTTCATTCAAACCATCTAAATGCTCTTTTCAGATGCCTCAACCATCTCTCTATTAATAGAGTCACTTTTGAGCAATTTGGTTCATTTTAGTCTATTCACCAAGGATGCCTTTTGGCACCCACCTTGTATGTGCTTATAGTTGAGGGTTTTGGATGTCTTCTTAGCAATGCCCAAGCTAGGGGTCTTGTTAAAGGAATCTATCTCCCTCTAGATAAAGAAAACTTTCAAGAAGATATGTAACTATTGAATGGCCACTTTGTTGACGTTTCTTTCCTTACCATTAATTAAGATAAAGACAATGTGGATAACACCTTGTAGTGTTTCAACACCTTCTACCTTGCCTCTAGCTCAAACATCTAATGTTAAAAAAATCATTACTATAGGGAATCATACCTCCCACCGCTAGCATGGGATGCCAAGTATGGCTGGGCTTGGATCCAACATGATGAAATCTTCAAGTTTCTTAGCATCTTTTTTGCCTTTGATGCCTCTCCACCCATGTTGTGGCAATATGTTGTTGACAAACTAGCAAAGAAGCTGGAATTTAAGTGATTAAGCCCTTATTTTTAGTAGGTAAATTCTAAATCTACTCAAAAGTTCTTACGACTACCCATGTTTACTACTCTTCATATTGGGTGACTTCTAAGAATTCTTATCAAAAACTTGAAAAACTTATTAGGATTTTTTTAGGCCAATTCTTGTCATGGCCATGAATTCCACAGGGTTGCTTGGGAATACTACTGCCTCAAAAAGGATGTTAGAGGCATGGGGCTCATTGACATGGCTCGTTAAAGAATTACCTTATGTGCCAAATAGATTGTGCAGTCCATTGATGACAATGAAGCTTGGAAGGTGTTGTTTTGACATTATATCTCTTTGGGCCTACCTATAGGCAAAAAAACCTAGAAAGGGCTTGGCTTATCCAATCTACTCATCATCAAATCCCCTATTCAAATGTCAATGTCCTTTGTTATGAAAAATATCTGGAAAGTAGGGGAAATGATCAAACCATGGCTTCTCTAAAATGGCTCATGATTCTAAGATGGGTTGTTCATTAACTCACACTCGCTATGATGGTCATGTATTATCAATGTAGATGAAGTCCCTTTGGCCAAGGTTTCTCAGATCAATGCTCTTAAGTTGTTTTGTAGAGGTATTCACATTGTCCAAGATATCTTTTGTAAGTAGTCTCACTCTTGGCTATCTTGGGAAGAGGTGAAAACCAAATTCTGGTTAGCTAATGTTGATAGAAAATCTTATCAAGAAATCCTCAATGTTGTCCCACCTTCTATGCTTCACAATTTTTTTATTCATTTCACTCATCCTTGGTTTAAGGACTAAAAGTGGTATGTTGAAACACCATTTCATTATTACACCCCCTGACTTGGCTATGGTGGCTTACTCCCCACATGCCTATGGTGGATAAGCTTAACTCCCGTTGGGGTCTACATTCTTCTATTCATACCTGGTGCTTTCATTTTCATAGTATTTGAGAGGCTTACTTGGAGCCTAAGTTGGCTCACTTTGCTTGGTGTATCTTATATCAGGGCCTACCTATGAGCAGAAGGCTTATGCATTTAGGAATTCCCCTTCCCACATGCCCTTTCTATGGCCATCTGAAAATACTCCCTCATATTTTTTGGCACTGATCCAAAGCTCAAAAGGTCTGGACATGGATTCATGACCTTTTCAAGACTTTCTAGGGCAATTTCTTTCACTTGTAGCATATCCTTCTTGAAGATAAACATGCCTTTCTTTTTAAATACACCCAAATCTAGCATAATTATAGAGTGGAGATTCTATTTTGGTTATGGAAAGAATGACATAATGGAGTATTTAACAATGCTTCTTCAGATTGGAATTTTTTTGGTCTCAGCAAATCCTCTATTATTTATAATATTCTTTTGTAGATACAAGTGTAGGAAAATAAAGTTGTCATTGAGCTTGGCCATCTCCAGATCCTTCTAACTCACTAGGGAGATACTCGTGCTATGGCGTGGGTTCCTCCTTCTTTACCTAGGGATACCATAATTGAGGAAAGAATTTCCATTCCACTTTGAGGTGGGCACCGACGTAGCTGGTCTCGATGCTACTCTCTCAATGGTACCCTATATCAACACCTGACCCCTCTTAGTTAGCAGTGATGGTGGAAACCCTCGCCTCCTTCCCCTATTGAGCAGAATTGTTGGGATGTTCCTCCTCCTCCTCTATGTCTAGATGCTTGGGGGGCACCACTTAGAAGTCGGTCGGGTATGTTGAACAAGTTCCCCATCTCTCTCTAGGACTTTTTCCTACTTGGCCATAAAATGATAAGGACACTGCTCAAGGTTCTGGTTGGGAGCCAATTCTAGATGGCAATGACTTGCCAAGCTCGGGCTAGGGTCCAGATGATATGGATCATTCACCTTTTAGCGTTGCTTTGACAACTTGATGTTCTCTTTTATGATGTTTTGATAAATTGTTCTTAGGCATAGCCTAATGTTGTTTTTACTATTCCCTACTCTTATACGTGACGTTGAGACATGCTTCCATACCATTTTTTTTTTAATGAATTATTTACATATTATATATTTTGTTAATATATAAATTTATTTCATCAAAAAAAAAGAAAAAAGAAAATAAAATAACATTTTAACATTAGATTGAATAATATAAAAATAAATAATTAGTTTTCATTTATTTAAAAAAAAAAAAATCAATTAAAAGAATAAACTTAAAAAACAATAACTAAGAACAAACATGAAACATAGACTGAAAGAAAAAGCTCTGTTTTTTTTTATAGAAAAAATCTGTATTTTATTTCCATTAATTACTTTTATTATGGCATATCCACGGCTTACTTCTAATTAATTAACCTACAATCAAAAGATATCCGAGAATGGAAGAAACCATTCACGAGTTTACAACATATCGCTAGAACCAGAAATATTTCACTCTCTGCAATTAAATATCATTTACACTCCTCGCAATTAAATATCACTTACAGCTAAAATCAGCAAAGCATAACCATTATATCTTTGTATTGATTTTTTTTTTTTTTTTTGGGTGTATATTTAACTCTTATGTCACCATCTGTGTTGTATCAGAATTTTGAAGGCCTGCCATAAAATGTTGATGATATAAAAAAACCTGCAACTTGACCATTTGCATACTGAACCCTAAAGTAGAAAAAAAGTGAATGAAACTTTTCTTAAAACACATCTGCACCGCCACCTCTGAAGCTGAATATAATTTTGATACCACACACCGATCTCTAATAAAATTGTCAATATCAAATATTTTAAACTATTTATCATCTCCCATATTATAAATTAATTTGTCTAAAATAAACCATTAAATCACATGCATTTTATCCTCTAGACTAAAGGACTTTGTGTATAATTGGAGTTATCTTCAGAACCATATGAATTTGAACTATGAACAGTAAAACTTTGTATTTGTGATAATGGCTTTTACAAAATTGTAACATCTATGTAGTCACTTGTTCTGATGTCGGCCATCGCATACAAGCTTTCGAAAAACTGTCCTCACATGCTGTTTAGTGAAATCACGTATAGAGTATTGAATATAAAATAACTTTCCAAGCATGTAGAATATTGAATAGAAAATAATTTGTTAGCAAAAAGAGCTTTTGAGAAAAGAATCAACAAGGAAGATATAAAAATAGAAACTAAATTGGTTACCAGATTTTTAAACAGACTTTTTGATCTGTGTGAATGTGTGAATCTGTGTCTGTTAACAAATTGTTAAAAAACAACCGTTACATTTAACAACACTATTTTTTGTGTGTACACCACCAAAAGTACATACCAAAATTTTAATTATATTATCCATACAAAAATAAAAATTTATTGTAATTAAACTAGATTTATTCTTAATTTAAATAACAAACAAAATAAAGCCAAAATAAAGCCACAATATTTGTAAAGAAAGCTGTTTATTTTGGCCACTGTGATAAGATTCTCTATAATTCATGCACTAATGCTGTCCCAACTCACTATAACTATATTACAATGCTATTTCACTTACCCCAAATCATGGAAGTGTTGTGACAATACCACTTTATCAACATGTCACGTATAATTATAATGTGAGATTGCTGTTAACATGTAGCCATATTGCAGCCGTGTCAATTAATTGGCATTATTCTTTTTAAGATGTAGGTAAAAATTGAATTTTAAAAGGTTCCAGAGTCTTGTACAAAGAAGCGAAAAATAAATCAATGAAGCTTATAGACAATATTTTTATCAGCGGTCTATAAAACACATCTTCAAAATGACAAGGAACAAACTATCCAACCAACAACTAAATAAATAGTACAAGATAACAAATCCTATAAAAAAATATGCATATTATTAACCAACAATCTTTCTCCAACCAGCTCGCTGAGCAATAAGGTCCAACAGTAATTTTGCGTTTTAATCTGCCTTTGTTGACCCTTTGTCAGGGATAGTATTCGATCCATGGACTTTGTTGAGTCTTCCATTCCTCTTGCTATGCACTAAAGTCTAACCCTTCCATGCATCAAGGTCTAACATTGAAGACAATGGAATAGCGATTTTGATTTGACTTGATTCCTTGGAGCTACCAATTGAACATTTCTTTTTACAAGGTGATCTTGAAGCTCTATAAAGGAGCTTGGGGCAGATTTTGAAACTACCTCTACTTGCACTATTGTAGTTTCGATTTCATTTATTTTTCGAGTGTGAGTCATCGTCATTGGTTTCAGTGCTTTCCACAAAAAATGATTGGAAATCGAATCCTTCTACCATGTGGCTTCTTTCTTTTTTTTGGAGCTGATGAAATCTCTTGTTTGATGCCCTATTTCAAAGCAACTATGATAACAGAAAGGTAGGTCATCATAGTTGAGGGGTTGGGACCAAGACCGATCTTCAACTATCAAGTCAATGTTTATAGATAGGTCTTTGGATGAGTTAATTTTGACTAAGATTCTAGCATAGGTGATGTGAAAAAATAAGGTAGTGGTAGGGTTAGCTCATTCAAACTCACAAATGGAGTTTATTATTGACTTAAGGCAGAGATTTGATTAAAATTGTAATGGGAGATGAAGTAGATGGAGTCGGATGGGTATTATGTTGAAGGGTTTGCTAAGGGAGTTGAAGTTTGGGAACCATGGTTTCATCACAAGGGTGTGAAGGTCAAAGCTCTAGGTCCTAAATTGAATTTATTCTTTATCTAAGTAATGTTTAAAAACAATGATGAAAAAGATTTTAGCACAAGGGTAAATGTCTAGCCTATCTTGCATGAGAGGCTACCACTGCTTAGAGAACCACACATGTAGATTAGAAAGATTTGGCCAAAGGTTAACAAATCTATAGATGAAGCTCCTAGAGGAGAAAACTTCCTCACACTTAAGCACTTCTTGAACCTCTTCTTTGCCAAATAGCACAATTGGAGTTGTGCTAGCAGGGTTGAGAGGCTTTACAACAAATCTTGGTGCATGTTTGGTGGTCACGACATCTAAAAACTTTATTCTAAGATGAAGACCATTTGTCCTATTTCAAGAGGCAGAGCCCTCCCATAAAGTTCCCATGTCCCCAGGTTTACACGATGCATCTCTTTTGCATCATCATTCAGCCATTCCTCACTCCTAAATGTAGATCCATTCATGCCCACACCATTGATCACTGGGAGTGTAGTTGGAAGATTGCTATCAATAACCTATGACATGTTATTGACCTTATGTAGGCTCTACTGAGATGCCTTCAATCCACGGGTCTAAATGCCTTTTGCAGATATCTAATGACATTGCCTATAGTTGCACTAACCAGAGATTCAAAGGTCTTTATGTTGGGCGTGGCCTTAATCCCTTCTCGGTTTGCCCTAGAGCTTGGTTCAATGCCTTGAAAATTCAAAATGACCTTGAATGGGAAGAGGAGTAGAGGAATCAATTAGCATTGTTATTACTTTTGTTGTGTTGAGCTATATTTTAGTGGCACTACCTAAATTGTTTTACTAATTACAATTTAAAAAAACCGTAAAACTTGACATTGTAAATTCTTTCATAGTGTTAAATCCTTTTAAATATTCTAAATCTTCATATTAATCTTTAGGATCTTTTTCTTCTTCAACCTCTCATAAAATAGTTACCCTTATAATGTTAAGGAAATGAAATATTTTTTAATATCTACTTAACATGCTAAAAAATAATTGATTTTCCTCATCCTTTAAAAAGGCTTATTTAAGCATGTACTTAATATTGGTAGATTTTTTTGGGAATAAACGATGGATATAGGGGATGGAAATGACTATAAGAGAGGGAACAGTGATAAGGAAGATGGATGCAGGGGTGTGGAAGGGGACTCGGGAGTCGGCTATTTCAAAAGCCAAGGAGAAGGTATCTTCCTGGGCTGAGCTAGTTAAAAAAGGGACTGGGTGTGACAAAGGTAACCAGGAATTTTTCCCCTCTGTTTTGGGTGAGGAGGTACAGCTATAAATCATTGATGAAGACACCATTCAGGCTGAACGTGAGTTTTAGAATAGCCTCATTGGTAAGTTTAGTGGTCTTAGACAGCATATAAATGTAGTAAGAGACTGCACCCGAATAAGATGGAACCTGAAGGGTCAGGTGAATGTTGTAGCAATGGAAAATGGGTTCAGGCGTTCTCTATTGCAAACCATAAAGATTGAATCTGTATCCTCGAAGGTGGGATGTGGACTCATGGAAAGTCGACGCTTATTGTAAAAAAATGGAGACCTGGCTTTAATCCTTTTAATAAGGAGCACTGGTTATCCCGCTTTGGATTAGACTTCCAGCTCTCCCGCTGATATTTTTGATGGATAACATCTTGAGGGGGATAGCAAGAGCTATTGGGTCCCCTGTTGCTGTGGATCCAGCCACCAAAGCTAGAAGCAAACTGGTGATGACCAGATTATGCGTTAATGTGGACAAGGACGAAGTTTTGCCCAGCTCTATCCAATTGAAATCTAAATGGGATGTTAGAAAGCATAACATAGTTTATGAAAGGGCCAATGAAATTTGTCCCATCTATTTTTGCTTTGCTCATAAATGTGAAAGGAATATCAAGGCTATATTATCTTTCAGGCAAGAACAAATTGTTGACTGCTGAAACTAGTGAGGTTGTTGATTCCGTTTCTAAGAGCATTAGGGAACCAGAATTGGTCGATTCCCATCTGGATGCGGTGGATGGAGAGGTTGAGGGTTGCCACATACACGAGTTGTTGACGGAAACTGAGAAAAGAACAGAGGATCATATAGAGGTGGGAATAAAAGTGGAAATAGTATTGAGGTCCTTATACCGCTCTGTTCTGACTCTTAACTCTGCATATGCCTTACCCAAGAAAGGCTCACTCTCTGGTCATTTGGAAGCTTAAGGTGGGCATCTGTATGTAGAGGATGGCACTCTATGCTCTAAGGAAGAACCGGATCCCTTTGATGACCTCAAAGCTTTGTATGACATAAAGCTAGCTCACCATAAAACAACTGGTTTTGTAGCTTGCTCTGATGAACTTATTCCCCTTGGTCGTTAGATATGTCACCACTCAGGAATTGTAGTATCCAAGATCGAAAGAAGAAGTCGAGATCAGATAAGGATGAAGTTAATTGAAATTCTTAAAAGTAATTCTCTGAGACAAGGATGCCAATCCTTGATCACCTGCTACACCATCATGGCATTTTGATCTTATTTTCCTATCGTGGGAGTTTATTCTTGATTTTTATGGCTAGATTTGCTTGTACCAATTGCGTTCTTGCTGTGATTCGATCACGGGTTGCCCAGGTGGGAGAATCGTTGGGGACCTGGGCCCCATTGTGCTTGGGGTTGAACCTTATGATGGGTTCTTTCCTGCTACTTTGGTTATGGGTCTTCTTGCAAGTCTTTCTCTTCGATTCTTTTTTTCCTTTTTTTTATTGGAGATTCAAACCTCCAAATGTGTTTGGGACTTTCTTCTTCTTGGCATCTCAAATGATGTGGGAGATTACGTTCCACGTCAATCAAAGGTGGGCTTACCTTAATAGAATATTGATAGATTTTTTATTATTTATTACTTATTAGACACATCAAAAATACACAACAAAGACGTCATATCATGTAAAATGTAATTAAACCAATGACATAGAGAGTATTATGTAAATGTGTTTCTACAATGATCTTCAATGCTACAATCAATGCTTAATTTTATCTAAAAAAAATTCAATATGAAAAGTTAAATGCTCTTTCAATTTGCCTTTGGTTATTGAAAACTTGCTCTACATACTTATTTTGATTGTCTCATTCATTGTTATCTTGTTTTCAAAATTTTATGTCATTATTTTTTTGTAATATTTCATTAATTTACGCAATTGAAAGCGGCATAAAACTTCCAACATTATAAAAATAATTTATTGTTTGGTGAATTTCAATTATATTTGAGAGAGATAACTCCCTCATATGATGAGGATTTTTAAAATTTACAATAATTTTAACCAAAAATTACAAGAAATTAAAAAAAAAAATGGAAGAAGAAATATGGAAATAGTGAAAGAGTTCAAGAAAAATAAAGAGAGAATGAGAAATCCAGTGTACTAAACATAGAAAATTACTTAGATAACCTAGTTTTACTTAGATAGCTTGGTTTTGAATGGAATGGGTTGATATATTTTCCCAACATGTGAGTGAAAATATGAACCAATGAATATGGTGACAATAGAGATTTAATGAAAGCTAATAGTCTTTCTTCAAAATAGATTACATGTATATGGTACAAAGTCTATACTCAAGTGTTTCCTAATCAAAGATTGAAAAATCCAAGCGTTTACACATAGTCAAGAAAATAAAAAAAATGACATATATATATTAATTCATGAACAATAAATCACATCTCATCAATGAATAATATCAAATACCCATAAAATAATATATTTACCTCACATACTATAATACACTCCATTCAAAAATTATTGGAAAAAAATTGTTGTACACAAAGTTGAATCATTTTCTTTTCATGGGCTGGCTGAGATGAAAAATATGAAACATTTAAGAATGCCTTTCTAGGTCTTCCACACTTTCATTCCTTCATAAGGTGGTTGCATAACTATTTTTTGGACTTAACTTGAATTAAGACTTAACCCAACCTTAATAGGAGTTTTCCCATATTTTTATTTTTATTTATTCTAGGGGACTTATTTTTTTAGGACTTTAAAAAATAGAAATAATAAATTGATTTATGATTTATTCTCATTCAGTGTTGAATTCAAGTTGCCATGTGTCTATCTTCATGTGGGTTGGTGCCGAACTCATGTGTGATTGAATTTTGTTCTGTCCTTGAGAATTGTTCCTTAATCATTTTTGGCTTCCTTTGTGCTCCCCATCTTTCATTGATATTATGAACCCTTCACTCTTAGGTTCTCCATTTATTATGCATCCCTTTTGACTAGGTCTTTTCGTGTTGTGATCTCTTGTGCCATAGTCTTTTGCACTTGTACAAATTTTGTACCATGTTCCCTTTGTGCCATTCTTATTCTGCACTACTACCAAAATACTTAGCCAAAATTTGGGGTCCAACATCACCCCACACTATGCTATTAGTCCATCCTAAATTAAGCATTAGTTTCATCTTCAACTAATAATTCAAGAGCAACATATTCGATCTGCTTTTTTGACACCATCCCAATGTGATAAGGTGTCGAGAAACTTCATTGTTAATTCATCAATTACTACTTTCAACTTTTTAGTCTCTTCAAGTTGGTTAGGACACTTGTTTGCCTTATTGACCGATTATTCAAGGGATGTTGAAGCATGTTTCTTAACGTCCTCAAGTGCAATAACCTTAGACTCAAACCTATTTTTAGAGTGCCATAAAGTTAAAATTTATTTGTTTTCAATGTGTGGTTATTTTTTCTTCCATAGTTATGACATCCTTAAATTCCTTCGCTTGTTCGGTGTGGTCTTTTATTAATAGGGTTGCATCAACTAATTGCTGAAGCTAAAGCTCTTCTTCTTGGACTTGAACTTCCAAACATTTTCAAGGTTATGCCAGCTTCTCAAAAATCCCATCTAGGATTGGAATCACTTCCCTAACTCTGTGTGAGGCATGCCTACACACTCCCACCACTTTAGCAAATTATTTATCTACCGATACTATTTCATATCATGGCATATGTTGCACCTTGCATCATTTTAAAAGGAGGTCCACAATGGTCTCCAGCTTGTCAATTGTCTCACCCTCTAAAGGGACTCTATCTGCTAGCACCAGGTCTTGGCTTAGATTAGCCTTAAAAATAGTCATTATTTTGACCTTGGATGTTGTTTTGACCTCTAGCTAGAATTTCAACTCAGTTACTTCTTCTTCGAGTTTGGTACTAGCAGTAACTTCTTTATCAAACATTTACACCACTTTGGCATGCTTCTGTTCATCCCTCCATGATTTAGATTCTACAAACACATTTTTCTATGCTATTTCAAAGGCCAGTTTTAATAGTGTCATGTTAGCTTGTAAAGGATAAACATAACATAGATTGACCTGAAGGGGTATGGGAAACACCATCTCTTTTGAATATAATACAAGGATATCAAAAAGCATCTCAAAATGGCATTCTTCATTGTACATGTCAAGGAAAAATGACATCTCACATCAAGTGTAAACATAAACATCTTTTGAATCAAAATGGGAATATAGATATAAGCTTGTTGGGGATGCCTATCTGGTATTAGGTGCATAGGTTAGTGGTTATATTAGGCCATTGTGGTTGGACCACAGTGTCATCCGGTTATTTCCATTTTATGGGATCCCACTCAAATATCTCGATATATGTGTCCTACTCTAGGGAAGTGGTGCCAATGTCAAATCCATTCAATTTTTTTGCTTAAGATCCATCCCTCTCTTTGTCAAGTTGATCTTCAATCTCCAACTGTGTTTCTTCAAGGGTGGGATCTTCCTCTTATGATGGGGAGATCATCTTCTTTGAATCACTCTCTTCTTGTTTTTTGGTTATCCTCAAGGTCTCTCCCAATAATTCTTCTAGATCCTTTCTAGGACCATCCTTAGGCAATTCTATTTCTTGTTCCAAAGGAATAGTTTGTATTGTTGGTGTTGAGCCGTCTGATTGAATTGCCATTAGATATCTTTTTGGTGGAGAAGCCTTTGGTGGTGATGCCTTCTTTGGTGGTAAATCCCTATGTGGTGGTACTTGGTTAGTCCTTTGCCTTTTTAGAGGGTTCGACTAAGAACTTGTGATGTCATCATGCCTTGTATGCTTCTTCTTCTCATCTAGTGGTGGCATTGGAGGAATCTTCTATTTCTCACACTCTGAGCTCACTAAAGATTTCTTCTTAGGCTTCAACATATATAAACTAATATGAATTGAGTCCCCAACCAAGGTTGGATGAACCTTGATGTCAGTTCTATATGACTCATTCTTTTCTCTATATCTTTTTGTTAGGGTATTCATACATCTTATAGAGAGTGTGAGTCTTTGAGTCATTTTTTTCTACTTTAAGTGTTATTAGTTGTGCATTATATAGGTAGTTGATAGATTTCATATATTACCATGTTGTAAAAGCATAAGGTAGCTCCAACCAATCAGAAAGCTCTCTAGATGGGGCCATCTTGGTGTGCTCAAGAGATAAGTGTTGCTTGACAACAAACTCGGCTTGATTACTAACCTATGTAGGTAAGTCCTTTGGAATGTGCCATTCATTCCCAAAGGTTTCCTTCATTCCATCATACCATGACTTAATTTTAAGCTTATAGGTTGGGGTAATATGGCTAGGGAAGGTGAATGCCTTTTACACTCTATAGGGGACCTATTTTTAGGTAGGTATACCCACTTCAATTTTCCATAAGTGTAATTAGTTACACCAATTTCATCAAAAACCAATAGAAATAGGAATACACCCCAAGGGAAACTATGGTTGGGCATCCAGAGAGGCTTCCTTGCATCTACTATAATTTTATTTGTAAAATACATCACCCAATTACATCTTATCCCTTCGATGACTTGGTGTGCCATAGATAAGTGGGTCATTTCGACCTCCTTCCATATATCACTACCTCCAAACTTTGTCATGATAATGTACGTAGCCACTAGAAGGGTGAGATCCTATATATTCTTTATATCCATAGCATGGCCCCATTTCTAGTATTTCTAGTATTGTGGCTATATTTTCTATCTTTGTCAAGTCCTCTAAATCAAATTCAAGGTTTTCACAAGGGCACTGTAACCCTGACACCTTACTGATTCTTTCAACAGTGATTTTCATCTAGTTCTTAGCAAAATAAGTGTAATCCTCATACACATGTGATAGTAGAAACTTGACCGCTTCTATGGGGTTTTCAAATTATGGGAGGTTAAATAAATGAAAAAGGCCAGTAGAATTCGAGGTGTTGAAAATCCTTAAGTCATAGAAAAATTCACTTCTGGTGTTTTGGCATTCAATTCTATAATAATTTGTAGCTCAACCTCATTTTTAGGTTATTGGTGGTTATAATTGAAGATAGTGTAAGTGGGCACATTCGATACCCAATTTTATACCTGCTACATCATCTTTGGGTATTGCATCTCTTTGATCATCAAGGGTGTTGGTGGAGGCACTTGAGTTAGCTTATTGGTTTAGCACACCATCCTTATTCCTTGGCTTTATGCGTGCTCACCTTGTTCTTCAAATGTTTACACCTTAATCAACATTGTTGCCCCACCAAAACTTCTTTCTTATTTTGGAATGATAGATAGTGGTTCAATTCATTGAGACCTTTTTTAGGCTGCATCACCCTTCATGGACATCGATGGTTGAGACAAGGCCACCCATTATTCCCAAATGAATATGTTATTATTGATGTAGGTGCCCCAACTCTCTTGCATCGATGCCCATTACTGGTAGACACTAACCTTTGTAACCTGCAACTCAAGAAATACTTCATGTTATTTCAATTTAGTTGGCCCTGGCTATTCATTTTATCTCAAACACACTTTAATGATAAACAAACAACTATAAAATTTGTATTATTCACTTAACTAAAATTGTTTTGAGTTCATCTATTCGCTCTTCGGATCTAAACATTCACAATCATAGCAATGGTAAAATGTTAAATGACTCATTTTGTCTTTTTATAGGTTAAGTGTGTAACTTACATTTACTAACCCCCCTCTTCGACCATCACTTCATACAATAAATTTGATCAATGATATTGCCATGCTATAATGTTAACACACTTGCCATTACCACTACCTCCTTACATTAATGACATGTATTATCCCGCACTTTTCTCAAAGTGCATGACAACTGTAGGAAAATTTGAATATTCATACCAAGAGAATATTAAAACTAAAGGTGGGAATCATTATTTACCTAGGTGAGCTTATGTTTATAGCCACATATTGCATAGCCTTTGTCCTTATACACCTTTTCTTGCATGCCTTTGCATCGACACATATCCCTATAAACCATATCCCAACACTTACATGCAACACACCTTACCCCACACTAATTTTATTTTGTGGTCCTCTAAGAGAACATAAGTATCAAGTTGCATATGATTATAAAATTAGATTAAGGGAGTGTAACTAAGGTAGTGATTTATTGAAAATAAGGAATCCTAAACTACATTTAGCATATGCCTTATTATTAATCAAAAAGACTTAATCAGAATAATACGAATGAAATTGACTACCATTGTAATGACCAGGATGAAATTGGGCATCCAATTGTTTCAAACAACATGCACTAGTTGGACAAATAATGTGAATAATAAGTTACCATCCCTGTAAACACAAAGCTTCTTGAAGTGGTGCACAAACTTTGAGTCATATATTAAGACTTGCATTCCAGGTGTAAAATTTTTATGCTTGAGGTACAAATAATGCCATGCCTTCTATTTATGTTTCTTGACATCTTGAATCCAATGAGAAATAAAAATAGATTCATCCAATTATAATAAGGCATCTAAGCATGATTTCAATGATGGTTCATCATCTAGATGTGCAACATAGACAATACGAAGAGAAGGAACTAAAAACTCTATTGGAAGAACCACTTCAGTTCTGAACACAAGATTAAATGATGTGCTTTTATTGAGGAACTTGTATGTTGTTTGATAAGCCCAAATAACTATAGACCCATGATTATACTAATCAATACATCAAATATTACATATATTTTTAGGGTTATACCCAATAGTTTGTTCAATGCCTCAGCAATGCCATTTACCTAGGGATGATATGATGTGGTCTCGTAGTGACTAAATCATGAATTCAACTAACAATACTCAGGTAGTCTCATTGAGGAAGTGAGTACCATGGTCACTAGTAAAACTTAATAGATAACCAAACATTGTAATAATATGTTCTCAGATGAAGCGTGTTGTAGTAGCTGTAGTACAATCTCAGGTTGGCTCACCTTCAACCTAGTGGGTGAGATAATCAGTTGTAGTGATTATATAACATGAACCAATACATCATCCTATGGGTTGATGGGGCCAAAAAAGTTAATATCCCATTTCTCAAATGGTTATTAAAACATAATAGGATTTAGTAGCATTGTATCCCACCAATTGGATTTTCCCATGCATTGGAAAAAGTCACATTGACATGCATAAAGCTTTACATCTTGAAAAAGTGTAGGCTAAGAAATTGGATAACAAAAATTTATGTGTGGTAGCCTCTTCAACATAATTTCCTCCAACAATACCTTTATCAACTTCACAGAGCACATTTTGGTATTCATGTTTCATGACACACTATCAAAGGAATTCAACTTAGCCAAGCTTATACAAGTCTACTCTGATGAGCTAGAATAGAACAACGTGAATGGCTAGTTGTTTCTTATCATGTGTACTTAAATGAGCTAGAGTTTAGCCAGTAGTTAAAAATATTGCTATGTCCTCTAACTCCTTAGGAACACATGAGATGTGAAACAACTACATGCTAAGAAAGTTATGCTTTATGGTATACATTGGTTCACTAGAATCAATTCTTGAGAGATGGCCAGGACTGAAATTGGACTTACCAAGATTTACCATGATGGAGAACAAGAATTATTGGAATAACAGGATCCAATAACAAATACAACAATGCGAAATGAGTTTGTTAACTAGATACTTCAATGCTTCATGGTCTATCAAGAACACAAAATGGGTTGCCAATATATATTATCATAATTTTTATAGAGCATAGATTGTAAAGAGTGCCTTGTGCTATGTGGTGGTATAGTTCCTCTTTGTTAGAGTAAAATTTAATTATTTTTTCAATAATATAAGTTATTACTATAGATTATTTTCAGAGTTTAACATTTTACATAGAATTGACGTCGATCCATATGAATCAACGTTGATCCTGCAAGATTGTCATTGATCCCTGCTAAAATTTTCAAACATTATTGCAATCTATTTTCATAACATTCTCAGTCTTAAAAACCTATTAAAAACTTGCATTCTATTTTCTAAAAATCTATCTTTTACATGTAGATGACTCTACATAGATTAACACATGATATTGTTGGCATATTTGATCTTTCCATTGTTCAAAAACTATTTTTTATTGATCAAAGTGACATTTCATTAAAATTAGGTCTTTGTACTATGGTTTTCACACCTAATTTGGAAAGTAATAATGAATAATTATCTATAATTCAAATGGATGTTGATATTGCTACTGAATTCTAGGACAATTACTTTAATCATATTAATTTTGCTATAGATTAGATATCTTTGAAATTGTCTATTTATATCTTATCCATATATATCTTTGTAATTTCATATTTATTTATAAATTTAAATGTTATTTTATGGGCTAACATCTATTTGAGGAAACATATCACTTCTTGGGACTGGTTTCTTACCAGGCAACTCACTTATTTTTTTATTAATCCATTTTTTTTTGTGAGTTAGTGTGACTTTTAGGTCATTCCTCCCCAGCCAAAGAGGAGTTCCCACAAAGCTTGATCAATGATGTGCAAACAACCTTCATCTCCAGCTAATCTTTAAAACCTTGCATTTTCTTTATTTTTAGTAGCCAATTAGTCCACATTGAAAAAGCAAAAAAAAAAAAAATACTAAAATAAGATCAACTCAAAATAGATTCTAATCTACAGCCTAATTAGATGGTATCTACTCTTGGGCCTAAGCAATAGATAAATTTATTGATCCTATTAAGAAAACAAGTCTTTAGCCCTGCCACAACCAAAATTATGTCAAATCTAACATTAAAAACATTACGTGTGACTAAAAGTCTCGATCTTCATTTGTCTCCCCATCATTACACATTCCATTATCATCTACCATTCTATTTCACAAGCAAACCTATCATCTAAGATTTATCCCTATTTACCATCCATGATCGCACTTTCTTTTGTAGAGGCTACAACAATACCTTGGCTTGACACTTGAAGGAATCAAAATCAATGACCAACAAAGATCAAAAAAGAATTCTTGACAACCAAATCTATATCCAATTCTGAATAGATCAACTATTTAGATTAGGTGTAGGCTAGCAATTAACATGATCGAGTATTCTATTTGTATCATTTGTTGATTAAGACATGCATCTCCCCATCAACATGAATAATAGAATAAAAAAACAACAATCACCCAAGCTAAAAACATGTATTATACCATTTTAGAATGCCATGCCTATTTGCAATTATCACATATCTTGCCATTCACCCCATCACTTGGGGTCAACCCTGTTAGCATTATATCCAATTTTCTACCAACCCTCTTACCATTTTATCTGATCTATCAAATCATCATTATCTTTAGTAAGAATATACCATCCTATCATACCAATTTTATTTATACCAAAGCCTATTTTTAGTCATCCTACCCAATCCTATTTTGATCTTGGTTACTTTGGTTCTTTCCACACATTTTATGAGGGGATTTTGATCCAGTTTCACCAATCAATAAAATCTATGTTTACAATGACATCCATGAAAGTAGTGTGAAGGTTGATCTGGTAAGATATCTTTCATCTTTTATTTTTTATGAAGTTTATTTATGTGAGGCTGATTATAACCATCTATGGGCAAATCAGTGTCTCACTAGTCTTGCTACTAATTATAACCACCTATGGATAAATTAGTATCATTGACCTATTCCATTGTATCCTAGATATAACTGTCAATGTGAAAACTAGGGGAAACACTTGTTTATCATGCATTGACACATCACCTTGCCATTTCTATTTTCATTTGATTGGCCATTTGCCATATTTGAGAACTTGTTAGGACCTAGTTGGTTTTTCCTCACCTTTTTTGTGAATGAAATTATTGTGACTTGAAGTTATTTCAGTACTATGTAAGTCATGTTCAATTCATATTAAGGTCATATCCATCCCCCTTTCCATATGCTCTTGCCATTTTTCAGGAAACCTAAGCTAAATGCTTTCATTGTTTTACGAGTAGGTATCTTGTCATTATCTAAACGAGTTAAGATACCTCAAATTGCCAAAAATATTCAAATATTTCAAAAATCCAAAAACATTTGTCTTATCTAAACCTAGTCAATTATCCTCAATCTACCCTACTGGGGCATGTCCATTATTAGGATACTTATTTTTAGGATTTCTGTTTGTTTGTTTATTTCAAGTTATTTCATTTTTTGTGTTTTTTTTTTCACTTGCCTGTTTGTTTGCTTTCAAACTATTGCCTTGACTCAATTTATATGTGTTCACTCAGTGATTCTTTGTGCACATTATTCTTGAATCCATCCATATTCATGCATCAACATTGTCATCATGGTTTTTATCATTTGTGCATTGTTTTCAAGTGTTTATTAGATTTAGAGTTATTTCTTATGCATATTTTTGGATAGCCTTTATGGTGTTCTATCATGATGCCTAGTATCACATGCTATAGCAAAAATTAGCTTCAAAAGGTCTACAATCAATGGAGTCACAAAAGTTTCTCCTTGGCACCTCGACCAAACCTCCCATCCCACCCTTGATCAAATTAACCCATTGACCATTCTAGTTATATCATTGCTAATTAAGATGAGCATCTCCTTATTTGTAGGTATAATTAAATCTTTTTTATTGATCAATCTTAATCTTTTATTTATTTTTTTATCACTATGTGTCCACTCATCTTTACTCTGTGTAACAGGTTCTATCGTTGAGTTATTCTTGCTAATCAGCCCTAACTGGGGCACAATCATCTTTATCCAATCTAGGTCATCTTAATGATTATAACCACCTGTAGATAAATCATTATTTTTAACTTTTATTCTTGATTATAACCATCTTTAGGTAAATCAGTGCTTTTTACATCAATGCATGCAAGCATTTTCTTATTTGGATTAATCTCAACCATGAGTTAATTCCACCTTTCTTCTTACTTCTCTTTGAGGAACCATCCATCCACATATCTGATGGCCATTCCCTAGAGGGGGCATCATCCTAAGCTTCTCAAATACCATTTGAAGCTTTTTCATCAACCATCATCTTCTTTTTGTGGCATATATGCCTTTACTCATTATTTGAGAATATATTGCTTTGCCTATGGTTTGAAACATCTTCCTAAATAGGGGTAAACTGTAGACACCTAAATCTAGTCATCGATAACCTTCAACTAGGGTTTTGACTAATTTTTATCAAAGTGCACAATTTGGCCTAAAACACTAAAATACATTAAAAGAGTTGAAATTGATATATTCAGGTGCCAATTTTAGCTAGGATATCATTAATTGGGGCAATGTAATTTATGAAGTAAGTAACTTTGATCAAATCATTTTGAGTTAAAATGACATTTTCACAACTAAGTGCTCTAGATTATTTTTTTTTACCAAATTTATTGTACGAGACATATGCCTTTATTATTTGTGTTGAGAACATCTTAAATGAGATAATAGTTCCAATGCATATAACATTGAATTTCAATTACAATCCATTCAAATTTTGAGCCAATAATACAATATTTTGACTAATTTGTGCACAAATTGCCAAGGTTTTGCATCAAAATTGACTAATCAAGTTTAAAGATAATTAAACCAAATTAAGGCTTTAAGTTAATTCTTCATAGAACTTGTTGAATAAATATTTATTGTAAATTGATTGTCATTAACTACATCATCAATTGACATCATTTTGTGGGGTGGCATCCACAAGCCATAAGTGCCACAAATATCAAGATTTATACTTCCTATGCCTCATTAAGACCCTCCATGCCTATTTATTGTCACTTTATCTCAAATATTGATGAGCCTATTTATGAATTTTAATTACATAATTGAATTAATCCTTAGCCACACATATTCATTTTAAAATGGATGGTTTAAGGTGATTCTAACCCTTTTACAAAATTTATAAATAAGAGGCCTTGCCTATTGAATTTTAAGCTCTCATAAGCGAAAGTTATCATGCACAAATACATTTAAAAAGCATTGGTTTAGTATTATAATTCCTAAATATTGAGCCAAATATAAGCCAAGCCAAAATCCAAATATGTCAAGGAGAGATGGAGGTAGCCACACTTCATTGATGCATATTTCGTGAGCACAAACCAAGCAAGCCACTACAACAAGCATTTTGAAGCATCCAAGGAAGGTGAAAAAATATTATTCTTTCATGTTTTAGTTGTGTTTTCCAATTTGATATTGTTAACTAAGTTACCCCTTTAAGATAGGCTTAAAGTATTAGTTTAGTGTGTTTTTGATTGATTTAGTTTATTCACTAACACAATACTAATCTCTCCTTATTACAATCCTATTATAGACTTTGTTGGTCTCATCTCGTTATTGAAAATGATTAGATATGCAATTATATTTTTTGAGCTAAAGTCATATTGACCCCAACCTTGTTTATAAAATAATATGTACCTTTTATAATATCTGTGATCCTCCCACGTGGTCGAGATTGATCCTATTTGTAGATAGGAGAGGTCTCTTTGTGAATAATGCATTGTGGCCATCCTATGGCATCCATGAATCTAAGACGTGTTGATTTATAAAATCTAGTCTTGCACTTAGAAAGTGTCATAGGGATAAGCTCATACTAATGAGGCTTGAGGGGACTAGTCGATTAGTGAAGTTGCTTTTATATCATTAATTAAGATAGAGACTTTATTAATCTAGAGCAGGGAAACCTTAGAGATTCGTCTCACAAGAGACAGAGAACAAAACATGTTTTATTTCCACCTATTAGCTATTAGAGATTGGAGTTAATTTCTCCACTTCCTTCTCATGCATGCAGCAGCAGTTAACATTCAGTTAGTTAAACAACAGTTAGAGAATTTGTTTTAGTTTCAGTTTGCATGTAAAGACTAAAATTAGTCTTTAGTTTGCTTTTATAATTATTATTTGCTTTCAAATCTATTTAATAGACCCATGGGAGCAAGATAAGAAAGATCAAAAAGATCTGCAAGATTCAAGAAGATTGAGAAAAATATTGTTCCATGATTGCTGTAGCAATCTGTGTGTGTTTTTATTTTTTGTTTTGATTATGCTCTATTTTTTCTAATAAATTGGTATCAAAGCCTTGGAGAGAAGATCTAGGGAGAAGAAAGGAATAGCAGAGGTCTTGTGCCAAGGAAGATATGTTTAAATATTTGTATGCACTGAGAGATAGTTCTGTGTATTTATTTGTTTTTCTTTTCTCCAAAGATAAATGGCGAGAGATTGTGAATGCCATAGCATTTCATTTTTTGAAAGTGTGTGTATTGAACAGTGAGTGAAGCTGTCAAAGTGTCTGTAGATCAGGCCGATGGTTGGCAAATCTATACCAACATGGAAAGAACCTAGCAGAGTTCTTGGAGGAAACCTGGTAGTGTTGGGTGAAAGAAAGGTAAGCAAGCAGGAAGCTTGCAGTGTTGGACATAAGCATGTCCATTGATATCATTTTGACAGGCTACTCCTCAGTCTTAAACATTGAGTGAATGCTCATTGAGCAATTGTATTTGTTTTGTATGAAGACAAGGCGGTGTATTCCGCATGAGAGGCAGTGTATTCTGCAAAAGAAAAGCATCCTAGCTAAAGCTGGTAGACAAAATGAGTGAAGAGATGTATGCCATCAATGGCAGCCACTAGCAAAGCAGCTATGGCAAGAATGGTAAATCATTTCGGCATTGTAAATGCTGAAGTTGTTTGTGGTAGAAATTAAGGAGTGTTGGAGACTGGAGTTAATTTCTCCACTTCCTTTTCATGCATGCAACAACAGTTAACATTCAGTTAGTTAAACAACAGCTAGAGAATTTGTTTTAGTTTCAGTTTGCATGTAAAGACTAAAATTAGTCTTCAATTTGCTTTTCTAATTATTGTTTGCTTTCAAATCTATTTAATAGACCCACGAGAGCAAGATAAAAAAGATCAAGAAGATCTACAAGATTCAAAAAGATTGAGAAAAATCTTGTTCCATGATTGCTATAGCAATCTGTGTGTGTTTTTATTTTTTGTTTTGATTATGCTCTATTTTTTCTAATATTAGCAAGGTTTAAACATCTAAACAATTTCATGAGGTGGAAGTTGGCAGCATGGCCAGACATGGAATGGATGCCAATACTGTGTTTAAATCATATTAAATGCCCTAAAAAGCTTTTTACACTGCCTGTCTCTCTTCACTCTCTCTCTTTATGTATATCCTGCCTTCCTCGCTTTGCTCTATTCAACGTTCTGTGCTGATGGGCCTTGCGCTCTACGTTTTGCATCAGATCAAACTAGGAACCAATGCCTATGTGTTTGCATCATAAGAGGGAACAATCTCACGCTCAGAATTCTCCTTCGCTTGCCCAAATCTGGAGACATTTTGTATTAAAATTCGTAGCGGGATGTCTCACTTTTCCCCGGTCTCATATATATTCTTGAACACCTCAAAGTGAAATTCAAAACTCTTTCAAGGGTGAAACGACATTGTGGCTAGGTTTATAACAAAATTCTATAAATAATGTTGGGATGATGTTGGTAAATGTTGAGGATTTATATCTAGGAGTTTCATTTTCTTAGATATCTCCGATGTTGTTTTAGAGAACCCATTTTTTTTTGAATACCCTCCAACCTTGCCACTCCAAGAGATCACATAATCGATACATTTCATTCAGAAGCTTTAAAGCCTTGTCAAGGAAACAATTTTTTTTTCATATGTTGAAACCATATCATTCCATGAAACCGCTTCTTCAAATTGGAATTGCTCAAATGAATATTGTGCATTTATTTAGATCCCATACCCTTGAAAGTAGAAAAGAACAAATAGAACCTCTGCAACAACCTTTACAAAAGTAATTCTAGTTTTTTTGTAGCAATACTCTAATGTAAAAAATAACAAGTGAACATACAAAATAAAAATGGTTTGCATGTTCATCGGTGCTTATCAGAGTTGTGTGGTGGGCAAGTGGTCTTTAGTATAACATCTCTTATGATTAATAATAATTAGTGATTGAATTATAAAAATATCTATTGACATTGCCATCTGTAATGGAGAAAGTATGGTACATATCATTACAAAATACAGGTGTTGTCTATCAACATAAATTTTTAATGTTGTTGTGTGTCCATGACCACTATAATTTAAAAAATAAATTACATAAAAACAAATACATTTTTTTCATTCTCATTATAGGTAGAGAAACAAACGAGTCATTTTATTTTAAATTTTAAAAGATTAAATACTCTTGATACAATGTGCCTCGTGCCTTTTGCTAATGAAGCAACTTCCAATGTCTAATCTCTTACCTACCCTCCCTTGTGACATAGACATATGAAATGATGGTAGAAAGGACACCATTAAAATTAAAATGAGATTTTACCTATTCATTCTCTTATACACCTACTTAGATTCATTCTCTACTCCTAATTGCATTTACTATTAAAATAAGATACACACACACACACACACACACACACACACACACACACACACACACACACACACACACACAATAAAAATTAAAAATAGAATATTATATATTTTTTATATCTAAATTTTATATTATTAAATATTTAATAAAAAAATAGTTTATTGTATATTTATTATTATATATTATAGTAATACTGTACTATATTAAATAATATTATAATATATTATAAGAATCACATTATTATATTATATTTTATTATGTTATAATATAATTATATTATACAATTATTTATATTATATATTAATATATATAAATTATGTGTTGTCTACTACTTAATTGATATACTTTTATTGTTGTAGATAAGAATTTCTTTTTACATCACACTTTCATTGCCCCTCATCTTCACCATTCAATGCCCCTTGAAAACATTCACTAATTTCATGTTCTATATTGTTTTGTCGTTCTCCAACACTTTGATATTGCTCAAGCTCACTGTGAAACAAACTGCCATCGCCTCCCCCCTCTTATCTCTTAATATTGCTGATTTTGACATCTAATTAAGGAACATACCACCTCATTTACCACCATCACCTCTACTAAAAATATCAAATTAATATAGATTAGAGACTATATTATTATATAGAACATTTTTTAAATATTGACATAATTACCTCTTCCATATTATTCATAAGAACTCTAACTTTGCAATTAATATTATATACAACAAAAAAGAGAGAAATATTTTTAACTACTATTATATAAAATACATTTTATAGTTTCAATACTTTCATCATTAATATATATTATAAAAATTATGTTAAAATATATATTATATAATCTAATATTTATATAAATTATATTATATATATATAATAATAAATTTTTAATAGATATAAAAATTATAATAAATATTATATAATATTTTAAAAAAATAATTAAACAAATTAATTATTGAATTACACGATTTAAAATTATAAAATATTGAAAAATAAATATGATAATTTGATAAAATAAAATAAATTAAAGTACTTTATTATTGCTGAACTATTTTCATCTAACCTCAATTTTTTCCACCATAGAAGCAATGCCAGTCTTATGAACAAAGTGATGTTAATATTTGTCTCTAAATTTGACCAACTTTCCTATTTGCATTGGACGTGACACCCCCGCGGTCTCTTCTTAATCATCTGGAAAGGGTAGCGAACCGTTGAAGTAAACAAAGACCACCTGGAAATACGGAGGTCTTGCTGGTAGTATACAATGATAACACAGGTACCTGAGGCTGCATGTGATGTGAATGTAGAACCTGAGATCATGTGATGTCGAAACATGGGTGGCCCAATTTGTCTTGTGATTCGATCATGTATTTTATTATAAACATAAATAAGCGAATACATACTAGAATCATGGGTCATTGTGTAGTATTAGAAAAATGATGAAAGGCCACCTAGAACCCTTTGTGGGGGTACATTTAAGTGGTATAGATGATTTTGGTCCTAGCAAAAAAAAATAGGGCATTACTTTGATTGAATTTTCTATTCATTTCTCCCCTGAAATAATGGGTGATAAGGAGGATTGGATTGTAGTTCGAAGGGAACAAAAGAGAGGTTACTGTAAAGTTTTTGAACCAATTAATACCTATCAAAAAATTGACAATGGGGGAAAAACATAGCATGTGAGATGTGTTGATTTTAGTGATAATTTTTGATGTCTTGCTGATTTTTCTAGGCTGGTTTGTGGACTGTTGACTAACCAGTTCTGTATTCTGATTGGATGTATGGGTGTTGTCTAATTTCTTGTAGGTTTCAAACTATGTTGATATGTTTATCTTTCTTTGTATCTGGTTGTGTGGCCATTTAATACCGGTCACTTTTAAAATAATAAAATAATTATTCACATAAAATACTTCAAGTTATATATATATATATATATATATATATATATATATATATATATATATATATATATATATATATATATATATATATATCACAATTTGATCACAAATTATAAATATATATTTATAAAAAATTTAAAAAACCAAAAAAAAAATTAATTCAATCAAAGAAAAATAATAAAATAATTATTCACATAAAATACTTCAAGTTAATGTTATATATATATATATATATATATATATATATATATATATATATATAAGTATAGGAAACCCCACTCGAAATATTGTAAAAAATCCAAGTGTGAATTTCTCTGCACGATGACACTGGTATAGGAAACCCCAACTAAAATATGCAGCACTACATATTGTTGGAAGCCCTCGAGTTGTATTGCGATCTTGAGTGGCACTGCAACGACATTGGAAACCCCACCCAAAATATGCCACACCGCACTAAAAGTATTGTCAAATATTTGTCCAAGTGGGAATTTCTTTGCGTGATGACATTGGTATAGGAAACCCCACCTAAAATATTAAGCACTGCCTACTGTTTTAGAAAACCCCTGTCTTGCCTCCCCCCTTCAAATTGCATTGCAACGACGTTAGCATAAAAAACCCCACTTGAAATTTATAATATTATTTGTGATATATATATATATATATATATATATATATATATATATATATATATATATATATATATAGTTTTATTAATCCAATATTACAAACTATAAAAAATATATTTATAAAAAACCAAAAAAGCCAAAGGAAATATTAAACACTGATAAAAATACTATTTATATTCTAACATGTGAATGTAGTTGGATTCAAATCTTTTTTAATTTATAATAATGTTTGTTCATTTTTTCTCTCATTATATATATATATATTTATATAAAGTTTTATTAATCCATATCAAGGTATTATAATATTCATTTTAAAGTAAATAATTATATCTTTATTTGATTAATCAAAATATATTAATTAATATATTATTATAACAATATTGAAATTTAATATATAAAAATATCAAAATATTCTTTAAAATATTATTAGAGAATATTTTGTTTACTTATTAATAATTGAATAATTTTTTTCTATATAATTTTAAAATATATTTTATAAATTACACTAAAAAATTATTGTTACCACTTATTATTAGTATAGCTAATAAAAAAACTTTCTATTTATAATTTTTTTTTTTACAAAAAATTAAAAGATTTCATTTACTTTTATTTATTTATTTATTAGGTAGATACTTACATATTGAGCAATATCAATAATTTATTAATCTATTTTCAAATTCTTACACTCAACTTTATTTTTATTTTATAATTAAACTAAGTAGATACTTATATATTAATTAACATCAATAATTTCTTAATTTGTTATAAATTTCTACATTCACATTTTTTTTCTAAAACAAAAAAATAGATTAATATTATTTTTTATAATAAAAATAATTAACATCAATTATTATTATTTTTAAATTTTTATTTTAGATTTTTATTAATTTTTTGAGACAAATGATAAGCAATCTTCACTATTTAATTCTATTAAATAACTCTACTTTTAGTGTGTGTATGTGTGTTAATTTAGATAAATAATTTTAATTGCTAATTATTTTAGATTTATAACAATAATTTTTATTTTTATATTTTTAGTTATTGTTATTTTTTTAAATATATTAATAAATTTAAATAAGTATTTGATTTAAAAAAAAAAAAAAAAATTATAGATTTTTTGTAACTTAAATTATTTCCTTTTCTAAATTTTTACATTTTGATATAAATAGAATTCATCATATTTTGATGTATTTATTTATTATTTTTTACATATCATAGTGACTAGTAATTTTATTATGACAATCACATTAAGATTGAAAATTGAAGGCTGACCATTTTATTAACATCTTAAACTATTACACTCCACCACCTCTCAAATTTACCCTTTTTTCAAACTTGATCCTTTTCCAACTTAATTAACAAACACACATATATGTCCATCTTTTTAATGATTTAGAGAATGTTGAATTAAGTTTTGCATGTAAGCGTGGATGGGCCTAAAAATCACCACACATTTTCTAAATACTAAAATTATCACAATGGATAAATACTAAAGTTCACGTCCACTTATAAAAATATCTAATTTCTAAATTTTTAAATTCCCCCAAAAATTGTAAAATACACTTTTAGACCTTTAGATGATCACTTACAAAATTGAAAATATATTTAAAATAATATACCTAGACACTAAAGGTTCCAAGAAGTTAATTATCCTCTTCGATACCATTGTTTTAGCATAAGCAAGACTTCAAACAAAGTTATAGTTCAAAAGTTACGGCCTTTATATGTGTGGTCTCTACATCATTCTCTGGTTGAAAATAACTCAACTCATGTGAGTTGCTCTGATTATACTACTACCATTTATTCTTGTCAATATTCTTTAGCTTTCATTCTAAAATCCAAGTGTTGTCTCCCAGTTGTAATCCTTCTTACTATAAAAAATACTTTTTATAGCTTCTTTGCCTTGTCTTCATTGCTTTCTTATCCATACACTGCACTATATTTTCTTTCTTTATCTTTAGTACCTGTTGCTTCCAATCCACTTCTTCATCTTCTTTCCCTTCATCATATTCTCCATGAAAGTCATATAAATTTGAAACATTAACTACTAAAGATACATCACAATTATGTATTAAATTCATTTCATAAGCATTATCATTGATTTTCTTCACAATTCTGTAAAGTCCAATTTTCTTATAATTCAACTTTTTATATGTTTCTTTCATTTTTTTTAATTATACAAAACAATCATATAATCATTACACATTTAATAGAGTGATAATGATGATGACAACACTCATTCAATGCAAAATAGAATGACAATATTTCATTCATTGTAACAATAATTATGACAATACCTCTCATTAAATATTAAACACTTAACTTTTAGAATCTTAATTTGATAAGCCTTCCCTTAAATTGTACAATTATACTTTGCATGAATAATGGGGCACTGAGAAATTCTAGATAGTTTATAAACACATTTACGAATACAATTAGAAACACATTTACTTCTACTTATTTATTTAGTAATGTAATTTTTATGCTACTTCATTTTTTCAATCAACAAGTAAAATTATAACTTAGACAACAATGGAGTATACATGAGCTTGGTTACACAACCACCAAATATTCATATAAATATAGAAATTTGTCTTATCATTTAGGTTCTAAAATTATTTTAATATAAATTTTATTTATTATTGAGATTGCGTAAATTATTTTAGAGTTGAAAGCTACAATATAATTCACATTAAAATTCTTAATACAAATAACATAATAAAAATAAAGATTAGTCATTATGCAACTCCTATTTTATATATTAATACAACATTATATTAATATGTTATAAAATTATTTGTACAAACCAACATTCAGAAATAATTAACGAGTTAATTTAATAAACTTCGTGAACAATACAAGGGAAAACACAACAATTTCCCTCCAACATTACAACCACTACTAAAGCGGTTTTACCAGCTCAGTTATGAGCTCCCCAGCTTTTTTAGCTTTTTTTAACAACATTCTACAAAAATAAATATATGACAAGTATTAACCGAGGGATTTTTCTTGGGTAAGTGCTAACTACCAATAACAAGTGGACTAACTAAAATGATTTTTTTTTTAATCACCATCATATATCGATACTGTCCTTAAAAAGAAAATATTAGTTTGAATGAAGAGCTATGCATAATGTTGGTAAGTTAAAAAAGGAAAAAAATATAAAAGTTGCAAATAGAGGGTGCATAAGAGCTAAGATACTCAAAGCGCGTTCTATGGTTTCCTTGATCTCCAAACATGGAAAGGAATTTGTATATGGAATTTGTCAATGTACATGGAAAGGTAGATGAGTATTTCCAAACATTTTTAGAAAGAGAGAAAGGAATATGTATCTATTTCTTTGATTTTGAATTCAGCCCAGTCTACGCTTCTCTTGAATAGAATGCAGCAAAGTGGGGTAAACAAAAGTTTTCTAGAGCCTGATTTATCACTATTCTAATTTCAATTTTAGCTATGGGAATATTTGTTTCAATTTTCAAGCATATATATCTGTTTAAAACCTATGGTTTGTATGCTTTGGCATTAACTAATTTTAATATTGTTTTAAATTTAAAAAAATAATATTCAGATGAAACCAAAGGCAAGATAATAGCTTCCAAAAGCAACTTTCCGTAATTATGGTATGGGAAAGATTTTAATGTGGTGTTCATGAAAATAAAAAGTTTATCGAATTTTTCTTAGAAATATAATTTTATAAAACACATTTTAACATTTATTAGTTTGAATGATATAAAAATAATTAATTAATTTTCATTTATAAAATTAAAAAAATCAATTCAAAGAATAAACTTACAAAAACAATAACTAAGAACAAACAGAGAAACAGATAAATATTGAAAAAAAGCTCTGTTTATTTTTTAATTGTATTTTATTTTCATTAATTATTTTTATTATGGTATATCGAAAGCTTATTTTACAATATATTGTTAGAGACAGAATTATTTTACTCTCCCAATTAAATATCATTTATAATCAAGTAGGTTGTAGTCTAATGATGAAGATGATGGTGTAAAAAATGTTACTTAGCCATTCACCAAATATAAATTCCAGAAAATACTGGTGAATTTGACTGAATGGATATTTCTTAATTCTTAACACCTAGACCAAAAAAACATTTTCTACACCTAATTCATATAAAAATAAAATTTCAATTAAAAAAAAATATATATATCATTTATAACTAAAATCAGCAAAGCATAACCATTATATCTTTGTAATGAAATTAGTTAATTTTTTTGGGGCGTATCTTTTACTCTCGTGTTGCCATCTGTGTTGTATCGGAATTTTAAAGGTCTGCCATAAAATGTTGACGATCTAGAAAAACTTGCAATTTGACCATTTGCATACTGAATCCTAAACTAGAAAAAGAAAAAATGTAACTTTTCTAAAGATACATATCCACCGCCACCTCTCAAACTAAATTTAATTTTGTTACCTCACACGGATCTCTAATAAAATTGTCAATATCAAATATTTGAAACTATTTATCAGCTCCCATATTATAAATTAATTTGCCTCAGATAAACCATTAAATCACGTGCATTTCATCCTCTAGATTAAAGGGATTTTGTGTATAATTAGAGTTATCTTTAGAATTATATGAATTTCAACTCTGAACAGTAAAACTTTGTATTTGTGACAATGGCTTTTACAAAACAGTAACATCTATGTAGTCACTTGTTATTATCTTGGCATTGCATATAAGCTTTTGTAAAACCGTCTTCGCACCCTGTTTAGTGAAACCAAGTGTAGAGTATTGAATATTTCGAAGTAGATTATTGAATTGAAAATAGCTTGCAACCAAAAAGAGCTTTTAAGGAAAAAATCAAGCAAGAAGATATAAAAATAAAATTAAATTGTTTACCGCATGTTTAAACGGACTTTTAATCTGTGAGAATGTGTCTGTAAACGAATTCCTATAAATTGTTAAAAAACCACCACTCAACAACACTATTTTTTGTGTGTACACCAATAAAAATACATACACAAATCTGACTTATATTACCAAAATACATTTTGTCGTAAGAGAGAAAATGTCGCTTGGTTATAACATCACCAAATCTTTTGAAAGCGACAATATTTGTAAAGAAAGTTATTTATTTTGGCCCTTGATTCACTTTTTTTACAGCAGCCTTTCAGCTCTTAAAAACAAATTTGGTCTGGCTAATATAAATAAAATCATTTCGTTACGAGATTCTCTATAACTCATGCAATTATGCTGTCCCAACTCATTATAACTGTATTCCAATGCTATGTCACTTATCCCAAATCATGGAAGTGTCGTGACAACAATTTTATATATATATATATATATATATATATATATATATATATAGTGTCGCCCCACTTTATCAACATGTCACGTATAATTATAATGTGCGATTGCTGTTAACATGTAGTCATATTGCACCCTTGTCAATTAATTGGCATTATTCTTTTTAAGATACAGGTAAAAATTAAATTTTAAAAGGTTTCAGAGTCTTATGCAAAGGAACGAAAATCAGATCAATGAAGCTTACAGACAATACTTTTATCAGCGGTCTATGGAACACATCCTCAAAATGGCAAGGAACAAGAAGTCCAACCAACAACTAAACACGTGATAGAAAATAATAAAGCCTAGCAAAAATCTGCATACAATTAACCAAAAATCTTTCACCAACCAGTTGGCTGCCCAATAGGGTCCAACAGAAATTTTGCATTTTAATCTGCCTTTATTGACCCTTTGTGAGGGATAGTATTCGATCCATGGACTTTGTTGAGTCTTCTTTTCTTCTCGCTATGCACTAAAGTCCAACTCTTCCATGTATCAAAATTTAAAATTGCAGAGAATGGAATAGCGATTTCGATTTGACTTGATTCCTTGGGCTACCAATTTAACATTTCTCTTTACAAGGTGACATTGAATCTCTGTAAAGGAGCTTCGGGCAGATTTTGAAACTACCTCTGCTTGCACTATTGTAGTTTCAGTTTCATTGTTTTTGAGTGTGATTCATCGTCATTGGTTTCAGCATTTTCCACAAAAAAAATGATTAAAAATTGAATCCTTCCACTAAGTGGCTTCTTTCTTTCTTTTAGAGCTACTGAAATATCTTGTTTGATGCCTTGTCTCAAAGTAACCATGATAACAGAAAGGTAGGCTTTCATAGTCGAGGGGTTGGGACCAAGACCAATCTTCAACTATCACCTCAATGTTTTTAGGTAGGTCTTTCGATGAGTTAATTTTGACTAGGATTTTAGCATATGTAGTGTGAGAAAATAAGGTAATAGTAGGGTTAGCTCATTGAAACTCACAAATGGAATTTCTTATTGGTTTAAGGCAAAGATTTGACCAAAATTGTAATACGAGATGAAGTAACCGGTCTCAAATGGATCTTATGTTAAACAGTTTGGTAAGGGGGTTGAAGTTTGGGAACCATGGTTTCATCACAAGGGCATGATGGTCAAAGCTTGAGGGCCTAAATTGAATTTCTTCCTAATCCTTAGTGTTTAAAAACTACAATGAAAAGGATTTTAGCACAAGGGTAAATGTCTCGCCTACCTTGCATGAGAGGCTACCACTACTCAGAGATCCACACATGTAGATTAGAAAGATTAGGCCAAAGGTTAACAAATCTATAGATGAAGCCCCTAGAGGGGAAGAATTCCTCACACTCGAGCACTTATTAAACCTCTTCTTTACAAAATAGCACAATTGGAGTTGAAATGGTAGGGTTGAGAGGCTTTAAAACAAATCTTGGTGCATGTTTGGTGGTTATGACATCTAAAAACTTTATTCTAAGATGAAGACCACTCTGCCCTTTTCCAAGAGGTAGAGCCCTCCTATAAAGCTCCCATGTCCCTAGGTTTACACTATGCATATATTTTGAATCATTGTTCACCTACTTCTCACTCCTAGATGTAGATCCATTCATGCCCACACCACTGATCATCAGGAATTTAGTTGGAAGATTGATATCACTAAATTACGACATGCTATTGACCTTACCTATGATCTACTGATATGCCTTCAATCTGTAGGTCTAAGATGCCTTTTACAGATATCTAATGACATTACCTATGGTCACACTATCCAGATATTCAAAGGCCTTTATGTTGGGAACGGGCTTAATCCCCACTCAGTTTGCCTTAAAGCTTGGTTTAGTGCCTTGAAAATTCAAAATGGCCATGAGTGGGAAGAGGAGTAGAGGAATCAATTGGCATTGTTATTAATTTTGTTATGTTGAGCTATATTTTAGTGTCCATACCAAAAATAATTTACTTAGTATAATTTTTAAAAATCGTAAAACTTTACATTTTGAATTCTTTCAAGTGTTAAATCCTTTTAAGTGTTCTAAATATTCATATCAATCTTTAGGAATTTTTTTCTCCTTCAATCTCTCATGAGATAGTTTCCCTTGTAAATGATAAGGAAAATGAAATATTTTTTAGTATGTACTTAAATGCTAAAAAATAATTAATTTTCTTTATCCCTTAAAAGGGCAATTACGTAATATATTTTTTTTGCATGTCCTTAACATTTGTATACGTTTAGGGGAATAATGATGGATATAGGGTATGGGAATGGAGATAACAAAGGGAATAGTGATAAGGAAGATGAATATAGGGGATTGGAAGGGGAGTCAACTATTTCAAAGGCTAAGGAGAATATATCTTCATGGGTTGAGATAGTTAAAAAAGGGACTACGTGTGCAAAAGGTCACGAAGAACATTTACTATTTGTATTGGGTGAGGACGTATGACTAGAAATCCTTGATGAAGACACTATTTGGGCTCAAAATGGGTTTTAGAATATCCTCAATGGTAAGTTTAGAAGTTTTGGAATAAATATAAATGTAGTAAGAGACTTCACCTAAATAAGATGGAACCTGAAGGGTTAAGTGAATGTTGTAGCCATGGAAAATGGGTTCATGATATTATCTTTTACGAACCTTGAAGATTGAATATGTATCCTCAAAGGTAGGCTCTGGACATTTGGAAACTCAACTCTTATTGTAAAAAAATGGAAACTTGGCTTTAATACTTAAGGAGGAGTATTAGAAAGCTATCCCATTTTGGATTAGACATCTAGCTCTTCCATTGGTCCCTCTAGAATTTTTGACAGATAACATCTTGAGGGGGATAAAAAGATATATTGGGTCTCCTATTGTTGTGGGTTCAACCACCAAGACTTGAAGCAAATTGGTGATTACCAGATTGTTTTTTAATGTGGATAAGGATAAAGTTTTACCCAGCTCTATCCAATTAAAATCTAAATAGGATGTTAGAAAGCATAACTTAATTTATGAAAGGGAAAATTAAATTTGTCCCATTTTTTATTATTTTGGTCATCAATATGAAAAGAATATCAATGTTCTTAATAAAATTAAGGAAAGTGCATATCTCTAGGATGCTAATTATCCTTAAGGCAAGAACATATTATTGACTATTGAAACTAGTGAGTTTGTTTAATCCCTTCCTAAGAGCATTACAAAACCACCATTGGTCGATTCCCATATAGATGCGGTCGATAGAGAGGTTGAAGGTTAAAACATACATGAGTTGTTGATGGAAACTAAGAAAATAACAAAGGATCCTATAGAGGTAGGAATAAAGGTGGAAAATTTAAATGGAAATAGTATTGAGGTCCTTATCCCACTTATTGGTTCCCATTTGTACACCTCTTGCACTTAGAGTTACACACTTGAGAAAAATGAAAAACATGGATGATAAAGCTATTGATATGCCATTATATCTAGGGAAGTGTTTAGCATATATAAGGATTGAATGTGGATAATGAGTGGTAAGCACCCATAAAGGGTATGGTTAGCTCCCTGCTACTTCTGACTCTGCCTGAACCAATTTGAGAGGACCTAAAGGATAGCTTGCTCACATGGAGGGATACTTCAATTCAATCTCCATGGGGATTATTGGCACACAATAAAACAAATTTGACCATGGCACAACCAAGTTTGCACACTCCACTTGGTAAGGGTTGTCACACAAAATGGATAAACACACTAGTCAAGATAGAAGCTACTGAAGACAGGTAGTGATATGTGATTGAAACCTTCATTCTAAATAATTTTCAACAACTCAAGGTCAAATGGAAGACTGCAAAGCTTAGCTTCAACATAAATAAATACACATTTAATATAGGCAAGATTTATGCATCCATAAGCAAATAATACTTATAATATGCAAAAACTATATTACTTGTAAGGTAGAATTGGGTAAGATGAGTTAGATAGTTATAAAAGAGTGGTGTGGTGATTTAGTTCATCAAAAATCAATAATTCTTTCAACATATATGACATCATTCATTTGCAAAGGTGTAGAAGATTGAGATACAAGCCACGAAAGCTATTAGGAGTGATTTGCATGCATTAGTGCCCATACAATGCAAATACCCAAATGATTATTGAAAACCTAATGCATACACTACAACTAGGCATTCAAATACTTTTTCCTATTAAATCAATAAACCTAGGGTTCCCTTAAGTGTTTATCAACAACATATTTCCAAATCAAAATGTAGAAAGGGGTTTATAACCTAGATCTATGCTCAAGATGACAACCATTCACAATCATTAAACCAGATATCTAATGAGTGGAGTATGTGAAACAAATTATTGCATTTCATCAATAAGAAAGAGTGAAAAACACAACTATTTTTTGTTATCTTGAAAGAAAATCTTACATATATCTTTGTTTTAGAATGCTTCCATGGGGAAAATCATGGTGAGTTTGCTCATTGAATAGTGGAGACATATTACAATTCTCTCAGAGCTTGTTAATGGTTGTACAACTGTAACCACCTTTGTAAGGGAGAAAAAATTCCCACACAACAAGGATCCCAAATTTTTTGAGAGAGCCTAAACCTAGAGAGAATAAACAACAACTAGCAAAAACATTTGAAAAGAGGAAAACCCTCTTTTTATACAAATTTCTCACCCTTTTTTCTCTACGAATATGTATTGTAATTTGAAATAGTATAAAATCAAAAATAGCTCTCAAATTTCCACCAAGATGCTTCAATTGGAATATTCTCTTTGTCATGCTTGGAATCTTCATACCTTTGCAAGAAAATGATTCTTGTAACTACCTCTCTATGTAATGATGAAGATCTACAATAAATATTTATTATGTTTGGCTGAAAATGCATTTTACTTGAGCTTGAAAGAGAATATTCATTTATAATCCAAACAAACCCTTTATCCTCTTATGCCACTACTTGGATTTGTCTTTGACCACTAATTTTCTTGACTAGAATCTTCTGGACAACTGCCTTTCCTCTTGTGCATGCCAAAGAACACTCATAGCCTTATAATAATGGCATTGAAATACTCCAGATCCATGGCCATTTGAAAAATATTATTTGGAATGGCCCACCTTGACCTTGAAAACCTAAATCATTTCTCCCATAGACGTGTTTGAACAAGAAAATCATGAAAAAATGCAATACTTAACTCATTTTTACTTTGTTGTCTTTTGCTCCAATGTGCCTTTGAACACTTTGCTTTTTTCACATTTTAACTTTTAGGGTTGCCACCAAACATTTTTTTAATGCATAAGTGCATTAGTTTTCAATTTTTAGCCTTATGGGGAACTTTGGGTCCCATTTTCAAAATTTCACTTCCCTTGTATCATGATAATCTAGAGCTCAGTAGTGCAGTTACAACTTGTAACTTTTAGTTGTAGTTCCCCTTAAAAGTTCCTTAGCAAATATGGGAACTTCTAGTGTAATTTATAATTTAAAATTTTACAACTTGAAATTTGGAGTTACAAATCCCTTGAAATTTTCCCTCATATACTTGGGAAATTTAAGTGCAATTTTCAAATTGCAAAAATGCAAAATTTCATTTGACCTTGAAAGTTTAGCTTTGAACTAGGACCTTATGTTTGATCAACATTGACTAGTGGGTTTGGGAGATCCAATTGTAATTTATAATATTCACACTTGAAAATATGTAAAATTGCATCTCTCTCTAAAATATCCCATGAACCTCTACTTGATTTGACTTTTCTTATGTTGACTTGATTGATGCAATTGAGAAGTTGGACTGCATGTTGTAACTTGACTTTTGAAGTCTTACATTTTGCATGTTGTTTTACCACTTGGGAACTCCACTTGGTCAACCATTCAACATGGTTTATAAAATCAACTTTTCAAAAATATATTTATAGGAGCCAAATATTTCTCTATCCATTATTTGCTTTTCCATTTGTCCATTTCCATAGCATAGTCACTTTCCCAATTGAACTTAATGTATTAGAATATTTCTCCCCCATGCTTGAACCATTATGGCTCAATATAGGTGTTTTAGCTTTGTCAAATAATTGTCATTGATTTGATTCTATTTCATCTCCAAATCTAATCTTTTTGAAAACATGCAGCGAACCCCAAGGCCTTTTGTTCACTTAAATCTACACCATTCTCATTCACGTTGTGAATAGTGTGTGTGGTTTTAGAGTCATTAACTGCACCTTCAGGATCAATTTTTCAGCATCACTTTTCTTGTCAGTTTCTTGCCTACCTTTGCATGTATCTCCTCTTGTATAATAGTAGTTTCTTGGGCTAGAAGATGTTCCATTGTCACATTCTCTTCTTGGGCCACAAGCTCACCCACCTCCTTCCTATGGCTATCTATAACGCTTCATGGCACTCCTTGCTAAATTAATTTATGACCATTTTCTCTAACCTCCAGGCTATAGCTAAAACACTTGTCATCATTATCATCTACCATGAATCACAAGAAATATATGTACACAGGTGCCATGCCCAACTAAAATGCTTCAAAATGTAACCAAAAGAATAGCTAGGGTACATTTAGAAATAGCATATGGGAAATTATAAGGCCTAAAAATACATGGGGCCTAATGATTTTATTGACAATAGTATGGAAATATTTCATGGAAACTATGCCTTTAGTACTTGCAAGGAAGTGTAATGGAAGCTAATACCTTTTCTAAGGCCAAGCATCTAATATTACCAAGTTCATGTATGTAATTAGGATAGCGACTATGGACTCTAGATTTGCATTTAAAATCAAGTGTGTGACCATTCGAACACTAGAAAATTGGAGGATACATAAAATTAGTGCATAGTGAACATTCTAATAGTTCATGGACACTACTCGTAGTATTAATATTATACTTAATAGTAAAGTGGATGGAACTTTTCACTTCACCTACATCATGATCTATGGGGATTCAGAGAAGGTAGGTCCATAAATTCAAGAACTTCATGCATGTCTATAAAATGGGCATTACCTACTTCCATCTCTATGCTCAGATAATAAAAATGGTCATATTTTCAACTCAAAATCTAGTAATCTCTAAGTTCTCTAGTATCATATATAGACCAGCAATAATAATAATAATAATAATAATAATAATAATAATAATAATAATAATAATAATAATAATAATAATAATAATAATAATAATAATAATAATAATGCCTTTAACTAATCTCCCATGGAAGCATAATCAAAATGTCACAAAACCAGTACTCTACCATTCAAACTACCATGAAACAACCATCCTTTGTGGTAGTAGAGTGCTCCTTCCTTTATATGAATTAAGCATATGTAACCACATCTAGAATTTTCTTCTCCTTCTAATGCCACTTATCGTTGAATGAATATGTGGAGTTATTCTTAACATTGAATCTTGTGCCATCTTACTACTTTGGTGGGTTTTAGATTTTGACCCATAATTTGCATATTTGTATATTTCCACCAATATCCTTTTTATATCAAGATCTAGAGGTCCATGAGCAACTTTCAAGTTAGCACTTACTAAGTTGCATCTTAGCTTTGATTCTCTATTGTCGACCCATTTGTTTCCATGTGGTCTCATGCCTACCTTTCTGTGGGCTTGGGAGGTCAACCAATAAATTAAAACTTGTACATTTGACAAGTGCATTTTATAAGTGTATTCCCCACCACATATTTATATCATTTACCTTCTTTATTCCATGTGGTCTTTTTACCATTGTGGGTCTTGGGGCTAGGCATGTAAGCTGCAACTTGCAATTTCAAGAAATGGTTTTGACAAGTTACTTTCTCCATTGAAATCCCCATGGATTTTATATAATTATTTATAATTAGTATCTTGATGAAACATGGATTTTGACCTCAAAGATGCAAAAACCTTTGATTAGGCCCACATATTATCAATTTTAACATTGTTTAATTCTTGTCTCTCATCATGTGGGAAAGCCGTTTATTGCATGTCTTAATACTTTCCTATGTTTTGACCTCACATGGTGCCATGCTTTCATACCTCTATCCTTTCAATTTTTTTGAGGATTTCTTTTATAAAGAGCATGTACTTGGAAAAATGTTAAAGGTTTAACTATTGTGAGATCAATAATGGTACAAGTAGAGGAATCAAATGATCTATGGCAAATTATAAGCCATACTTCATGTATATTTCATTTTCAACACCAAGGGTACACATCAACATAGGTGAAAAATGATCAACATTAGAACACCTTTGTAATGTATACAATATATCTAGAACTACTCACTTATTATATCCATTACAATAGCTCTACCAGGCATAATAATGCATTCACTTATATTTTAATACCTTTGGTTTTAATTGCTAAACCATGAACATGAAGAATAATTGAGCATTTCATAACCTAAAAATAAAATTGCTTAGCTAAAGGGATTATCCATCAAAAAACTTATTCTTGTATTCAGACATCGAGGTCATCATAAGCATGAACCAATAATATAAGTACATGTGCTATTAAGAGGTCCCTACTGGCCTTATTGATAATGAGATCATCATGTTTCACCTTGAGCAACAATGTTTGAAATGGAATAGGTAGCACTCTTAGAAAATATCCTTTTTGTTCTATATAACTGCACAAATTATAGGATAGGTTACCTTAAGGTTGAATATAAGGGATACTCTAGAATAATTAACATTTTATGCTAGACACCCTGGTTAGATTCACACTACTTGTCAACAACTTTTGTTTTAACCAGTGTTCTCAAAAAAGGCATCCCATAGAATTTTTTCATTCCTCTCTAACAAAGACACAATGCATTCTATGATAGAATCCCACAAAAGTCCAAACTAGTTATAAATTACACTAATAAGGCCATTCAATATAATAGTTATATATAAACCTAAGATCCTTCCTGCACAAAGATCCATTTATGTTTTTGAGATAAGAACTTTTGCTTGCTTACTTTTGACAAGGTACAAAGGAGTTATTTTGATGAAAATAAGTTGTTGGATAACTTTAACATACACCCTATAGTCTTATTAAAACATGAATCCATTAAGCATATGTCAAACAAAGATCTCATAGGGTTTACACAATATGAATATGAGAGTGGGATTTTGATTAGCTTGAATGTGAAATTGGAGCTTTGAATGATCTGAATGAGCATAGTTATAGATATGCAGTAACAAATAGAAAATTTAGGCATTAATATCTCAACAAGGGCACACATGCTCAATATAATTTTGGGCATTAACATTGGCTCTCACCTAGGGATGTACACCCCTAATGAATATGTAAAAAATCTAGAAAAAATAGACTAGGTGCCAATCCATTGGGCTGTAGAGTCAAAACTTTAGTAATTACATAAAAAACACCCAAGAAAACTCAACAAAACAAGACCAAACCAAAAAAAGGATCAGGAGGATCTAGAAATGAACACATGATGAAAATGATGAAAAGAACTATATAAAAAAGACCCAAAGCATAAGGGTAATAAAACAATGAAGTTATATACTGTATAATACTATACACAGTTATAGAATTAGTCTAGGTAATGTTTTAGATGTCTCCCATTAACTGGTGGCTTTGGTATCCCACCATCCCTTAATTTCTATAACTTTTCTAGTAGCTTGGCAACCAAGATGAGGTTAATCGATCTCTGCATTTTCATGAAAGTGCTAATGCTATGCTATAATAGGATGATGTGTTAAAACAAATCCTTTGTACATTTCTTCAAATCTAGATAAACCAAGCTAAGCAATCTTGGTACTTCTTCATCAGTTTCAAGTAAGCTTGTTTCTCAGCTACAATCAAGTGAGTACCAAGCAAGAGTGTATCATGATTAGTAATGTTATCAATGCACTTAACACACAACTTGGAATAAAACTAAAAATATTTATTATTAGGTGCATAAAAGATAAGCCCTACTCTATTTCCAAGATGTGAACAAGTACCATCAAATGACATTTTCCAAACAATACCTTCACTATCAAACTCAACATAGAGAATAGTTGGATATCAACAACATCCAAATTCCCAACGAAGTTTCAAAATTTTACATTCATGGACAACACTCCATTTAGAGCATGTTTCATATCTTCAATTACATATAGAATCTTTGGATCCCTATGAATTTTGACCATATTACCCTCCAAAGGAATGGTAGCATAATAAAGGTCCATTTGCACACCCCCACCCATGTTGGCATCCCATTTTCATGATAGGTACATCCCCTACTTAGGTAGTCAGTCCATAACTACCACATCCATATTCATATACTTATTGGGATGCACAATCAATTATACTACCAACCCTTGGATTTGTCCAACAATTGGAACCTCTTATGAACCCATGGCATATAACTTATCAAAGGTGAATGTTGTCTTCACTTAGAGCTCATTTAGGACACCTAAGGGCATCACATTTCAAGAAGATATAGAATTAAACATGTAGTTGTGAACAATAAGACCATTAATTAGTAAGGTTATGTAAAATGGATCCACATTCAACTGACTCTTTACTAATGCAGTCTCCAAATAAACTTCTAGACATGGTTCAACAACCTCATCTGATTCTTCATCACTTTTCAAGAGTGTTTTGAGTGAAGTCATCTCATTTATAGTTGTACTCTTTCCAAATTCTAAATACTCAAATGCCCTCTTCCTATGTTCAAGTATTCCTAATAACTCAATAAGTGGCATGGTTATTTTTAGTTATCTCAACACGTGAACCATATCACACAAGTTATACTAAGGAAGGGGGTATTAGGTGGAAGGGTGACAACACCTTCAATTGGGATCTAATCACTTAAATTCTGATTTAGAATAGGTTGGGATGAACTATCATGTTTTAAAGTAGTATTCAAAGGTAGATTTGCTCTATCAACATTCACACCTTTAGGAATACTAGATAGAAAGGGTACTCTATTTTTGGCCAGAGCACCTCTTGGTTTATGAATTTGGGAAATAGGTGCTAGCTTGGAAGAATTTGTGACTGTTGTCATTTTCTTACTTTCCTTACTTGCATCCCTTTCCCTTAGACTTTTAGGGGTAGTGTGTTGATGAGAATCACCTTGTTCCTTGCTTTTTAGACTATATTATTTCTCTTGGGAAATTACTAAATTAATCAACATCTACCTATCCTTAACTAAAAGGATTCCCCCATCATATTTATTAATCATCATCAATTGTAAAAATTCAAAATAATGATAGGGTGATTCATATGCTTGTGTCATATTAACATCACAAATAACTTTGAAAGTTGAGACACATACCTTTTATACTACACTCCAAAACTAATCAATATTAGTACCACTCAACAATTTTTTGGAGGCAAAATTTTTTCTTTAGGAGACTTGAAAATCAACCGTCAAAATATCATCATCATCGGATGCAAACTCAAGTTCCTCTACATCTTCATCAATTCATTCAATTGTATTATGAGGAGGATGTGGAAGGAAGCATTTATCACACCAATCAATGTGTAAATTACAATGTACAACATTAACTTTGGCATTCAACAGATTAGGCACTTCATTCCCAACTCCTCTATTATGATGTATATCATTTTAAGAAGGATTCTTCCCTTTATAATTATCTTTAATGTGTAAATCAATCCTCCCTCATGCTTGATTCTCATTTGGATCTCTTTCTTGACTTGTCGACCCATGAGGTAGCCCTTTCTCATCCCTAGCCAACTTATAGGACATCTCTTTGACAACAAAGGCCAAATTTTTCAAAATTTCCTCAAGGCTATTTGTCTTAGTGGACTACATTTTTTAAGATTGACTAACTTCACATCAGTCCTCTTATTCAAAGGTTTACCCTTAGCTTTTATGTTATTTTCAATTTGGATGGCCATATTGAATGCCAATTCAAGTTTGTGGGAGCCTTATCCTTCAAGCAATATGCAAACTTCTTGTCAAATGCATCACAATATTTAATCAAGTAGGCTATATCACTAGATTTGATGTTCTCAACCAACCTCATCATAGTCTTATTGAATCATGTATTAAATTCTTGCACATAATCATTAGGGTTATTCTTAATGTTTTCAATTAATACCAAAAGAAATCTAGGATCAATCCTATCACCATACAAAATTTTAAAAACATTCTTCATCTCTTCTCATGAATCAATGCATCCATAGGGAAGGGAATCGAACCACTCATGAGTTCCTTTTTCAAACGTGTGCACAAATAGATTAATGAAAACATCCTTAATCTTAAATGGCAAAGAGCTATGAGGGGGTGAGTGAGGTGGATTTGGGGGATCAAAATTAGGAGGAGATTCAAATAGTTGAAAAGGAGTTGAGTAATAAATAGGACTATAAGATTCTGAATGACTAGGAGAGATATTATAATCTTCAATAAAAGGAAGATCAACAAACAAATTTAGGTGTACCAAAATATTGACAGTAAAAACACTCTTTCGATGTTGAACTTTATCCTTTAATTGGCTTCCAAACTTGTCTCATTCTTTTTTGATGAAAACTTAAAGGTGAGACAAGTTATTTTGATGAGTCACCTTTGAATGATGATCTCAATCCATATATATTTTCAAGAAAAAGAACACTCATAACTAAATGAAGATATTAAAAATGGGCACTAATCTTCCTTAAACTAGATGATATATTAGAGTTTCCACTAGAAGAAAACTTCTATGATATAACAGTTAACAAACATGTTGTGATACATACTGAAATCATACTTTGCTAAAGTTAATGATGAGATATGAAAAAAATTATATTGTAAATTCAGATTTATGTTCAAAAAGGGAAATCATCTTCCAACATGAAAAAGTTATATCCCTTAACAAGAAATCGACAAATGTCAAATTATCAAATCTTTCAAATTTTAGACAATTTCTCAGTGGATTGATGCATGGTTGATTGCCCAAAGTAACAAAGCATGATCAAATAACTTTAGATTTCAAACACATGAAAATATGTATAAATGTTGTTTGAAAATACATCGATGAAGTTAATGAATCAAATATTAGGTATAGAAATTTAGAACCTAAACTTATACAACTCTCTACAAGAGTCCTTAGCAACATAAATGCCACATATCGATGTTTAGGCCTTGACAATGGCACCAGTGAGATGTTATGGTGTTGATAGACCATAGAAAGTCAAATCAACAAATATATAAGTAGAGAACTTTTCAAACCTAAAGTTATAAAAATCTCTTTGTAAGATCCTCAATACCATAAGCTCCAAGGTTTGATGTATTTAGTCCCCAATAATGGTGCTAGTAGATTATTGGTTCCCAGTTGTACACCTCTTGCACTCAGCCTTGCATACTTGAGAAAAATTGAAAACGTGGATGAAAAATATGGATGACAAACCCATTGATATGTCATTATAGTTAGGGAAGGGTTTAGCATACAAATGGATTAAACACAGACAATGACTATAAAGTACCTACAGAGGGTATGGTTAGCTCCCTGCTACTTCTGGCTCTACCTGAACCAAGGTGAGAGGTCCTAAGGGGTAGCTTGATCACATGCAAGGATACTATAATTCAATATCCATGGGGATTATTGCACATAAGAACACAAATCTGACCATGGCATAACCAAATTTACACACTCTACCCAAGAAGGGTTGTCACATAAAATGAACAAGTGTAGTATGCTAGACACAAGCTACTATAGGCAGATAGAGATATGTGATTGAAACCTTCATTCTAAATAATTTTCAACAACTAAGGATCAAATGGAATAATTCAATGTTGGCTTCAAATCACAAAATATAGACATTTTTATAGGTAAATTTTTTGCATTTATAGGTAAATAACACTTATAATATGTAACAATTGTATTATTTGTAGGGTATAAGAGGGTAGGATGAGTTAGATAGCTATAAAAGAGTGGTGTGGTTCTCAATTAGTAGGAATCATTTGAACATGCATGACATCATTCATTTTCAAAGGTGTATAAGATTGAGATACAAGCCATGGACACTACCAGGAGTGATTTACATCCATTGGTGCCAATACAATGTAAATACCCAAATAATTATTGAAATTCTAAAGCATACACTATAACTATGCATTCAAATACTTTTTCTTATTAAATCTATGAACCTAGGGTTCCCTTAAGAGGTTATTAACAACATATGTCAAAATCACAATGTAGAAAGGGGTTTATAACCTAGATCTATGCTCAAGATTATAACCATTCATAAGAATTAAACTAAATATCTAATAAATAGATTATGTGAAACATATTATTGCATTTCATCAATAGGAAAGAGTAAAAAACACTTCTATTTTCCATTATGTTGATATAAAATATTACATACATCATTGTTTCAAAATGATAATGAGGGAAAGCATGGTGATTTTATTCATTTAACAGGGGAGACATATCACAATGCTCTTAAATCTTGATAATGGCTATACAGTTGAAACCTTATTAGCAAGAGAGATAATATGCACACACAATAAGGATCCCAAAATTTTGAAAAGAGCCTAGATCTAGAGAGAACAAACAACAACCAACAACAACATTTAAAAAGAGGACAAGCCCTCTTTTTATAAAACATTTTCACCCTTTTTGCTCTAAGAATATGTGTTACAATTTTCAATATTGCAAACTTGTAAGCAACAATTAAAGTTCCACCAAGATACTCCAACTAGAATATGATTTTTTTAGGCCTAAAATCTTCATGTCTTTACATGGAAAATGATTCTTGTAATTGAATCTCTATGTAATGATGAAGATATGCAACAAATCTTTGCTATGATTAGCTAGAAATTCATTTTATTTTATCTTGAAGGAAAATATTCATTTTGGATCCAAACAAACCCTTTGTCCTCTTATGTAACTACCTAGCTTTGTCTTTGATTAATTATTTTCACAACTGGAATCTTCTGGACAAGTGCCCTTCCTCTTGTGCATGCCAAAGAACACTCCCAGTCTTGTAGTGATGGTATTGGAGTACTCTAGATCCATGTCCATTTGAGAAATATTATTTGGAATGGCCCACCTTGACCTTATGAACCTATAGCATTTCTCCCATGGAGGTGTTAAAACAAGAAAAACATGAAAAAATGCAATAATTAACTTATTTTTACCTTTTTCCTCTTTTGCTCCAATGTGCCTTTCAACACTTTGATTTTTTCACATTTTGACTTTTAGGGTTACCTCCAAACATTTTTTTACTGCACAAGTGTATTATTTTTCACTTTTTAGCCTTATGAAGAAATTTGGGTCCCATTTACAATTTTTCATTTCCTTTATATGGTGGGAATTTAGAGCTTCATAGCTGATTCGTAACTTGTAATTCCCCTCAAAAGTCCCCCAATAGATCTGGGAACTTCAAGCAGAAATTACAATCTAAAACTTTTTAACTTGTAATCTAGAGTTTTAATTATCTTAAAAATTTCCCTCGTAGACTTAAAAACATTAAGAACAATTTTCAATTTATAAAATGCAAAATTGCATTTGACCTTGAATGTTTTGCTTTGAACCAGGACCTTATGTTTGATCGGCATTAACTGGTGGGTTTGGGAGATCCAAGTGCAATTTGTAATTTGCACACTTGTAAATATGCAAAATTGCATCCCTCTCCAAAATCTCGAATGAACCTCCATTTGAGTTTACTTTACTTATACTAATTTGATTGGTAGGATTAGGAAGTTGGATTGCTTATTATAGCTTGTATTTTGAAGTCTTGCATTTTGCATGTTATTTCCCTATTTGGGAACTCTACCTGGTTAACCAGTCAACCTAGTTTGGCAAAAAACCTTCTATAAAATCTCATTTTAGAATCCAACTCCTTCTCTTTCCATTATTTTATTCTCCATTTGTTCATTCCCCTAGCATAGGCACTTTCCCAACTGAATTTAGTGTATTAGAATGTTTTTTGACTATGCTTTAGCCACTATGGCTCAATTTAGGTGTTTCATCTTGGTCAAATAAATGTCTTATATTTATTATTCTCATAGTAATATTATATTATTTCATATTGGAGAATGGGAGGATACATAGGATAGGAGGATACATTAAATTAGTTCATACTGGACATTCTAATAGTTCATGAACACTACTCATAATAGTAATATTAGATCCAACAGTAAGGTAGATGGAAATTTTCACCTCATACATCATGCTCTATGAGATTTGGAGAAAGTAGATCAATAACTTGAAGCACTTCATGCATGTGTATACAATGGGCATGGCCTATTGCCATCTTTATGCTTAGAAAATAAAAATGGTCATATTTTCAACTCAAAATCCAGTAGTCTTCAAGTTCTCTAGTATCCTATATAGAAAAGAAATAAGAATAATGCTTTTAATTAAAATCCCATGGAAGCACAATCAAAATCTCACACAACCAGTACTCCACAATTCAAACTAACAAGCCACAACCATCCTTTGGAGTACTAGAGTGCTCCTTCCTTTGTATGCATCAAACATACATAACCATAGCTAGAATGTTCTTCTACTTCCAGTACCACTTATCCTTGAAGGGATTCAAGAAGTCATTATAAACATTGAATCTTATGCCCTCTTGTTAATTTGGTAGGTTGAACATTTGACCCATAATTTGCATATTTCACAAATAAAAATTTGTATTATCCCTATATATTTTCTATAACATCTTTTTCTATCAAGATCTAGACATCCATGAGCAACTTTCAAGTTAGAAACTTACTAAGTTGCATCTTAACTCCAATTCTTTGTCGTCAACCCATTTGCCTCAATGTGGTCTCACACCTACCTTTCTGCAGGATTGGGAGGTCAACTATTAATTATAACTTGTATATTTGACAAGTGAATTTTATAAGTGTATTCCCTGCCATAAATTTCCATCACTTACCTTTTTTGATGCATGTGGTCTTTTTTACCATCATGGCTCTTGGGGCTAGGCATGTAAACTACAACTTGAAATTTCAAGAAATGGATTTCATAAGTTTCTTTCTTTGTTGAAATCCCTATGGAATTTCTAGTGTTACAATTATATTCTCGATCAAAATTGGATTTTGACCTTAAAGTTTTTTTAGTGTTTGTGTAAGCCCATGCATTATCAATTCCAAATTTGTTTAATTATTATCTCCCATCCATGTGGGTAAGCCATTTATGGCGTGCCTTAAGAATTTGTTTCGTTTCAACCTCACATGGTTCCACTCTTTCATACCTCACTTTCCTTTCACTTTTTTTTAGGATTTATTTTATAAAGAGCATGTACTTGGAAAAATGTCAAAGATTCAACTATTGTGCAATAAGTAATTATACAAGTAGTGGAAGCAAATGCTCTATGGAAAATTCTAAGCCATACTAATTTTATATTACATTTTGAACATGAAGGGTGCACATCAACATAGGTGCAAATTGATCAACATCAAGACACCTTTGTAATGTTTGCAATATCTCTACAACTACTCACTTACTCTATCCATTGCAATATCTCTCCCATACATAAAAATGTATTCAATTATACTGTAGCAACTATGGTTTTATTTTCCAGACCATGAACATGAAGAAGAATTGATCATTTCATAACCTAAAAATCAAGTTGTTTAGCTAAAGGGACTATCCATTATAAAACACCTTCTTGTATTTGGACATCATGGTCATCATAATATTGAACCAACAATGGAAGTACATGTGCTATTAAGTGGTCCCTACCGACCTTGTTGATAATAATCTCAACATGTTTTACCATGAGAAAAAGTTTTTGAGATTAAATATGGAGCACTCTTGGGAACCATCCTTTTTGGTCTACCTAACTTCAAAGATTTGAGGATTGGTTAACTTAAGGTCAAATATAAGGGATCCTCTAGCACAATTAAAATTTTATGTTAGACACCTTGGCTGGATTCACATCACTTGTCAATAGCTTTTATTTTAACCAGTGCTCTAAAAAAAAGCATCCAATACAAGTTTTGCATGCCTCTCTAACAAAGCCACAATGCATTCTATGACAAAACCCAACAAAATTCCAAATTGGTTATAAAATACAGTGATAAGGGCATTCAATATAATAGTCATATATAAACATGGGATCCTTCCTACATAAAGATCCATCTATATTTTTGAGATAAGAATTGTTCCATGCCTACTTGTGATAAGGGACAGAGGAGTTATTTCAATGGAAAGAAGTAGCTAGATAACTTTGCCATACACCCTACAATCTTATTAAAACATGAATCCATTAAGCATTTATGGAATGAAAATATCATAAAGTTTACATAATATAAACATGAAATTAGGGTTTTGATAACCTTGAATCTAGAACCAGAGTTTCAGATGATCTGAATGGACATACTTACATATATGTGGTAATAACTAGACAATTTAGGCATTAATATCTCAACAAGGGTACAAATTGCTAAGTGTAATTTTGGGCACTAACACTACTCTCACCGAAGGATGTACACCCCCTATGAGTGTGCAATAAACCCCATAAAATAAGACTAGGTGTCAATCCATTGGGACATAGAGTCAACACTTTAGTAATTACCTTTAAAATATGCATGAAAACTCAACAAAACAAGACCAAACAAAAAAATAGATATGAAGGATCTGAAAACAAACACACTATAAAAATGACAAAATTAACTATATAAACAAGGCCTAAAGTAGATGGGTAATAAAATAATGAATCTATACACTATATAATATTATACAAAGTTATATAATAAGTTTAGGAGCTGTTTTAGATGTCTGGCATTAACTAGTAACTCTGATATCTTTCCATCCCTTAATTTATATAACTTTTCTAGTAGCTTGGCAGCCAAGATGAGCTTAATAAATCTTTACATTTGCATAAAATGTATGCTACTAAGCTTTAATAGGATGACGTGTTGAAACAAATCCTTTTTACATGTCTTCAAATCTTGATAAGACCAAGCCAAGCAATCTTGGTACTTCTTCATTAGCTACTAGTAATCTTGTTTCTCAGCTACAAGTAGGTGAGTACCAAGCAAGAGTGCCTCATGATCACTAATGTTGTCAAAGAACTCAAAACAGAACTTGAAGGAAAACTTAAAATATTTATTTTTAAGGGAATAAAAAATAACCCCAACTCCATTTACAAGATTGGAACAAGTTCCATCAAATGACATTTTCCAAAAAACACCTTTGTTGTCAAACTCAACATCAAGAATAGTTGGTTTTTTAACAACATCCAAATTCCCAACAAAGTTTCCCAATTCCACATTCATGTACAACACTTCATTTAGATCTTGTTTTAGATTTTCAAGTGCACGCATCATCTTCATCTCCCTATTATGTCTAACCATCTTAACCTCAAACGGAATGGTGGCATAAGAAAGGTCCATTTGCACACTTCCACCCATGTTAGCATCCCATTTTCATGATAGCAACATCCCCCACTTAGGTAGGCAATCTAAAAATACCACATCCATATTCAAATACATATCAAGATGCATAGCTAATTGTACTACCAACCCTTTGACTTATCCAACAACTATAACATCTGGTGAATCCATGGCATAACAATTGTCAAAGGTAGATGTTATCTTCACTCTGAGATGATTTAAGACACCTAGGGGCATCACATTTTAAGGAGCTCTAGAATCCAACATGTATTTGTGAACAATCAAATAATTAATCAAGAAGGTTGTGGAAAATGGATCCACAATCAGTTAACTCTCTACCAATGTAGTCCTCAAATAAAATTTTAGAGTGGGTTCAACAACCTCATCTAATTATTCATCACTTTTCAGGAGTCTTTAGGGTGAAATAGTCTCATTTACAACTATACTCTCACCAAATTATAAATACTAAAATGCCTTCTTCATAAGTTCAAGTATTAAAAATAACTCAACAAGTGGCATGGTGATTTTTGGTTGGCTCAACACTTGAGACATATCACACAAGATATAATGAGGAAGGGTGCTATTAGGTAGAAGGGTGACAATACCTTTATCTGGGATACAATCACTTAAAGTCTAAAGTGGAATAGGTTAGAATGAATTATAATGTTTTACATTAGTCTTTAGAGGAAAATTTTCTCTATCATCATTCACACCTTTAGGAATACTAGATAACAAGGGTAATCTATTCTTGGCTAAAGCATCTTTTGGTTTAATAATTTGGGGAATAGGTGCTAGCTTGAAATAATTTGGAACTATTGTAGTTTTATTACTTTCCTTACTTACAACGCATACCCTTGGAGTTATAAGGGTAATGTCTTAAGGATCAACACCTTGTTTCCTACTTCTTAGATTATATTCTTTCTCTTGGGCTACTATTGTGTTAATTAGTAGCTACCTATCATTAACTAAAGGGATTTCCCCATAACACTAGATTAGGACCATATTGAATGCCAATCTTATGTTTATGGGATCCTTGTACCTAAATTAAAATTCAACCTTCTTATCAAATGCATCATAATATTTAATCAAACAAGTTATATCACTATGCTTTATGTTCTTAGGCATCTTCATCATAGTCTTATTGAACCATGTATTAGAGTCCTAGACACAATCATTAGGGTTCTTCTTAATGTTTTCAAATTCTACCAAAATAAATATAGGATCAATCCTATCACCATACTAAATTTTAAAAATGTTCTTCACCTCTTCCCATGAATCAATGCATCCACTAGGAATATTATTGAACCACTCATGAGAATCTTCTTTTAGTGTGTGTAGAAATAACTTAATGCAAACATCCTCTTACTCGACCTCATAATCCTCAATGATAATGTGGAAATCTATCAAGTGTTGATCACCAATCACTGTATTATTCCATTAAAACTTAGGAAGGTAGTTCCTTGCTTCATTCGAGACTTCATTGGGGTTAGACACTTATTCTCATTTTGATCCCTATGCCTCATGATTGGTTCAATTGTGGGTTCAAGATCAAATGGTAAAGAGTTTTGAGGGGGTGAGGCAGATTTGGGGGATCAAACTTAAGATGATATTTAATTAGTTGATAAGGAGCTAGGTCATAATTGGGACTATAAGGTTATGCATTACTAGGATAACTATGATAATCTTCAATAAAAGGAATATCAATTTTTTTTAGGTGTAACATAATATTGACATTCCAATCACTCCTTTGTTACTAAACTTTGTCCTTTAATTGGCCTCCAAACTTGTCTCCTTCTTTGATTAATATGTAAAGGTGAGATAAGTTGTTTTGGTGAGTCACCTTTGAAGGATGATCTTAGTCCTTCCATATTTTAAAGCAAAAGAAAACTCATAGCTGAATGAAGATATTGAAAATGGCCATTGATCTTTCTTAAAACCAAATGATATATTGGAGTCATCACTAGAAGAAAACTTCTATAATATAACAGTTAACAGGGGAAATCAAAGCAAAGATACTAAAAATTCATATTTATATTCAAAGGGGGAAATCACCTTCCAACATGAAAAAGTTACATCCCTTTGCAAGAAATCAACATATGTCAAATTATCAAATCTTTGAAATTTCTAACAATGTCCCTAGTGGAGTGTTGTGTGGTTGATGGCCCAAAGTATCAAAGCACACTCAAATAACTTTAGAATTCAAACACATGAGAATATGTATAAAAATTTCCTAAAAATATTTAGTTGAAGTTAATGTATCAAATATTAGGTAGAGAACTTTATAACCTTAACTTATACATCCCTCTGCAAGAGTCCCTAACAACACAAGTGCCATAGATTGATGTTTAGTCCCTGGCAATGATGTCAGTGAGATGTTGTAGGTTTGATAAGCCATATATAGTCAAATTAGCATAGATATAGGCAAAGAACTTTTCAAACCTAAACTTATAATCATCTCTCTCTAAGATTCCTTGGTAACACAAATGCCAAGGTTAGATGTATTTAGTCCCTAATAACGATGCTAGTAGAGTGTTTGTTCCTAGTTGTACACCTCTTTTAATTAGCCTTGAACACTTGAGAAAAATGACAAACATGTAATAAAAATGTGGATGATAAACATGTTGATATTTCATTATAGTTATGGAATGGTTTAGCATATGGATGGACTGAATTTAAATGATGACTAGAAATCATTGACAAAGAGTGTGGTTATCTCCCTACTACTTCTGGGTTTGCCTAAGCCAAGGTGAGTGGACCTAAGGGGTAACTTTATCACATGGAAGGATACTTTAATTCAATCTCCATGGGGATTATTGGCACATAAGAACACAAATATGACTAGGGCATAACCAAGTTTGCACAATCCACCCATGAAGTGTGGTCACACAAAATGAACAAATGCACTAGCCCAGACACAAGATACCAAAGATAGATTGGGAAATGTGATTGTAACCTTCATTCTAACAAATTTTCAATAACTCAGGGTCAAATGGAAGACTACAATTTTGGGCATCAAAGTAAAAAATATAGACACATTTTATATAGGCAATATTTATGCATTTGTAGGCAAATAACACTTAATAATATGCAATAGTTGTATTATTTATAGGGTAGAACAGGGTAGGGTGAGTTAGATCTCTATTTAAGATTGGTTTGGTGGTGTGGTTTTTTAAATAGTAGGAATTATTTTAACATGCATAACATCAATCTTTTGCAAAGACGTAGAAGGCTAAGATACAAGCCATGGAAACTACCAGGATTGGTTTCCAACCATTGGTGCTAATATAATGCAAATACCTAAATTATTCTTGAAACCCTAAATTATACACTACATGTATGCATTAAAATAATTTTTCTTATCAAATCTATAAACCTAGGGTGCCCTTAAGAGGTTATCAACAACATATTTCTAAATCATAATGTATAAAGGGGTTTATAACCAAGATCTATGCTTAAGATGAAAACCATTTATAAGCATTAAATTAAATATGCAGTCAACAAAGTATGTAAAACATATTATATCATTTCATTAATAAGAAAAATTAAAAACCACAACTTTTTTCCATTATCTTAAAATAAAATCATACATACATCATTGTTTCAAAATGTTGTCATGGGGACAAACTTGATGAGTTTTTTCCTTGAACAATGGAGACATATTACAATGCTCTTAGAGCTTGCTAATGGTTGTATAACTATAACCACCTTATCGAAAGAGATAATATGCACACACAACAAGGACCCCAATTTTTTTGAAAGAGCCTAGACCTAGAGAGAACAAATAACAACTAACAACAACCTTTGAAATGAGGAAAAGCCCTCTTTTTATAAAAAATTCTCACCCTTTTTGCTCTGAGAATATGTGTTGCAATTTCCAATATTGTAAACTTGAAAACAACTCAAAAAGTTCTACCAAGATTTTTAAGATAGAATATGCTTTTTCTCATGCCTAGAATCTTCATATCTTTATAAGGAAAATGATTCTTGTAGTTGCCTCTCTATGTAATGATGAATATTTTCAAAAAAGATTCACTATGCTTGGATGGAAATGAATTTTACTTGATCTTGAAGGAGAATATTAATTTTGGATCCAAACAAACCCTTTATCCTCTTGTACAACTACCTGACGTTGTCTTTGACCACTCATTTTCCCAATTGAAATCTTCTGGATAAGTGCCCTTCCTCTTGTGCATGCTAAAGAACAATATTGGTATTGTAATGATGGCATTGGAATACTCTAGAACCATGTCCATTTGATATTCTTTGGAATGGTCTAGCTTGACCTTACAAACCTGGAGCATTTCTCCCATGGAGGTGTTCGAACAAGAAAAACATTGATAAATGTAAGACTTAACTCATTTTTACATTTTTGCTCTTCTGATCCAATGTGCCTTTCAACACTTTGCTTTTTCACATTTTAAATTTTAGGGTTGCTGCTAAGAATTTTTTAATGCATAAGTGCATTATTTTTCACTTTTTAGCCTTATGGGGAACTTTGGTTCCCATTTGAATTTTGTACTTCCTTTGTATGGTAGGAATCTAGAGCTCAACAACACATTTTCAACTTATAATTGGAGTTACAATTCCCCTCAAAAGTTCCCTAACAGATCTGGGAAATTTAACCATAATTTATAATTTGAAAATTTGAAACTTGTAATCTAGAGTTGCAATTCCCTTGAAAAGGTCTTTCACGGACTTGAGAACTTCAAGCACAATTTACAATTTGAAAAAATGCAAAATTGCATTTGACCTTAAAAGTTCCACTTTGAACTAGGACCTTATGTTTGATTAGCATTGACTGGGGGGTTTGGAATATATAAGTGCAATTTATAATTGGCATAATTTAAAATATGCAAAATTGCATCCCTCTCTAACATCTTCCATAAACATGCACTTGAATTGAATTTTCTTATGATGAGTTAACCGATGGGATTGGGAAGTTGGAGTACATATTGCATCTTGAATTTTGAAGTCTTGCATTTTGCATTTTTTTCCCCATTGGTAACTCCTTCTAGTCAACCATTCAACCTAGTTTAGCAAAGAACCTTCTAGAAAATCTCTTTTTAGAAGCCAACTCTTTCTCTATCCATTATTTACTTCTCCATTTGTGCATTCACTTAGCATAGGTGCTTTCCCAAATGAACTTAATCTATTAGAATGTTTCTCCACCATGCTTGAGCCACTATGGCTCAATATACATGTTTCATCTTTATCAAATAAATGTCCTAGATTTACTTTTATTTCATCTCCAAATCCAAGATTTCTAAAAACATGCAGCTAACCCCAAGGCCTTTTGTTCACTTAAATCTACAACACTTTCATTCACCTTATGAGTAGTGTGTGTGGTTTGAAATTCATCCACTACACCATCATGATTGAGTTTTTAGAATCACTTTTCCTATCAATTGCTTGAATGACTTCACATGTATCTCCTCTTATACAATAATAATCACTAGGGATGGAAAATGTTCCATTGTCACATTCTCATCCTAAGCCACAAGCTTTCTCACCACCTTCCTGTGGCTATCTCTAATGCTTTGTGGCACTCCATACCAAAGTAATTCTAACAATTTTCTCCAACCTCCATGCTATAGATAAAAAACTTGGCATCATTATCATCTCCCATGAATTTCAAGAAAACTATGTACACATGTGACATGCCCAATTGAAATGCTTCAAAATGTAAGCAAAAGAACATTTATAGTGCATTCAAAACCAACATATGGGCAATTGTAAGGGTTGAAAATAAACTGGGCCTAATGATTTTCTTTACTGAAGTATGGAAATATTTAATGGTTACCATGCCTCTAGAACTTTCAAGGAAGTTCCAAGGAAGCTGCTGCCTTTTCCAAGGCCAAGCATCTAATATTACCAAGATCATGCCTAAAATTAGGATAATTATTGTGGACTCTAGATTTGCATTAAGAATAGACTATGAGACCATCTGGACACTATAAAATGGGAGGATACATTTAATTAGTGCATACTAGACATTCTAATAGTTCATGGACACTACTCACAACAACAATATTATATTTAACAATAAGGAGGATGGAAATTTTCACATCACCTACATTATGCTCTACAGGATTTGTAAAAGGTAGGTTAATAACTTTAAGCACTTCATGCATGTATATATAATGGGCATTTTTTGCTACTGTATCTATGCTTAAAAAATAAAATGATCATATTTTCAAATCAAAATCTAGCAGTCTCTGAGTTATCTAGTATCCTATATAGACCAGTAATAAGAATAATGCTTTCAACTAAAATCCCATCGAAGCATAGTAAAAATATCAACAACCAGTACTCCACCATTAAAACTACCATGTCACAACTGTCCTTTGTGGCAGCAAAGTACTCCTTCCTTTATATGCATCAAGCATATACATCCACATCTACAATGTTCTTCTCCTTCTGGTGCTGCTTATCTTTGAAGGGATGTGTATAGTTATTCTAAACATTAATCTTGTACCCTCTTGCCATGTTGGTGGGTTTTAGAGCTCAAACCATAATTTTCATATTGCACAAATAAAAATATGTATTTTGCATGTCTATTTTTACTAGTGTCTATTTCTATCAAGATCTAGAGGTCCATGAGTAAATTACAAGTTAACAAGTTATTAAGTTACATCTTAGCTATGATTTTTTGTCATTGATCCATTTTCCTCCATGTGGTCTCATGCCTACCTTTCTATGAGCTTGAGAGGTCAACCAAAAAATTTCAACTTGTATATTTGACAAGTGCATTTACAAGTGTATTCCCCACCACAAATTTATGCCATTTACCTTTTTTTTTGTATGTGGTCTTCTTTACCATCATGGGTCTCAAACCTGGGCACACAAGTTACAACTTATAATTTTAATAAATGGATTCACAAGTTGTTTTCTCCATTAAAATATCCACAAAATTTCTAGCATTATTTAAAATTAGTATCTTGATTAAAAATGTATTTTGACTTCAAAGTTATGCTAGCCTTTACCCAGGTCCATGCATTACCAATTTCAACTTTGTTTAATTCTTGACTTCCATCTATGTGGGAAAGCTATTTATGGTGTGGCTTAAAAATTTGATGTGTTTTGACCTCATTGTCCTTTTAATTTTTATTGGGATTTATTTTACAAAGAACATGTAGTTGGAAAATTATTGAAGATTTAATTATTGTGTAATCAGTAATGGTACAACTAGAGGAAGCAAATGCTCTATGGTAAATTCTAGTCCATATTGCTTGTATATTTCATTTATAACACCAAGGGTACACATCAATGTAGGTGTAGAATTATCAATAGTAATACACCTTTGTAATGTCTATAATATCTCTAGAACATCTAGCTTATCCTAGCCATTACACTAGATCTACTAGATATAATAATACATTCACGTTTATTACAATAATTATGGTTTTAAACTCTAAACCATGAGAATGAGGAATAAATTATAATTTCATAAACTAAAAATAAATTGCTTAGATAAAGGGACTATCTGTCATAAAAATTCTTCTTGTATCTAGACATCAAGGTCATCATAAGCATGAACCAATAATGGAAGTATATGTGCAATTATGTGGTCTTAACTGGCCTTGTTGATAATAAGATAAACATGTTTCAGCATGAGCAACAACATTTGATGTGGAATAGGGAGCACTCTTTTAAACCATCCTTTTTGGTCTACCTAACTACATAGATTGTATGACAAGTTGGTTCAAGGTCGAATATAAGGGATCCTCTTGCATAATTAATATTTTATGCTAGACACCTTGGCTGGATTCACATCGATTGTCAATAGCTTTAATTTTAACTAGTGTTCTCAAAAAATATATACCATATAAGTTTTTCATGTCTCTCGAATAAATCCACAATTTATTCTATGACATAATCCCACAAAAGTCTAAATTGGTTATAAAGTACACCAATAAGGCCATTCAATATAACAGTCATATATAAACTTGGGATCCTTCCTACACAAAGATCCATCTAGAATTTTGAGATAATAATTATTTCTTTCCTACTTGTGACAAGGGAAAAAGGAGTTATTTTGATGTAATGAATATGTTGGATAACTTTACCATACACCCTATAATCTTATTAAAACATAAAAAAGATTAAAATTTAGCTAAAATAAAGATCTCACAGGGTTGATATAATATGGACATGAGAGCAGGGTTTTTATAACCTCAAATGTGAAAGTGGAGCTTTAGATGATCTAGGTGAACACACTTGTAGATATGGGGTAACAGGTAGACATGATCTGGGTAACAATTCAAATGACAATTTGGGTGATGGGTCCACCCTAATTGATGGTAGAACTTCTCGTAGCCATAACTTTTGCACTGGAGCTCCAATGGACTCGCTGTTTAAACCGTTGGAAGATAATAATGAGGGAAATGTCATGAGATGGCATGAGCTCTACTCAATGAAATTTTACCCCCAAAAACCCAATGAACGTGCCCCAAATTTGAATTTTAGTAGTGCAGTCTAAAAAAGGTAAGTTTCTAAAAATAATAATTCATCAAATTCTGTATTGTTGTAAATCATGGAAGTTAAACCACTTAATCTCCCTCAAGATTGGTTACCTTCCACATCTTCCTCACACCTTAAAAACATGTACAAATTAAGATGTAAACCGAAATGGAAAGGAGAGATCTCTTCTCAGAGATAGGCATATGTTTGGGTTTGCAATCTTGATCAATAAAACATCTCTTTTTAGAGATAGCATTATTTGAATTCTATTGTTCTTATTTCTGAATTATCTTTCAACCAAAGCTTTTGAGTTTTGGATCAAGACAACTTAGGCATTAATATCTCAACAAGGGCAAAAATTGCTCAATGTAATTTTAGGCACTAACACCTCTCTATTTTGACTCTAACTCTATAGATTCCTTACCCTAAAAAGACTTACTCTCCAGTCATTTTCAAGATTAATGTGGGCATCTATATGTAGAAGATGACACTCTATTATCTAAGTAAGAACTAGACCCATTTGATGACCTCAAAGATTTGTTAGACATAAAGCTAGCTCACCATAAAATAACTAGTTTTGTAGTTTACTCTAATCAACCTATTTCCCCTAGTCATTGGATATGTCACCACTCAGGAATTATAGTATCTAAGATCAAAATAAGAAGTCACAATTAGATAAGGATTCACTAGGAAGAAGCAAAAGTAAGAGGGTAAGCCACCCCTTATAGAATGTTGAAGTTAATAGAAATTCTCTTAGATAAGGATGCCAATCCTTGATCACCTGCTACACCATCATGGCATTTTGATCTTATTTTCCAACCTTGGGAGTTTGTTATTAATTTTCTATCTAGATTTTCTTGTACTAGTTGCATTCATGTTTTGATTTGATCAAGGATTACCCAAGTGGGAGAATCGTGGTTGTTAGAATACCATTGAATAGTCTTCTTGAGAGTTTCCTTTTTTTAATTTTAAATTTCAATCATTGGTTGCCTTTATTTGACATGGACTAGTTATTCTAGTTCTTCTTATTTCTGGACTTTGATTTTGGCCATTTTTCTCTTTTTTCCAATTTTGATTTTTTTAAATATTTTGGCTTGTATAGCGACTGAGGTTTATGTCACAGTTGATTGGACTAGTGATTCAAGTGGGCAAGGTTATATTGGGCTTTGTCCACATGGATAGGTGTTTTAATTTCAAAATCAACTTTGTCTACCTCAGGTTTTCTAATCTCTTTTACTCATCTTGATTGTTTCTTTGCTTTTCTTCTCTCTACTATTCCTCTTTTGTGTCTTCTATTCTTGGGTGCTTTGTTTGTGATGTTTCGTTGGGGACCTGGTCCTCATTGTTCTTGGGGTTGGACAATCTAATGGGTTTTTTTGTTATTTCAGTTATGGGTCTTATTATGAGTCTTTATTTTTGATATATTTTGCATTTTCTCTTGGAGACCCATACCTTCAAATGTGTTTTGGATTATTTCTTCCTCTTGGCATCCCAAATGATGCAGCAGATCATGGCCTCCCCTTATCTGCTCAGACTAGGTTCTACAACATTTAAAGGTGGACTTACCTTAACTAGAACATTGATATATTTTTAATTATCAATTACTTATTAGGCACATAAAAAATACACAACATCAAAGGCATCACACCATGCAAAATGTAATTAAACCAATGATATAGAGAGTATAATGTAAGTGTGTTTCTATAATTATATTCAATTCTATAATTTATGCTTAGTTCTATCTAGGTAGATTTAAATATGAAAGGTTAGATTCTCTTTCAATTTACCTTTGGATATTTAAAACTTGATCTACATACTTGTTTTGATTATGTCATTCATTTTTATCTTGTTTTCAAGATTTTATGTCACTATTTTTTTGTATTATCTCATTAACTCACCCAATTGAAAGTGGCATAAAACTTACAACATTGTAAAACTAAATTATTTTTTTGTGATTTTTAACTACATTTGAGAGGGACAACTCCCACATATGATGAGGCATTTTAGATTTTTCAATTCTTTTAACCAAAAAATACAAGAAATTAAAAAAAAAAATGGGAGATGAAATTTAGAAACAAAGAAATAATGTGAGATAAACAAGGAGAAAATGTGAAATCCATCGTGTACTAAACATATAAAATTACTTAGATAACCTAGTTTTACTTAGATAACTTGGTTTTAAATGGAATGGATTGAAATATTTTTTGAGCATGTGAGTGAAAATAAGAAGCAATGAATATGGTGACATCAAAGATTTAATGAAAGCCAATCTAGTCTTTCTTCAAACTAGATTATATGTATATGGTACAAATTATATCCTCAAGGGTTTCCAAGTTAAAGATTAAAAAATCCAAGGGTATAAACATAAAAAAATGACATATATTAATTCATGAACAATAAATAACATCTCTTCAATTAATAATATAAAATACCCATAAATTAGTATAATTACCTTGCACATTATAATATATTACAATCACAAATTATTATAAAAAATGATTGTACAAAAATTTGTATCATTTTCTCTCCATGAACTGGTAGAGATGAAAAGTATGAAACATTTTTAAATGCCTTTCAAGTTTTCCATACTTTCATTCCTTCCTAAGGTGGTTACATAACTACTTTTTTGACTTAATTTGAATTAAGACTCAACCCAAACTTAATAGGAGTATTCCAATATTTTTATTTTTATTTATTTAGAGTAACTCATTTTTTTAAGACTTTAAAAAATATAAATATTACATTTATTTATAATTGTCGTCAAAAAAATTAAATCTTCATTTGAAAATCCCCAATTCTAATTGAGAATTTTCAACACCAAAAACACTTTTCAAAACTTTAAATCATTTAGTAACTTTGAGGTGTGATCAAATCTAAAACCTTTGAAATATTTCACATAAAATTTATCAAATTTTAGAATGTAAAATATGAAGAAAAAGTGATTTTCATTAAAATATATTTTTAATGCTTCAAACGAGAGTCAAAACAAGAGTGTGTGTGTGAAAAGTATGGCATTTAAAGATTTTTATTACATAATCACACCTAAGGTGGTTTTGTGACCCTGCAAAAGTTCATATTTATCTAGAATGATTTTCATAAAGTGAAACATGCACAACAATTTATAAGGAATTTTTTTATAAAATTAAAATAAACTTTTGTGGCTTAGAAGACCACAAAAATGATGAACAAAAAATTGTGTTTGCCAATAATTTGAGGTGTGAATCATATTTGAAACCTCTAAAATCATTTCACAAAAATATCATCAATTTTGAGACTCTATAAACTCGAATAAATGTGATCTTCATTGATCACAAAAATAAGAGATCAAATAGAATAAAGATGAAAATGTTATGACCAAAAACATATTGGCATTTTTTGCCTTAGATCATTTTAGGAATTTATGGGGTTTTGGGGACTTTGAGAATTCAAGGAGTTTAATGGAGTTCTTGAGATGCCTAAGATTTTTGTATGTCTATGTTTGGACAGAACTTAAAATTTTAGAATTATTCTTAGTGCTTACAATGAAAATTGATATCATCAACTTTGTCTACACAATGGGATATGATTTTTGGATTTTGGACCAATCATGAACCTGAGTTATGAATCATACATGAAATATCAAAAATAATTTCACCCAAAATTTATCAATTTTACATACATTCAAGCATGAACATGGAATCTCAAACATAATTTCACACAAAATTAATTAATTTGGCATGCATTTAAGTAGGAATGCATTTCATCATACATTTTTCATTGGCATGCATGTATGCATCTCATCATGTATTTATCATGCATCTAGTATGTGAAGAATTTTATAAAAAAATGACATACATTAATGCATTTTATCATATATAAGGCATGCATATAACATATGAGGGATTTTACCAAAAAATTGGCATACGTTCAAGCATGTATACATTTCATCATGCATTTAACATTCATTTTAACATATGAGATATCTTTTCATAAATTTGGAATGAATTCAAGAATTATGCATTTTTTCATATGTTTATCATGCATATAACATACAAAGAATGTTATCAAACATTTATGATGAAAGCACAAGCTATCTAAGAAAAAAACAACAATATGCATAAATTGAGAATTCACATGAAAAGCAAACTACTTTGCTAATTCTATTCACTTGAATAAAATAATTACAATACAATATTTAAATAAATATCAACTCAAAATTGGATTGTTACAAGCATAATTAAAAAAACCAAATAAATTAAAATCTACCTAGAACTAACTGATCTATGTAATTTTTATAAAATTGATATATTTAGTAACTTTTGCCTTCTAGCAAATTTTCAACCGTTATTTTTAGAAGTTTTTCATGCAAGCTTGGATGAGCCTAAAAATCTACAAATATCTTATAAGAACTAAAATTAAAAAATTAGATGAATTTAAAATGAAATTCACATTTAACAATAAAAATATGTTATTCATAAAAATAGAAAAATATAAAAAGGTATATAGTGAATCATGTAGATCATTTGTAAAATGTATTTAACAAATGCATGAGTTATAGATTATCACTCAGTTTAAATAATTACATCTTCAGATTGACTTAGAGAAAACTGTTATGCCATATCATTACCATAGATGGGATTTCCATTGACCCAGAAGGAATTTAGGAATTCTCCAAGTGAACATCTCAAACAAAAAGGAATAATTGAAGTCTTTCTTTGGCATGATAAACTTTGTGAGGAAATTTATTTCCATATTTATAGATATTGCAAAGACACTAAATGTCATGATGAAGAAAGATGTTAAAATAGAGTGGGAAACTTAATCCAATATGGGTTTTCACGATATTAAAACTACCATTACTCTAACTCTCATTCTAATAATTCTAAACTTCACTTCAAGGACTTATTTCCTTTTTTGTTTGCTTCAAAATACACTTAATAATAGTATTGATACAAAATGTAGATGATAAGGAATATCCAATTGCCTTCATGATCACAAATATTAAGTATGCAAAGTTAACGTATTAAATAATAGACAAGCAAATATATGTATTGATAAAATCTATGAAGAAGTTCAAGCATTACATTTTTAGGAATAAGACATATCTCATTACTATAGATCTAGTAGTCAAGCTCATGATTGGCCAAAATGAACTAGGTGAAAATGAGTTAATTTAATGGCTAAACTATAGAAATTTGAGATTGAAATCAGACTAGCCAAGATGTTGTGATGTCAGGGAATCATTAAAATCATGATTGATACTGATCCCCACATTTACATTAAATAAATCAATGAGACTCAAGTTGATGGTATTGAATGGTATGCCCACATAATCAAATACTTACTCATGGTTATATGCCCCCTTGATCTAAATAGAGAGCAGAGGTGAGCCCTTAGTCTTAAATTAGACAACTATGTGATAAAGAATAAGTTTTATACCAGAAGAATTTTGAGTGCATTTATTTGATTTCTGTTTCAAATCACGAAGCCAAAGACATCCTAGATAAACTACATTAGAAGATAGGCAATGAACATCCCTTAGGTAGTGTAGCATCTAACAAAATCTTGAGAATGGGATACTACTTGCCTATTATTTTCAAAGACACTCATAATCATGTCAAGATCTGCCATGAATGTCAGGTGTTTGGAAAAAACAAAGTGCATGTTTTTTTGCCTTTACAACCAATTATTAAAGGGTTCCCTTTTACTAAATGGGGTCTTGAATTCATTTGGGTGATCAACATATATTTCTCAATAGGGCATAAATTTGTCCTACTAAGAACCATTGATTACTATACCAAATGGACAAAAGTTTTTGCCACTAAGAACTCTAGAGCTCAAGATATGATCAGATTTCTTGAAGAAAACATACTGACCACTTTTGGCAATCCCATCTCATTAGTTTGTGATAATGGTCTAACCTTTCAATTTTTGAAATTTACTAAATGGGCCTTTAATAACTAGATTACCATTAACTTTTCCCCAAGGAAAAGGCATAGCCGAATCTACTAAAAAGAATTTGATGGATGCCATTAATAAGTCAACACAAGATAAACTAAGAGAATGACATCTACTACTAAAGTATGCAGTATGGGAAGATATAATAAGACACAAGGAAGACCTCAACAATTCACCCTTTTTGCTAGTATATGGACAAAAATCCATCTTACTTATTACTCTCAATTTATAAGCATACTAGCTCATGCATGACTATGTGGGAGAGGATGAAAGAGTCCAGTCTAGATTACTTGACATAATAAAAATGGAGGCCACAAGAACTAAATAAATACATAACTTCAACAAACACCACAATATCATCAAAAGGTGGTTTGACAAAAGGTCTAAAGACAAGGTTTTTAGGATTTAAAATATAGTTTTTTATGGGATAAAGGACATTTAAAGAAAAGATGATATTATAATTTCACTTCTTTATTGATTGAACCATACCAAATATGTGAAATCATAAGTAGTAATGCATTATGTTTAAAGGACCTCTAAGGTAATGACCTTGCTTTTCTAGTTATGGATAATTTTTAAAACACTATTTCATTGTTGCTCTAGCTAGAGATGATTTTGAATGACTTCAAGTTAAAGTATATATATAGGGCTATAATAGGTTTTCTACTTTTAAAAATAGATTTTATATTTTCATATCACAAACCTTCATGTTTTATGAGGCTACTTTCTTGTTTCATATATTTTGCTTTCATAGTTATTTCAAGTGATTTCTAGGTTAGTTTTATTAAAATTCCAAGGTAGACCAACCAATTTTCTATGATGGAATTATGAAAGACATACCAAAACAAGGGGATAATATAAGAGTAAATGCAATAGGCATTCACCAGGATTTATTATAGTAGTGCTTAAGCCTTTGGGGTTTAGGTAGGTGTTATGACTGGAATTAGTTATACGTAAATTGAGTGAGTTTTCTAGACATATGGGATCTACTCTGATATATACTTGTGTGTAAATTTTAGAAAGAATTTTCTTTTCTAAAGATCAACTCCACTATTACATGCTAAAATTTTGATTAGAGATAATAAAAATCTAAATAGATGTGCATTGGCAAGGAGATGATGATTAATTTGAGTTTTCTTATGCTTGTACCCAGTTGATGGTGATTTAAAACCCTTATTCTATGTGTGTTTCCAAAAAAAAACCATCATGTAAAATTATGAAGGGTAATTCAATTAGTATCTACCATGGATATGGATGCCCAAATAGTAATAGAGTAAGGTTTAGTGTAAAATCAAAGGTATCCATGTCGAGGCTATGAATGCTTGGATGTAAGAAGATCAATGCCCAATATTTCCTTAATTTTTATTATAAAAAATCAAATGAAAATTAAACCTATACTATTTATTCACTTATTTTTCAAAATATTCATAATAAGGGGAAATAAAATTCACAAGATCACATAGATCCTATGAATGAAAATGGTTAGTATGTTGCATTAGGAAGGATGATTCATTTTCAGTGGATTCATTCACTTATTCCTTTCTTATTTGGATTGAAATTTTGACATGATTCATTAACTAATATTACGGGTTCTCAAATACTCTTAATTATTTCCTCACTAAGTCTCCATTTGTTATGCCCTAACACACCTGATCTTCAAAAATTCAAATAGGGGCCTATTTTTTTTTAAGACATGTATATTCATGGCCCATAAAGACCTTTTGATACTAATAAATTGGTCATATGTATATGAGTTCAAGATTTTTTCCAATCCTATTTTATTTTTAAAAATTATGAAAGGGAGAGAATCAAAGAATAGGAATCTATCATGAATTATGTATCACCTGTGATTATTTTCTTAGCCAACAAAGCATATATTCAATGTCATGTTTTGATTTAAGGAACTAAAGGGAATAATATAAATATGTAGCTTTATTAAATCTCTGATATGAAGCAAGTTACCATAATCTAGATCTCCATTAGATCTCCTAAACCACAACAAGTGTCAACATCCCATTCATCCACAACTGATTGTAGTCATAATGGAAGTTTTAAGTCATCTTGAACATTCAAATTCATGAGCACCATACATGTTTTATCATCAAATTTAACCTAAACTTGAGTGGAAAATCATAGGATACAAAATAATCTAGAGAAGTGGAGTAGCAAGAGTTGCCCACGTGGAGGAATCTTGTAAACCTAGGACATAGTTAGTGTTCATGAAAGGTTTTAAGTACATGAGCTTCCATAACCTCATGATTGATCCACATGTCTACATGTCACTCACTTAGAGTTAAAGAAGAAAAATTACATGGTAAAGTATAAAGGATTTCCAAACTTATGATATCATGCCAATTACTAGAATCTTGTTGACCTATAATCCAAAGCATCAATGAATGTTCATTATTTTCAAAATTGTGGATGTCATATATTATGCCAAGTGGAAACATCATGTTTCCTTGGATCAAATTATTTGTGGATATATTAAAAAGTCAATGATCCAAAATTCACAAGGGCTAACCATGTTTCATAATCATAGAAGTAGAAGTCCAGACAGATAAAGTAAACAGCCTAATTTTCAAGTCCCTAGATCAATGTGGACCATAAATACACTAAGATCTTGTTAAATTGGGATTTTAGTTAAAGCGTATATGATAATATCCATATTTTATATATATTCCCAAGGTCTATCTATGCATTTTCATTAAAGAGGCCTATAACTTGTCAACACAATAGAATAAAAGCAAATGAAGAATTTTTTCCATAACCACATGATTGATCCACATGTCATCATCTCATTAACTCAATGTCTCCCAAAAAGGATAAATATTATAAATTTTAAAAGAATCTCTAGGTTCATGAGATCATGAAACATGATGGAATATTGTTAAGTCATGGTATGTGGAGCATCTAAAGCAGAGTTATAAAATAGAATACTCTAGATAAATTCGATCATGATAGGTGCCATAACCTTAGAAGTCTAGAGTCTGTTAAGATAAAATACAAATCAAAAGGTTTTAAATAAGTTCCAAAGTCCCAAGAACCATCCACATGTCAAAATATTATCATCCCTAGGATTTTCATTTGAATATACAAGGATCAAAATCCTTAGAGCTCGAAAACCATTAGATTTTTCCATGTGACATCATCTTACACATGTAACCTTTAAGTAAAATTACATAGTTTAGATTCTCAAGAGCCCTAAGTCACTAAACAGGTGCTAGAATTTTATTAAGTCATGGATATTAAGGCATACAAAACATGAGTATAAAGTGGAGCCTTCTAGGTAAATATGTTCTAAAAAATTCCATAATCTTAGAAGGGCATAGGTGGCATACCTCAGTGAGAATTGATATCTAAAAAAAAGCTAAAGAACAAGAAATGGACACATGTATTAAAGTGATGAGTAATCACTCATAATTAATGAAAATTCTTCATGTGATAGAAAAGGCGCTTAACAAATTTGACTCTCTAATTTAAAACTAAAATGGGAAATAAAATTAAAAATGATTGCTACATTAACCTCACATGAACTAGGTATCCAATTCCCAAGATTTGTGTATTATATGTAGAATCTGAATAACATCAAATCAATTTTCTATTAATTAACAAACTATTAATTATGAAATTGAGGTATCATGTCTTTAGGATCCCTAGTTTTTTGCTAAAGAACCTATAAGTTTTTATAGATAAAAGCTTCCTACTAGTTCTAAAATTTAGAAATGGCTTCTTTATCTAAAGCACCTAGCTAGGCTCCTTCCCCATATTCAATTTTAGGTGAAATGGAATTTATCAAGACATGATTTTTGATAAGGTTAATATTATTTCCCCATTACTTGCCTCTCTAGGATGAATATTATCATCTCCATCCCTACTCAACTTAGGACCAACTCGATGAGGATAGGAAGAGATATATAGATGACTTGATAATAATTAAACTGATGGGTATATACCATGTATTAATGAAGGAAGAGGTAATTCTATGCATTGATTTACTTCACTACTTATTTTTTAATGTTTCTATTACTAGGAGTTGTTTACACCTATGAATTAATAGGAACATATTCGCTTGCATCTCTAGAGATGTGTTTCATAAATATTTACATCTCCCAGTCCATGAAATGTATTATAATTAAGGCAATGTAAATCCCTGGTTACACCATAATATAGTTGAGGGTAAGATCATGTAGTTGATGGAAAAGAGTGAGTAATTAAACATTTTTTCAGCTATTTCCTTGATTTCTCTAATGAAATGTAGGTTAGGCATTATGATAGACATGGACTTGTTGAATAGGTTATATGGGTTTTCTAATATTGAAAAAGTGCATTAAGAATGGGTCCCCTTGCTAGAAATAGTCCTTAATTTGGGTAGAATTATATCTCTTAGTGAGGTTATCAATGTGTGAATCAAGGTACATATACTCAAGGTTGACTAAAGGTCATCTGATTAAATTTTTAATATGATTTCCTACATTTTAGATGCCATCATGATGACTATGCACATGTCTTATGAACACCCCTGGGATTCATCCATTTAATAAATTAATAATAGGTCCTATGATAAATTTTCCCTTATCCATGATTATCCTTTCAAGATGGATATAAATAATATTTCATATGGAGTATACCTAATGGTATACCATGCCATTTATGGGCATGAAATTACTAGTCTCTCAAAAAATATAAATAAGAGAATTGAGAGTACGCGAGACTATTGGATTTATCCTACTTGTATTATAAATCAGAAAAAGGGGACTAGAGTCACTATAAAAAATCTCTCTCATTTGTCCATGACAAGGTTTTAGATCAAGAGATATCTTTTCAAATCTATAATAGTGTGGATGAGGACCTCATTTCCAATCATCAAGGGTATTACCATGAGACCCCTTTGAGTAATGGTCAAAAGCAATATAAACTAAGGAAGAACTTTAACATTTATTATAAGATAAAAATCTAGTACAAATTGTTTAAATCTAGTTCAGAGAATAGGATCCCAAGGGAAGACTAAGATAGTATCACAGTGACAAAAAAAAGGGAGTTCACATCCTTTATAGTCATTAGATCTATGAAATGACATAATTTTTCTGAATGTTATGGATGACTTTGAGGTTTTTACTCAGATGACTTGACATAAAATTCCTATGGTGGTGACACAAGCCATACAATAATATCATTAAATCATAAGGGAGTAGGCCAAGAAAATAGTGGAGAAGGTAAGCAAAGCTATGAGTTATCAATGGCCTCAGTCTCCAATTTAGGTATCACCTATGCATGACCATCCTTCATCTCCACTACAATCGAAAGCTATAAATTTAGAGGAAGAGGTTCCCTATAGGTAGGTAGATCCCTAGATAAGAAGAAATATCCTTAAATAACTACTAGCACCTCAATTGGTGAAAATAACATAGTCTTCTACAATAACTATATGAGATTTATCTCCAGTAGGTATGCAATCTACATCATTTTTTGTAGCACAACTACTTCCATTGACTACCAATAGGTAAGTCTTCTTGCATTCCTATAAATTTATTTTTTTACAATTCCTTTTATAATCCTAGTTTCAACACCTCCATCATCTTTGATTGTGCCTTATACAAGTCTAATGTTTGCATCTCTATTTGTCTTACCATTTCTACTATATTTCCACCTCCAATACTAGGGTTATTTCATATCCTACTCCATTAATTTTATGGAAATTCATTGAGACAACTACCAGTTGATCCATTTTCACTTATAAAATGAATACCAAGACTTCTCTAATATCAAACTTAAATGTACAGTTAAAGGAGAGACCCATTGGGAAAACACTTGCCAAAGGAGGTCTCCTACATGAGAAATTAGAGGAGAAAAGGGAAAGTCCTAAGAGAGGGACCAAATAAGTGGATATTTTCCATATATCTAACAGTTATGAAGAATATCAAAGATGTGAAACTGAAGAGGAATGGGTCTTTGGCATAGACATAGAGCCTAAGGAGGAGATAGATTTTTGTGAGACAATAAATGAAGAGGAATATATAAATATTGGGATATTGGTAGAAGATGAAGGAATTATATATGGAAGTGAGTTGGGAGACTAGATATCGGGAAATATGCTCAATCCTCATTGCAAGAATCCCCTACTCTAGGTTATACTCAAGCATCAACAACCTCAACTCCATGCCTTTCTGAAGGGAACACTACCTCAATATCATATTCTCTAATAGACACATCAGCCACAAAATCAACCATCAACATTCTCATTATAGAGGAGTAGTAAGGTTTGAATAAGGAAGTGTCATCCTTTTATTCTTCAATTATTTTTGTAGATTCTTAGATGATGAATTTTATATCTACTAACTCAAATGCTACAAGTATTTTTCCATTTTATTATTTGAAAATGTATCGTAAAGAACCCAATCATTATATCCTCATCCTCACATTGAATAGATAGAGTAATGTATTTTTATTTCTTTAGATCATCTTTTTGATTCGTTAGATTATTTAATTCATTCAGCCACTACCTCAATAATGATCAAACCTCAATAATTTAGGAAGAGGGTCCATTTTAAAGATCTAGTCACAGTCTCTATTTTCAATCCCAAAGATATACCAAGTCCACCTACCTAGTTATAGTTGTCTATATCCCAATCATTTCCAAATGAATCCTCCATATTGACTATTAACAATAAATAAGGGGAAAATAAGAATGTAGTAGATACTACACCCTAGAGGATTACTTTGAATTAGAGCTTGCACACTCCTCCACTTCCTCAAATCCATAGTCAAATAAGTGTTTCCATGCTCACGATAAAATTCATTACCCCTTCCATTTCACTAGAGGCCAGTCAAACAAAAGAACATGGAGAGATTATTATATCTATATAATTTAATGTGTCACAAGAAAGGATGAAGGATAGGATCGACTTGTTCCTCACTATATTACATATTATAAGTGCCTTCTATGGCAAGAAGAGTAGTAAAATTAAAAGAGTGAGGAAGATGAAGGGAGTTAACATTAGCATAGGGGCGGAAGTAATATTAGAGAAGACAAAATATTTTTCCCTTTGCTAAGAAACAAAATAATAATACAAAAAACCCCATAGAGTACACAAAGGACTTCTATGTCTTTATAGACACAACAAGGGAGGCCATGAAAGAATTGTACTAGATTTAGGAGCAAGAAAAAAAATACTACTTCAGCGATACATCATTGTGGCCGCCATGGAAATTTTGGATAACGTACAAAGCATGACCACTAAGTTATATGATATTTTGAAGGCAATCAAGACTTAGAGGGGTGAGACACATCCCAATTGAGAAGGATAATGAATTTTTAGAATTAGTTGAAGGAACTCAAGAAAAGGCTCAAATTCATGTTTCAATGCATGAGGAATAGAACATACAATCATTTAAATTTTATGACTACACAAGAAGTATTCTAGACCTAGAATTATTTAATTCCCTAAAGAGATGGTGCTTTCTAGTGGCACTCCTAGATGAAATTTTTGATAAACCAATTAGCATGTTGAGAGGAGGGCATTGAAATTTTGAAATATATGAGGGCCATCAGTGTGATCACTTCTATAGTGAAATTGATAAATAAGCCCAATTTTGATGTGCTCCTCAAATCCATGGTTGGTAGTGTTAAAGTAGAGGTAGAAGTCTCTATGTATAATGCTAGCGAGGAAATTATATAGCTTATAATTTTTTTAAAATAAAAATTTACCAAGCTAGAGGAACTTTGACTAGGATTTAAATCCTCTGAGATATAGCTTCAAATGTTGATGAGTGAAGTTGGTAAGATATTGAAACCTTCAACTCTCAATTTTGATATCATAAATAAATAAACTGAGGCTACCTATGCATTGTTTGAAAATCTAAAAGTTGTTGAAGATGCTATCAGGCTAGTGTCTATTACATAACCAACACCTAAATTAATAATCTAGCCTCAAGTGCCACTTCATTATGTAATGCTTGTTCCCCCTTAGTTTATTAGTGGTACAACAATGACAAATTCTAGATCTTCATCTACAATACCTTAGTCAAATTCATTTGCCACATCGAGCTTATAGTATCCTTATTCTTTAGGCATGTATGTATATTTATATTATAACTATACAATTTTGATCAATTATTCCATTTTGTATCCTATACATTAAAAATAAGAATGAGCACTATAATGTTGGATGGTGTAATTTTAAACTTTACTTAGAGGATGAGACAACCTCTGGCCAAGATTATATATAAGTGTATCCTACGAATTCTAAAAAGAAGAGACTTTTGGATGTTAAGATTAATAATTGTATCCTCGTACAGATTTGAGACATTAAAACCTATCCAATTATCCCAAGAATAGATATAGGTGATCCTTAAAACTTATTTTTGACCCCCTAAGCCAATTCAGGTCTTTTTAAGGCCTAAAATACCAAATTGGGTGTTTTTAGGAGTTTCAAGTGGAGTAGAGGGAGAAGACTTGCATGGAGGTATGTGCCAACATGAAAATGATGTTCCAATCCTTGTTAGGCCTATTCACTACCCAAATTATGTAAATTCACCAAGTTGCAGGTTCTCACTACGTATGTGGTATGCTTAGCAAGATGACAAAGTGGGCATATGAGATGTTAGACGTGTTGCATCAGTTTCATAAGTTTCACATCATCTCATGAGGTGTCAAGAAGATATAGAAACATGGTGTAGATAGTTATGTAGGTGTGTAACCTCCCAGTAAGGGAGGGTAGGGTAGTTTCAAAAGAGGTTTGATGAGACATCAAGCACAACTAATAACTCATATGCTAACCTCATGAAGACCATCTTCACATCAAGCAACACATGTTGAGGGAAAATGATAGGACTATTCTCTCACCTTCCAATTAGCTTTGTAACTAATTTGTGATGGATGGCATTTTTAGTAGACTCTCTCCTTTTACTATCTCTATCTTTCTCCTTCTTTCTTCTATAAGTATGCCCTTGAATGGCATTGTATGCATCCTCAATTTGATTATGGTGAAGCCCTGTTCTTGAATAAACATTTCTACTTTGCCTCTAAAGTGAATATATGTTGATTTCTTGCCTTTTAAATCTTGCATCTAGTGTATACTTCATGGTTAGTTGATGAATGCTAATGGTATTATCTTAATTCCATCTCATTTTTGCTCTCTCTCTTACCTCTTTTTAAGTTATTAGTGTCTTTGTAGGTTATATGAAGTGTGTTGTCTAGTCTTATAATGGCTAAGTGTGGAGATTGCTTAGCTAGTGTCTCCTTTGAGACCTCTTGATCAACCCTCTTGGTTAGTGTCTTGACCATAACCTTCATATTGAAACACTGATGCTTGGAGACTCATGTTGAGTTGTGTGATAGGATTAAGTCCTAGTTCATGTTCTTAGTATAGTATAGGTAAGTGGAGGGTATCAAAATTTGGTGCATCACCCTTTATTTAATTTCATGTTTTTTTCTCTCCCTTTTCTTTATAAATTGAATAGGTTTAGTAGTAGTTTGGGTGAAGCATCAAGGGAGTTATCCCCATATATAGATATTCACCTCATTGATTAAGCCACCCACATCCTAGAGGTGTTGCCATGCTATCATATAAATAAGAAGGATTGAACAACATTATAATGGGTGTAATTGAGATTGATAACAATTATTAATGGTAGATTCAAGTGGAATTTCATTCTCCCATTTGGTAAAATATTTTTATTTGTGATTAAAAATTTGTGACCACTTGTGGATGCCATAATTATTTTTCTAATCAAATCAAACCCCATAAGGTAAAATAACCATAACAAGATGATAAATTGTAGCTTATGAGGTGGAACACGTTTTAAATTTCCATATTTTTGACATTTTAACATAATTTAGCATATTTTATACATTCATGTTATACTGTAGGCCAATAATAACCATGCCATAGTAGTTTGTGGGCTATGACCTTACCACTAATAGTTGTAAGGATATGAATTCAAACCTAATGGAGGATTACCTAATCATGCATAAAGTGACTAGTATAAGTAACAATAATAACACAAACATATGACAATATATGATATCTAAAAGAGTAAATGCCATCACCCATAGAAATAATTATTATAGGGTTATAATGCTTGCTAATTTAGATCATTTTCATATTCTTTCCTTTTTTCTATTTTTAAAAATAAATTAAAAAAAAATAAAGCCATAGTTAAGGGAAATTATGGTCTATATCTGAGCAATTTTTAGTCATGTAGCACTTTCTCATGGTCAACACATCAACTTTCTAAATGTTGTTAAAGATTTATGTATAGATTCATATATATTTCTTATAATAATTTTATTTCATCTAAATTGTTAAGGGAATTAATTTTTATTTTAGAGACTTTTTAATCTTTTAGTTCAAACAATATTTATGACTATGTGGTTTACCAACGTATGTTTGTATTTTAATTTTGAATAAAAACCAACAGTTTTTTATAGATTTTACCCATAATCAGGGTTGTAGAGCAACTACAACCATCATAATTCTTATTTTATTTTCAAGTAAAATTTGTGAATATATTTGGGTATTTTAATTTTCCAAGTTGGTATAATAGTTGGTTGTATATGGTTGTATCATATTTTGAAAGCGTTGTCCCCTAGTAGGGTGTGAATCTTGAAAACTATATAAAATTTTCCAAATTGTAATCCTAATATATAATGTACATCTTGATCTGATGGCCATTTTTTTTAGAGTTATTTTTGACATTTTAATGGAAATAAAAATGTCACACAATATTGTTTGTGAATCCTATCATTAAAAACATGTATTAGATATTTATACATTTTATTCATCTCTACTCTCGTTCCACTATAGGTACACCCAATCACATTGCCATTAAGAATTGAAATAGTTAAGGTCATTAATTTAGTTTTTTAGTGCATATTTGGTATAAATAGGATGGAATTAAAAAATTATGAATACCAACAACAACTAATTGCTCTAGAAGAAGATTGTGAGTGTAACAAAAGTTGGCATCATGTCCACCAGTTGCATCATACAAAATAACTATAAATATTTTTTAGCATGCCCATTTTGTACAATCCCAACAACCATTGTAATCCATGACACTAGATTTGCTTGAAATATTTTGTCAACCAATTTAATTGTGTCCTTCATATTTTTATAAATTGCATACAAGTCTATGAGAATAGTCTTGATTCAAATATTAAAGTCCAATATAATTATGCAATCATGAGTACCCTTAAGCTAGTACACACTAAATTAGAATGAAAGGGAATATAAAAATATTTGGTTGCATGGCTATTACAACTCAACTCAGATAAAACGTGATACACAACACAATGATCAAATAATATTGATTACATAGACTGCTTCTAATACCTTTTAGATATTCCTACAATTCTTAATTCTTTTATTCAAATAGACCAACCCTCTTAATTTATCATCCCATTGAATTGACAAAATATAAAATAAACTAATTTATTGAACTAATATTTTATTTTTATACTGTTGGTGTAATTGTTTATTTAGCTATGTTTTTATTATTAAATATAATAAAAAAAAGATTTATTGTTGTTATTGTCATCATCTATATATTATATTTAATATTGGTTAAATATTTATTAATTCAAATTTATTCATTAGAATGATAGAAATATTAATTTCAACATAAATATCATATATATTTGTAAGTTGAATGTTTGACCATTCAATAATAAATTATTATTTAATATTGTTAAATAAATTTATCTTAAAAAAAAGGTAAATATCTATTTTTAATATTTGTTTATACTCATATTAATGTGTTTAATATATTTCATTTTACCACTAATAATATTTATATTTAATGTTAAATTATATAATTATTTATTTATTAATTTTTTTAAAAATAATATTAAATATAATGAATTATTTATTTAAATTAAAAAATAAAATTATAATTAAAAATAAAAAAGAAAAATTATTCATATTTATAAATAATAATTACTTTTTCAAAAATCCAAATATAATGGAAAAAAATATAACTAACTTCTATTAAAATTTATGACAATATTAACTACATTAATTTTATATACAACAAGTAGAAAACAAAATAAATTAAATATTATGATTAAAAAAAGAAGAAGATGTGGGTTGCAACTATAAGTATCAAGGCCGTGAAGGCAAGGCTTAGGCACTAATTAATAATATATCTTACATATTTGTGATTTATATTTCTAAAAAAGTTAGGATCATACATAATAAGTATCATAATGTATGATCTCTTCTTAACAATGATGTTACATTCTTAATTCCTACTAAACATAAAGTATATAAGATAAATTTTAAATTAAAAAATCATAAAAACATATTAAAAATTTATTATAATAATTTTTTAGAAATATTAAAATAATAAATATATTAATATTAATATAATTTTAAATTTCAAATTTAATATTAAAACTCATTTTAAATTATTTATTATATAAAATTTTAAATAAATTAAATATTTATTATAATAATTAAGTTGAAACATTAAAATATTATAACAATAAATATATTAATATTAATACAATTTTAATTAAAATAATAATAATAATAATAATAATAAAAACAAATTTTTAATATATATTAACTATATAAATATCAAATACATAAAAAGATAATATTTATTTCAAAGTCACTTGAGAATAAAAAATCTAGACTTACTAAGGTCAGAATAGATTTACACCTCTTGTATTCCTTTCCTTTCTTCCAAAATCTTCATTCACGTTGATCTCTCTCGTATAGCGCATGAAAAGTATTCTTTTACAGGTCGTTGAAGGCCCATCTATTTTTATAGACGCTAATTTATATTATTATTCATAATTTACATTTTTAATTTTAAAATATAATTTATAGACGCTAAATGAAACATAATTTATTTTGTGCAAGGTATTATTTTTGGTCAATAAATTTTTTTTAGTATTTTATTTTTTAAATAGAAATATTGAAAAGATTCATATAATTGTTCAACAATTTTTTGATTCATACATTTGCAATAGTTCTAGTCAATTAATGATAATTTTGATATTTTTTGAGTCAAAAGAAAAATATTTAAAAATTAAAAATTACATTTTAATTTTTTATGATTATTAAAAAATAAAAATAAAATTAAAAATAAAAATTAAAAATACAAATAAAATTATATTGCATATCACTTTCAGATTTATTATAGAAATATAAAAGAATAATAGAACTATGTATATATAATAATTACTAAAAAAAAATAATGGATTAAAAATATATTAAAAATAAAATATTTAATTAAATTTAAAATTATTTTTTAATAATATTTTAATTATTTCTAATATATGTTTTAAAATTATATAATAATATAAGAAATTACTTATTATTTAAATAAATAATAAATAACTAAAATTATGTTTTAATGTTTCATTTAGCGTATTAGGGCCATGTTTACATTTATATTGAAGATTAATAAATTGTAAAATAAATAAATAAATAAAATACGGATTGGTATAAAAAATATTTTTATAACTTTAAAGGTACTTAAATTCTTTTAAATGCAAGAAGGTAGCGCTGAAGGTTAAGCATGGCTACGAGTGTCTCCCATAATACATTAATTTATATTTGACCACCATTTAATTAAGGCCACTAGGAATATGGATCTTGCTTTCTTTCAAGCTCCGATTTGGGGGCTACTTTTTTCACCCCATTTTATACATATGTGGAAGATGTTCTGATACAACAGTTCATTATCAGATAAAATATCGTGAACTTTCCCACTTAGGTCGAGGAAGAATGAGACACCCTTTGCCGTGTGCTTCCAGTCCTTTATTTTTGCTCGAGCTTGAAAATACTGGAAGGGATGGTGATATTGATAGTTATGTTTCCAGTAAAACATTTCTGGTGATTTTTTTGGAAAACAGTGCTTTTAGGAGGCACGAGAGCTCTGTTCAGTCGAGTGTTTCAGGGAACTGCCTGCTCCATCTTGTTTTGGTGGGAGCTGATGGACACTCTTTCTTTGCATCCCTTGAGACATTTTCTCTAGCATCGTGTGAACCATTCGGAGATTGCTATTAGCTGACACTTACTTTTTCTTAACGTGTGACCTGTTTACAGATATTTGGTTGTTGTGTTTCATCTTGGGTGATTGGATTTTTAGGCCTTTTATGGATGAAGCATCTTTAAAGAGTGGTTGGGTGCATCATGAAAGGATTTTATTTACTGCTCCCCAATATGGTTTTATGATTGGTTCCACCTTGCGTTCCCGGTTGGTTGGTCCCAGTGTTTCTTATTCACAAGTTTGGTTTGTGTTGGGATTTTATTTAGAGAGTTTTTCCTGAAGCTATAATCTTTATCTTTATTTAGGGTCTTGATTTATTGACAAATTTACGTTTTGGCCTTGTTTTGTTTCATTATGGTTGTTCGATGAGTTTGATAGGCCCCCTGGGTGGATAACAGGGTTCAATGATGTTTTCAGATATTTGATTGGAATGATTGGTTTTATTTGCTTTGATAGAATAGACAAGAGATGAGTTTTTAGTTTCAACATGAGGGAGGGTAGACTAGTCTTTGGCTCTAAATCTGAATTATTCTATTTTGGCTCTTAGGGGTAAAGGCCTTTTTTTGGTCATTGATAAGAAGGGTTTTAATTTTTTCATGGACTTTAAGTCCAAACTAGTCAAGGACAATTCTCATATAGAGATTCATTTTTTGAACCTTGAAGATTACATTATGGAGGACGAGAATCATGCCACTTTCCATAGAAAAAGAGTTTTTTTCTTGGATGAAAATATTTTGTGGGTTCTTCGAATCCCACTTTAGAATGTTCTGTGGATCCCATTGGGAATCAACATTATAGATGTCGGGGCCTCTCAACATAATAATTTAGAATTTCCACCTTGCACTTTCTTAGGAATCCCCTTGGATTCCTCATGGGAGACCTGAGCCTCTCATTGTGCCTAAAATGGTTGGTTTATTGTTGTTATGGATTCCCTCAGGAGAGCAAGCTACATCTTTGGAAAATTGTCTTTGTTAAACAAATTTGGTTCTTGATCTAGTTAGAATTAGACGAGGGTCTATTGGGGAACCCTATGAACTTTCTACTAGCACAATTACTTAGTTGGTTCTGCTTGGTTTGGGTCTTTGGGGACCACAAAGGTTTTTCTACTCATAGAGGTGCTTGGGTGGTTGTTTTCTTGGTTGACTCGCTTTAGGTAATGGGGTTGTCACCTCTTTGGTGGGAGACATAGGACTCTTTCTCCACTAGTCTAGGTTATTTTTTGATCCATCTAAAACTTGCTGGTTCTTGCATCATTCAAATGTAGTTGTTTCTCTTTTTGGTTTTATTGCTACATTTTGATGGGTCCTTTTTGTTTTTTTTATAAGCTTCACCTTCTTTTATCTTTTTAATGTTAGAAGGAGATCTAGACCCCCTAATATATCTGGGTTGGATTTCACACCAATTCAAAATTGACTTTATCTTAATCTAAACACTCATTATTTAAAAAAATGTATGAATTTCACATCACTTATTTTAAATAATTAAAAGACAAAACATTTGTCCTAAATTAAAAATATATAGGGAATCCATCATGACTCGATCCCTGTGCTAGCAAAATAAACAAAATAATAATAAAATAAATTGCATTAATAATAATTTTGTAGTTGGAGTTAGTTGACAGCTTGTAACAAAGTGTGGTATTAATTTTCCACCTGCGATATTGTACTGAGCAATGCGGTTTTGCCTAACTGCATAATCATTGTCAGCCTAACTATCTATAAAAATAAATATTTTAAATTTTGGTTTTGACCTGTCAGTTACGGTATTGATTCTCTGAAAGTGATTTTTTTATATAACTGACTATGTATCTATAGTTTTGATCAATCCAATAGCGATTTTACATTCATTATTTGCCTTGAAAATGTCCTTTCTTGACTAATTTTTTAGGATCAATTTTAATTAATTTTGATTAATTCTAAGGGCTCTGTAAGTGCAAAATTACATTTAGCATCAGGGGTGATACCCTTCAACCCCGCCTGGTAACACGACTAAGAGTGTGCCAGGGGCACTACCCCCAAACCCCACAAGGGTGATATCCCTTAACCCCATAAGGGGTGATGCCCCTTAACCCCATAAGGGGAATTTCCCCTTGACTTGGCTAGGCACAGTCATCCCTAGACCCCCACATCATGGCCCCTCATCCAAAAAAATGTTAAAGAGAAAATTATGAATATTTTAGGCTTATTAGACTAATATTTTGTTTGGGGAAAATTCAATGGTAGTTTTATCTCACTTGATGTTTACTATCAGTTTAAACTTATCACTTGTCTTACACATCAGATTTTGATGCATTTTTAGTGTCTAACATCCTCTCTTGCAGGTCATCCCTCAAAATTGCCAATTGAAACTACTAATCACTTGATTTACAAGTTGCATATCAAAGATATTTTGGCATTTTAAAAATAATTTTGTATATATCTTTATATGTATCACATCTAAATTAATTGGTTAATAAATCCTTTTGTCTACTTGTCTCTACCCAAGAGATATGGTGGTGTATGATCTCCTCCCTGCATCTTAGAGGTGAGACTTGAAGGATTAAAAACCATTAATAAACCCTCCCATTTTCATTTTTTTATGGAGAAACGTGATTTGAAATTAACACCCATGCAATTTCCATGTTCCTAGGGGGATTATTACCATAGATTTAACCAACATTCACTAATCCATACTCTATGTTCTAGTAGAGTATAAATATCAGGGATATTTGTTATTAAGTTAACCAGTTAACCCCATACATGTCTTTCATGAAGGGAAAGAGTTCATTCTATGAACCAAGCATTAAACAACACCCTACATGGACTTGGGCCCCACTATATTTAGCATTTATTGAGGATTCCCATAGAGAGCCTATATATCTTAGCTTATGACCCTTTAGATGTATCAAGGGACTTGCTATCAAAGTCAGTATTAGCTCCCAAATGATCATCATATATAAATAGGTTTGAGAGGGTTCAAGAGATTCTATAATGTGTCACAAGCCTACATCCTCACCTAAAAATCTATTGGATGCTGCAGTCATTGAGTTACACACCCATCAATTTACTAATCTTAGGTTTGTGATTTACTTAATTTGGTGAGTGTTGTGCTAGACCCATGTTACGTGTGAGTCAAGTTAACCATTTACCCAAACCTACACACCTCTATAGGTCTCTTTCACATATCATCTTGTATATCTCTATCTCATCATCATATCATCCTCTTTTCTATATCCTTTTTGTACATCCTTATAAAAATTGTCTCATCTTGCATCTTGGTCACATCCTAGTCTAGTTTAATCCATATAGTGCTAGACGTACCCCATCACTTACATATCCTAATCAAGTCTTGTCATCCATTTACCACATCTTATCATAGTCTAAATTCATATTAGTCACTTATTATTATAATTAATCATCCCTAGTGTAATAAGACAAAGACCACCTTATCCATAAACAAACACACATCACTTTGATGTGCTCAGTCCCCCTAGTCCAAACTAGTCATTTGTCTTAGTTTGTCTTGCCTAGTCACCTTATCCATCATCTTATCAACATAGCCTAATAACCTTATCCATCATTTTATCAACCTAGCCTAATCATTGTATAACCCCTATTTACCTTGTCATACACTTATCTATATTAGTCATCTCATTAATTTTATAGTTGTACATTAGTCTTCATCCACATTGACAAAACCTTATTTACGTATAAGGGTCCTCATCATCATCTTGCTTGTGTATAATCAAGTTTAAATCACAATCAAAATCTTATCAACCCATCAATCAAATCATCCCATCCTATTTTATTTGATTATCTTAGTCTTGATCTAGTCTTAATCCAATCAAATCCCTAGTTGAAACTAGTCTCTTGGGCGACTCTAGTCCCCTATTATTGGGTCTTAGAGCTTGTCATAGCTCACCTAGTCAAATCTAGTCAAAATCATCAAAGTCTATCTCATGTCCTATTTTGGTCTACTTGATCTTGTCTTATCCCATCCAACATACCATATCATCAAGTCAAACTTGATTCAAACTATAGAAAGCATTTGTCCAAATTTGTTTCATGTATCCCATCTTCATATCTTAATATTTATGTTCAATCCCTTTCCCCTGTCGATTGGGTTTAGTGAATCAAATCATTTATATTTTTTTCCATCTTTATCCATGGCATGAAAAATAAATTTGGTCAATACCATGATTGGAAAGTTCCACATATCTAATAGGGATATCTTCGTCTCTCATCTTCTTGAGATGAACACTCCATGTCCTACAGACATCAACCCTATCTACCCAATATTACCTATAGTCTGCACCCATCCATGTTAGGTAACTCCTAGTCTTTACACCACCCTATCCTTCAAATCCTCCATCCACTAGTCATAGCCACTCATCTACCCCTTCCTACTCTAGCAAAGGGAATCTTATCCTGGCCACCTCATCTACTACTCCACCCAATAGATCACATCAAAAACCATTTGATCTAAATTCCAATGCTTCCAAATCTATGTTACAAAAAGAAGAGAGGCCCTATACTCATCTTTATATATACCTAGAATCCCTCATCCACTAGCTCATTGGCAATGGCATGATGGTCTATCCACCCATATGAAATATTAATCTTACCAAGACTAAACACTCTTGGTATAAATCTAACCAGTATTGTATATATTCTCGAACCTAGGGGCATACCGTTAATTGATGTCACAATTTCCAAAATTATGTCTAAGATAGCATCAACCATGGCGACATTGAAATTGAGAATGGATATTATGAGTTTACATTCTTGGGTGAATAATAAGAGAAATGCCAAGATTCTATTCCCGATCATGATCAAGCACTTCCCTTTCTAAGCTAAGGTAAAGAAACCTCATCCATATTCCATGGTCCCCTCATTTTTGACAAATTCTCTAATAAAGATGAGTACGTTCCCCATGAACGTAGTCCCAATTTTGTAATAAGTCTTTCTTCCATGAACCTATCTTTAGAAAATCCATTTCCCCTCCATCATCTTCCTCTCACCCGTCATATCAAAGGGCCCATGATGAGAGGTCACTTACATACAATGGATCCTCTAATGGAAGCTTTACATCATAATCAACATCAGAGTCAATATAAGTGTTATTTTCATAAAGATCATGTTCAACACCAATATATAAATTAGATTCCTCATCAAAAATGTCATCCCTCATAGATGTTGTAAAAGATTATTACTATGCCTACCCTTTTGAATATATCTCCAATTTAGATGACATTCAATCACCAGGCATATCTTTCAAGCGTAATCAGGATGACGAAGTCATAGCATAGTTCTTAAATTATTTATCTATCAAATATTGTGAGAGTGGATCTAACCCCACATTAGATACATGTCTTATAAATAATCATAGTGATCCTTTTACTGATCTTGAGGATATTTTATCCAATGTTAAAACTAGGTCTCCTAAGAACCTATATGAGGACGATGTTGATCCATAACCATTCATTGACCCCATCATGCCATCTCCCCCACCTTCATCCATCTTATATGCCTTTATTCCTATGAATGATCATTTAATCACCTCCCTCCATAGTGATGAACAAGAACATACATCATTGGACCCTCCCTCTCGCAACATAATATGTGCCATAAATGTAGAGGTCTAGGATCATATTAAAAAATTAATACATGATAATCAAATAACCTTTGATCTAACAAGTCAAAATCAAAAAATCCAAATAATCAATGTAATAAAAAATTATGTTCGCCTAGTGAAACCCCTTTTGAGGCAATAGGGGACCATCAAAGTCAAAATAATCTTCATTTATCAATTCAAATATCAATCTCCTCTGGTGAATCCCAATGTTAGGCACTAGGGGATAATCGATAAATAATCAAGTATGAAAATCAAAATAATGTCAAAATCACTATCAGTATGTCGATAATCCTTTAAATGATTAGATCAAAGAAGAATCACGTAGTCCCAAAGTCATGGATCTCTTAAATTCTTTTATCATATGGCACCAATCAAATATAGAATGTTCAGTATCTCCAACAGTGTGTGTGACTACTAGTCCCACCTCATAATCATACATCATGCCTCCTCATCTTGATCCTATCAGCCATTCAAATCCTATACATCACCATCACATCTAAACCTTGATACCATCCATTCCACATCTCACAAGCCTGGGCAAAGTTGTCTCTTGTAGGGGTGATGAAGACACCTTGTCTAGACATTTCGAGGGGTCTCAATCAAGAGTCAATGATGGTCATAAGTACATTATTAAATCAAACATAAACAACATGATCCTGATAGCACATCTACCCAAGACAGGTGTTGGTTAAAGATCATGGAAATTTATGCATCATGGAATTCATCCATTAGTGAAAACCAATTTTATGGTGCCTTGGGAAAGTACCATGATGAAAATTGGTTTTTTATTAAAATAATCTATTATTCTCATTGTACCTCAACTGGGGTCAAAAAAGTAGAAATCCTTTATCAATCGCATCCTTGTCTTTAGTTTCTTTACTCATACGCATCATCTACCATCATATCATGCATCCCATTATGCTCATCATTCTTTCCTATATTGACCTTCATAAGGACCTAAAAGTGGTCATGTGAAGTGTTATAGAGTCATATGGGGATATTCTCTAATAGACACTTAGGAAACTAGATTATTTTGTTCCTTCATAATGTGATCATTGGAGATCCCTAGTCCATTCTTCCTTGGTCCTCATCCCCTTTTTATCATCACTCTCATTATTTTTATGTCTCATCCATGTTTCCATTCATCTTTAACTTGGTTTTTAGGCTTGGTGTTCTCATTTCTAGTAACCCCCATTTGTATAGTGTAAATACATATTTTCAAAAATCCCTAAAAATTGAATTATTTTCAAAATTCCCAAAAAATTGAAATATTTTCAAAAAACCCTAAAAATTATAAAATCTACAAAATCCAAAAACAACTATTGTTGTCTTGTCATATGTCCCATGTATACCAGTCATCTTATCCTAAGTTGTTCATCTCACTTTTATCCTACCTTGTCTTATGTCCCAATGGTCTTATCATTTTGATGTATTTCATTGTCTCAATATCTTAGTCATCTTATCTTATGTCTTTCGTATCCATACCCTAAACTTAGTCCTTAACCTTATCCAAATCCATATCATTAGTCCACATTCACATCATGATCATCATAACCAACTTCATCCAACTCATCACCTAGTCAATCATCCTAATGAATCTAATCTAAGCAATTAGATAATACACAATGACATTACACATAGATACTTATGTGTGTTACTTGTATGCTTTATATATTTGACTTGTTTGATTGTCTTATATTTCATTTATTTATCTATGTTTACTTTTAGTCTTGTGTCGTGTATATTTTTGTCTATTGGGAAATTAATGAGGATGATATGATAGAACCAAAAGTTATAATGATGCTTTTAGGTGGCTTTAATGATGTAAAGCTCATTATTTCCCCCCTTTTATGTACTTTGGCACAACATCCTCTTGGTCATACTTATATCATGGGGCATACTAACTAGTGATAGATTGGATTCCATTAATCTCTTTTCCTATCCTCTATCATCTATCATAACATCTAACGTCTTATATCCAATCATTTATCCTATCCCTTTATCTTCAATATAATCATCCAATTACACTCATCTAGTATCTAATCATTCCTTTAAGTCCTTTATCATCATGTTTATATCCTCTTATCAACCATCTATCATCTATCTAGTCATCAAGATTTAACATCATATCTCCCATCATTTATCCTATTCTAACATTTGAGTCACATCTTTTATCTAACAACTAATATGTCTAACATCCATCATCATCATTATCCTCATGTCTATCTTTCCATATATCATCTATTCTAAACTACATTGACCTAAGGTCTTTTCAAAATATATAGGTAGCGCTTAGCCACATAATGTGTCTAACATCATCTTGACCACTCTCTCCTCTTTCTCCATAATTCATCATCACATGTCTCTTATCCATCATCATCTTCAAGTCTTGCATCAATCAAATCCTCAAGCTATAATATCAATCATTAATTAACTAGTCTATTAGTCATCAAAATCCCCACAATCATCTCCCTAATATTTTTGTCAATCATCTACACTTGTTGATTAGTCTCAAAAAATATTGACATCTATATTTTTCTTTCATCGATCATCCACTTTCACTGAGTGGTCAATTCATCATCTAAAGTTTATGGTTTATTTCTTGAATTGGGGCATGATCAAGACCATAAATTTATTATTATGTCTCACTCCCTCATAGGTGTCCTTGTTAAGGGCATCATTGCTATTAATCACATTATGGCACATTAGTTTGATGCATCATACTAACTAATTCTTCATTTTTATCTTTTGGTCACTCAATCATATAAATTATTCTCTCATATATCCTTCATCATATTGCTTGACTTAAACCATGAAATAAACTCATCATTAATCTTATCAAATCATTGTCTTATCCTCACCTACAGCTCTCCTTTGCATACATCATTGCTTGAGATATGTCGAAAGCTAGTGGCCTTTTATCTTATCATCATTATGTTACATTTGATTCCCCCTTGGGATGTGTCAACAATGATGATATACTCTTTTCCACTCCTTGTGTATATGTATTTTCTAGGGGCATCATCAATTTGTCACCTTTGTTCAGGTTGAATTCATCTTCTTCATTGTTTATCTCGCATCCCATTCCTTGGTCTATTTGTTATATACCACCCCTCATTTCCTCTTTCAATTGTCTATCTATCTCATTATTCTTTGTATGTCCCCTCAAAGGGGTATCATGTCCACTAAATTCGTTTACTAACCTTCATCTATGAATGTCTTTTTTCTTTGAAAGAACCTTACTCCTTCCACTTCATCCACTCATAATGCCCTTTCAAAGAGGTGTAAAATGTATACATGAAAAAGTATTTGGTTTTTTTATCATCACTAATATTGTTATTAGTGGACACTAATTTCACCTATCTCATATAATATCATTTATACCTTCTAAATCTATCCTAATATCACCATTTCTAGTCATTTATCTAACACTCACCTTTATTATTATTCATCCACTAACCTTATATTATCCCCACCAACCTATTATTTCTTCTAATCATGTTTTATCCGCTAACTAATCCTACTTATCTATTATATTAGAATTTTAAATTCTAATCACATCTACCCTAGCCTATTCCTAGGCTTTCCTACACCTTAGTCCCTATCACCTATCTAACCACCTACTAATCTTGTTTATCCCCCAATGGATTCTATAATTTTATAATTATAGAATCCTCTCTATCTTAGCACTTCCTCTTTAAAAGATTCTATCCTAGAAGCCTCCAAATAATTTTATATTCTTTGGATAGTCCTCCACCATTGATCATCTTCATCCCAAATTTGAATATTGGCCATTGATATTCCCTCCATGGCCTATTTAAACCAACCCATCCTCCATGGCTAAACTAAATATTGAATCCATCAAACCTCCATGTCAATATTATCAATCCATGCTATCAAAATCATTGATCAAGATAATATCATGATAAGATTTTGAGTCTACTTGTAAGCAATCTCAAATCTTAATCACTTACTCTTTTTTGTTTAAATATTGATTGAGAACACTTAGATTAGGTTAGAATTTTGATTTGAATGTTTCATTTGATTGTATTTTGATCTAATAGTTCTCAATTTTAATGGTAAATTGTAATTTTTGGTATTTTTGATACATATTGCATATCTAAATCTATTTGCCAAAATTTTAATCCTACAAGTCCAAAATAGCTACTCCCAAACCTGTTGATGGTGTTGACTTATTGATAAGCATTTTACAACTATTATAGGCCTTCTAGTGGTGTCCTCATGGTCTCTAGGCTATACTTCAATCTGGTTTTTCTCCTTCCATCCAATGGCACTACAAAACTAGCCTTGAAATGATTTTTTAGACTTGTGTATGTCTCATGGTGACGCTTTTTCCTTTCTATTTGAAAAGTTGTGATTAACCTAATCATGCATGTTTTATTATTTTTAAAATATCTTGATTTTGTTATCTTACCCTCAAGCCTAATTTTCTTCATGGAGATGCACATAGTTGTGCATAGGAGAATTGATTAAGTATTTAATTTATCTTTTAGAGGTCTCTAATTCTATATTGCTTACCTTTGAGTTGTGGATAAATTATTTCTTTTAGTCAAATTGACTTTTTTGTTGTTAATTACCCTCAAAACAAAATTATTTCTACATAAGATGCATATGGGTGAGGGGATAAATTGATTAAAGACTCAACATTATTTTGGAAGAGGTTTGACTTTCAATTATGACTTCAATTTCAATGAGTTGTTATAAGGCTATTTTTGCCTTACAAACCTTAGAGAATTAAATTTTTTATGCAAATTTTATTAAAATAGGCCATTGATGATGGGAAATTGGTCATGTAATAGTTATTGATTGGTAACTCAATATTGAGTGATATATTTATTAAAAGTTCATCTTCTTAATGTCTGACCCATTGGTTCTATTTTTATTGTAAAAAATAATAAAGTTATAAAGTGCCATATTTTGGGGGTTACTTATGATATGGGCCCTATTGGTTTTTGTATTGTATCTTGTGCACTGATTGATCACACGTGGATGTGTGCCTAACATCCCTATTCTGAGCATGTAATATTTTTATTGATTTAGGCACTAGTTACTCATGTAGATACATTCTCAGTTGTGTCTGATGTCCCATTGCTAGTGAAATGATTATAGAATATACAAATTACTAAAGTGCAGATGTTGAAGTTTAGGTGTAAAATTTCATTTTATTGACTTCAAACCATGAACATCTTGATCTCCTTTAATGATTTTTTACAATTTCATACTTTGGCTTATGAACACAGATTATAACCTCAACTTTGTATGGTCCTCGATGACAAAAACTTTCTCTAAATCTCTGATACCAATTTGATAGCTTAAATCCTTATGAAATTTAGATTATATGTACAGATCTAACCTTAGAAGACAATATCATAGTAAAATACAAACTCAAAATAATAAACTTGTATATTAATCTTTGCCATGATGAATTGAACAGTTTCATACATTTATATTATGCCACAAGCTATACAAGCTTACAAACTTCTAAAGGTTTTTTTAACATATCTGTGATACTCTCGTTTTTCATTCCTTCTTGTCTAAAAAATAGAAAATAGAGTATATAAATATATATTACAACATATAGTATTCTAATTATTGCACTTAAAAGGTTCTAAAATTAAAAAGAGAAAAAAATAAATGAAGTTGCTAGTTCATATACAACTTGTAGCAAAAAGATTTTATAATTATTTTAAATAACATTTAATGTGGAATGGGAGATTAATGATTGCTAAGTTGTAGGTCCGCATATGCCAATAGTGCTACATTTACTCTTAATTTGTTGTTATGAATTGTGGCTTCACACCTTAAAAGGTTTATGTCTTTGAATATACCATTTGTTTTTAATTTGTTATTAGAACCAAGTGTTTGTCCAAAATAGATTTGTTTATTTATTGAGCCATTGTCTATCTGCCTAGTTCAAAGCTATTTTTTGAAAATCACAAAAACATGAGAAAGGTGTAGTAATTTATTTAAACCAAGGTCATTCCCTCATCCATCCTTAATCCAGTATTCATTAGATTTGAGTTTGAACCAGTCATGTCCTGAACCTATGTCTATCTCATCTTGTTTGTCTCTCCTTGTCGAAGATGAAAGGAGAGAAGTCAATGGAAAGATTTTTTCATCACCCAATTTGTGAGTAAAATGAGTCAAATCCTTTGCATAAGTGCTCATACTTGAGGACGTCTAGTCATGTGTGCCCAAGCACATGTATCCTAAATCTGAACTAGAAAAACACCATAGAGGGTGTGAGTGGAAATATTTCCTAGCCTCAAATAATTATATTTAATGTAGGGAAAAAATATAATTATTAGAGCATAAAAATGTAGGCTCTATTTTACTCCCATTATTTTGGGGACTTAGTTGAAAATAGGAGCCATGAACTAGTGAACCATCAACATATCAAGCCCTCGCACAAGCAAACATGGATATATTGAAGGAAAACAAGAAAAAGGATGCTAAAACATTATTTTTTATCCAACAAGCCATTGAGGAGTCAAATTTTCCTTGAGTTTCAACATCTACCAGGTCAAAACAAGCTTTAGAAAGTCTACAAATTGCATGTCAGGGCACTAGCAATGTGAAAATGACAAAACTACAAATGCTTAGAAAGGATTTCAAAAATTTGTAAATGAAGGAGTCTGAAACAATAGATTCAATTTTCTCTCATGCTATGGGAGTTGTAAGCCAAATAAAGACTCATGGTGAGACTATTGAAGACCAGAAGGTTGTAAAAAAGATTCTGAGATGTTTTCCAACAAGACTTAGTAGTAGTGGTCATTGAGGAGTTTAAGAATATAACACAATTTTTAGTGGATAAATTGATGGGGTCACTTTTATAACATGATAAGGGATTAAATCACTTACGTACATCTTCACTATAAAAATTATTCAAAACTTAATTTTTAGTTAACAGAATGAGAGGAAGATTAATATATAATAGAGGTAGAGGTCATTTCTCACCAAGAGGAGGAAGAGAAACTACTCAATTTGATAGCATAAAACCTGTAACAAAAAGGTATAGGTTCTCCACACTGGCAAGAGGTAGAGGCAAAAACCACTTTGACAGTCAGCATGAAGGAGAAAGGTATAAAAAATCAAATATCCAGTGTCATTACTATAATAAATTTGGGCATTTTCCATCTGAATGTAGGAAGAAGTAATATGATATGAATAAACAAAAAATAATTCTCACTAAAGAAAATGAATCAACCAATAGTGATCAAACATCAATGTTGATAACTTGTAATGTGGCACAAGAGAGATTGAAAGATATATGGTTTTTTAGAAAATGTTTATAACAATCATATGATGGGAAGTAAGGAATCATTTGCATCATGGATGACTCAGTGAAATCAGAGTTGAAGTTAGGGATTGAGAATTGAGTATCAGTCATGGAGAAAGGTTCATTCAACATTATAATAAAACAAGGATAAAATAAAAACATTCCCAATGTATGTTATTTTCCTTGATTAAAACTCAATCTAATAAGCATAGGTCAACTATTGAAAAAAGGATATAAGATATACTTTGATAATGGTGAGTGTGTGGTTTTGGACAAAAAACCTAACAATAGACTAATTGAAAAAGTGGGGATAACAAGAAACATAATGTTTCCTCTTAAAATTCAATGTGAAGTGTTTATAGAACCTTAAAGTTTGTAGATAATTGCTGAAGCAACTTTTTAAGTCTCATATAATACTCAGTCCTTATTATGACACCTCAGATTTGATCATCTGAACTTTGGTGGTTTGTAATTGATGCATAAGAAGAAAGTGGTGAATGGATTGTCACCAATAGAGTAGCCTAAAACAATGTGTGAAATTTATATATTAGGGAAATAACATAGAAAAAAGTTTCATGTAGGAAAATCCTATAGAGCAAAAGCTCCACTTAAGATAGCTCACTCAAATTTATGTGGACAAATGCAAACACCATTAATTGGTAGAAGTCTTTATTTTCTCACTTTTATTGATGAGTACAATATAAAATCATGGATTTATTTCTTAAAACAAAAGTTATATGTCTTTTTTCCTTTGAAAGAGTTTAAGGCAAAAGTTAAAAATAAAGTGGCTATTCTATCAAGTTGTTGAGATCCGATTGAGGAAGAGAGTATATCTCAAATAAATTTTCAAAATTTTGCAAAGTAAATAGAATAAAGAAGTAGTTTACAACTAGATATACACCTTGTCAAAATGGTGTGGAAGAAAGGAAAAACAGGATTATCATGGATATGACCCAAAGCATGATGAAGATGAAACATCTACTAAATGAGTATTGAGTTGAAGCTATTGCATGCACAATATAATTATTGAATATATGTCCAACAAATAATGTGAAGAATAAGGCAAACCTCGAGAATCTTGGAGTGTAAAGAAACATACATTTTCACATTTACGAGTCTTTGCTTGTGTGACATTATTTTTTACCGTGAGAATTGAAAAATAAGTTAGATGATAGAGGTAATAAGTGCATCTTTGTGGAGTATACTGAACAATCCAGAGCATATAAGCTATACAATCTAGTTACAAAGAAGATAATAATCAGTTGAGATGTAGAATTCATTGAAGAAGAAGCATGGTATGGAAGCATAGATAAAACCACTACAATTATAGCTAGTGTTCCACATGAGAATGAGGATAATGATGGTAAAAAATCTAATCCTACTTTACAAGTGAATGGTCCTATAACACTTTCTAAGCCATTCACAACTCCAAGTCCATCTACTCAAAAAATTAATTGCAGCAGTGAATCATCTGACCCAACTCTTGCATCATCAAGATCTCATTTTAGAGACACTTCATAGAATACAAGTAGTTTGAAGGAGATTTATGATGGGCTTCAAGAAGCTAAAAATCGTGATTTATGTTTTGAGTTTACGTTTCTATCAAAAGTTGATCCAATATATTTTAAGGATGAAATAAAGGATGGAAATTGGATTGTGTCTATGGATGAATAAATTCAATCAATAGAAAATAAATAAACATGGGGGCTTATTGAGATTCCTGAAGGAAAGGATGCAATTTGAGTGAAATGGATTTATAATATTAAGTTTAACGATGATGGGAAAATTCAGAAACATAAAGCAAGATTAGTAGTTAAGAAATTCACACAATAGTTTGGGATAGATTACAACCAAATATTTACACTAATGGCTATATTAGACATTGTTATAGTGATATTTTCCATTGTTACTCAAAACAATTAGAAATTCTATCAAATGGACATTAAATTAACTTCCTTGAATGACATTTTAAAATTAAAAGTTTATATACAAACACCTGGTTATAAAGTTTTGGAAATAATGTCTATAAGCTTAAAAAGGCCTTACATGGATTGAAGGAAGCTATACCAACTTTATATATTAAAGTAAATGATGAACGATAGATTTTGATAGTTTGCTTGTATGTGGATGACTTGATCTTTACTGGTAACTTGTCAATTGAATATTTTAAGATAGTTATGGAATAATAATTTTGTATGACTAATTTGTGAATGATGAGATGCTTTCTTGGCATAGAGGTAAGTCAATTCAAGTAAGATATTTTCATAAGTCAAATTAAGTATGTTAAAGACTTTTTGAAGGGGGTTAGGATGATGTTCATGTGAATTTAGCTCCAAAACTAGTAACAATGGGTTTAAAGTTTAATAAATAAGACAAAAGTTCAAATTTTAATCTATTTTTATTCAAAATACTAGTGGATAACCTTATGTATCTAACCACCACAAAACTGGACATCATGTATGGTGTTAGTCTATTATCAAGATTTATGGAAACACCAGAAAAATCATATTTTAAAGAAAAAAAAAATGTTGACATATATTTTAGGTACTAATAATTTTGGCATTTTGTTTACAATTTTTTTTAAAAAATGATTTGATTGGCTATACAGATAATGATTGGGGAGGTAGTATGGATGATAAAAAAGACGCTTCTGGGTATATTTTTCATCTCGGATCAGGGGCTATCTTTTGGTTTTTGAAAAATGAGCTTATTATCACACTTTCAACAACGGAAGTGGAATATGTTTCAACTACATTAGCAGCTTGCCAAGCCATTTAGATGTAAAGGATTTTGTCAAATTTGTAACATAATTAAGAAAAAGCTACAAAAATATACTTTAATAAAAATTTAATGATTATATTGTCAAAAAACTATGTTTTTCATAAATGGAATAAACATATTGACATTGGATATCATTTTACTCTTGAATTGGTGAACAATGATGAAATATTTATTGAGATTTGAAACCCTGAAGAACAATTTGTAAATATTTTTACAAATTCAATTTTAAAAAGTGTGCTAGAACATATCCAAGTGAACATAAGTATACTTGATTTCATGTCACTAAAGATTAAGGGAGAGTGTTGGCACATAGATTCTATGTCATTAAACCATCTAATCTTTCCTTCCACCTCACCTCACACTACAACTATGCCGTCACCAACTCGCAATTATGTCTGTCAGTCCTTGATAAGAGGGCAATCTGCCAAATATCTTGTTTAATCAGAAATTCTCTCTATACCCCAAAATGGAGGCATACATATTTAATGGCATTAACTTTATCCTATCGACTTTTGTCAAGGATTTTACAGCGCTATCTAAATGCAAGAATTTGATTAAAAAATGAGTAACCCAAGACTGAATAGTTTACAATTCTTCAAAAGAATTTCTACTTAGATTATAGTGATAGCATATTCAAGAAATATAACATCATAGGGGAGTAATTCTTAAATAAAAATCATAAATCCATTTAATATATATATTTTAATTTAGATTAAGCAAAGAATATACAGAATTGCAGGGACCCAATACATACATAAAATAAAATTGAGTAATGAACAACAATATTAGAAGTACATGTTACAAATTTTCAAGAAAACATATATTTATTCCTTTCAAAAATTTACTTCAACTTCATAACATAGAGACACAGTAAAATAAGGCATTTTAAACTATTTAAGCAAGTAAGACATAATAAAATTCCAGTCTTCTTTTCCCTTATCTTCTCAAAGCCTTGTTTCTGCAATTATTCTTCAAAACTCATTACAAATGAATGTGATCACCTTGTAGTCATGGGATTTCATCAGATATATATCAACATCATAAACTCCAAGCTCAAGAGGTTTACGAAAGAAACATTACTCAATCTTTTGTTGCAGATATAAAATAAAGAGAAACAATAATAATATCACAGAGGGAAACTCATACATAACGGATCGCACAAAGCCATAGCCAATCACTTCAATATAACAAGTGAAGCGTAGAAAATAATGCAGGCTAAGGGAGAGGCGGGGACTGGGGCCACAAACATAGTGAAATATAAAAATATTCATATTTTCTTAATATCACGAGAGAACCAACGTAGCCTTCATTCCCTAGGTTGTTATTAATCATTCCCCCATTTTCCACAGGCTTAAAAAATTAAAACGCATGCCTCTAGGTACAAAATTTCCATGACTTAAACACATAATTTTGGTCACAAATAAGGCATAAATCCAACTGAAAATCCCCCGAGGCTAAATTACCACTTTCCGTTTCCTATTTTTTTAAAATTTTGCATTACATAATATTTTTTTCAACAATCTATTATTACTTTTGTCAAAATAGGGAGAGATATGCATAAATCTATTACAAAAGAGAGTAATTGGTTGCATTTTGTAATCGTTCAACCAGCTACAAGTGTGCTCTCGAAGCCTCTAGTTCCACTACCCTAAAAAATGTCATAGAGAAGACCAAAATCTAGAATGCATAATTCTCTAAAATTTCTAAAAGTTACACTTAGGCACATCAATTTGGCCTAATAAAAAATGCTTGAGGGTGGATTTGAATACTGGAAAGTTAGGGGACTTAAAACAGTTTCAAATTCCACACTTAGATGGGCCAAACTTCTCACATAGCGAAAGATGTTATGAAGAATGTTTGTTTCAAGATAATATATTCTTAGAGTATTATATTCTCATTGCATTATATGGTTCACTCACATGGTTTATGTAATTCTAAAAGATAATGTTTTATGAGAACACTATGTGGTCACACAAATAAAAGTTGGATGGAAATTGTTTATGCTATGTATGTATTCCTCGTATTACATTTTGGATGGGACATGTAATTGGGTCTGTGGTCAACTTTTTGGGTTTGATTTTTCCTTCGTATACTTGTCTTCTATATAATCATTTTAAATATTAAAACAATCAGACAAGATAAAAATATAATATATATTTTATGATGAAAATTAATGCATACACAAAGTGAACATACTAATTTTTGAATCTTGCTGAACATACTAATTTTTGAATCTTACCATGGTTATATGATCGAAGATACATGCATCCCACTCCATTTACATAATCACAATATTATATCGCAATCATGGTCACATGATTTAAGATGCACATATTCCACTCCATTTCCATACCCATAATATCTGATCAAAATCATGGTTACTTGATCGAATGTAAACACACCTTGTTGTATTCACCATTTTATCCATTTTCTAATTTAAATATAGGGAAAGGAATCACCATGTAGCCTCTCAACCACACTAAAAATTGTTATCACCTCCTTAATTTTAAAGTATAGACTATATGCATATTTATTTTTAATAATAATAGATGGATGTAAGTCATATTGTAGCCCTCTAACCAAAGTTGATCATGTCTCTTGTGTGTGCACACGTGTGTACATGTGTGCATATGCGCATGTGTGTACGTATGTGTGCATGTGTGTACATGTGTATATGCACGTGCATGTACACGTGTATTCTTTAAGAATATGTTATAAAAGACATAAATTTCCCTATAACTACCTTCTCTTCTTGGGATCTTAGGAATATATCCCCAAAGCCCTAAGTTACTCAAAAGCTTAATAGAATACAACATGTTATTACACATAATGTGAGCATCCATACATTTCATTGGGGTATAAACTAAGAAAATATTTAAATTAAATAGAGTACTCCATCACAACAACCACATGAATCATCTAAAGCCAATTTCAAATTGGACCACATAGTTAGTCCATATAGCATTAGATAATGTATGAAGATAACATGTGTCCATCAAACATTTTATTCATAATTTTATATAAAGTATGAATAATATAACCATGTAAACAATGTTAGGTGCAATACATAAATATAACTGATATCACCAGAGGTCATATATATATATATATATATATATATATATATATATATATATATATATATATCGAAAGGTTTAAAATAAACAATTTCTCATGATGAATGTAATCAACATATGTATGTGTTAAAAATAAATATGTCTAGCTTCTGGGATGTCTAATTTTCACATAATGATATAGCCATCGAATCACCTCGATGCATACCTTTAGGATTTAATAGAAAAAAGTAAAATAACATACTTTTTGAAACTAAAAGTAATGCTAACAATTAGAATCATGTCCAAAACCATAAATAATATAGAAAATATCAATACCGATTACATTTGAATATAAAATCTTAGTGAAGCCTTGACACCAATTATGAATGACATGGTGGTTCTATCCAATTTGATTTTATGTAGGATTTGTATATCTCATTTGAGATGCCAAATTTAAATATGGATTTTCAACATGTAGGTAGCATTATCGAAAGACATATAAGGAGGAATAAAATTAATATAAATTTTAATTCTCTGTAAGAAACCATTTGAATAAAATATTTTTCTCCGCCATATAAACCATGTGAATCATTCAAATCCATTTTCAAAATCAACCATAAAGTTAGTACATATATGGAGATAACATGTGTCCATAATTAATTATGTTCAAAATTTATATAAAGTATAAATAATATAACAATGCAAACTAATCATATCACATCTTAATAAGATCATAAAGATTCCTATTCATATTCATATTCATATTCATATATATATATATGTGTGTGTGTGTGTGTGTGTGTGTGTGTGTGTGTGTGTGTGTGTGTGTGTGTGTGTGTGTGTGTGTGTGTGTGTGTGTGTGTGTGTGTATGTGTGTGTGTATATGTGTGTGTATATATATATGTGTATATATATATATGTGTGTATACATATATACATATATACATATATACATATATACATATATACATATACATATACATATACATATACATATACATATACACATACATATATACATACATATATACATACATATATACATACACACACACACACACACACACATATATATATTAAATCAATGTGTGAGTGAGAGAGAGAGAGGAGAGAAAAATAATACAATATGCAATACATTAAAATAATTAAAGGTGCAATACATAACTACATATAACATAAAATAAGTGAATTATATCTTAACCAACCTTGCAGTTGTTGAATTCCCAATCCCTACTTTATGCATGCAAAGATATCACATAAAATAAAAAAATAAATATGTTGTGTAGAAGCCAAAAGCAATTAATAGTATTTCCATAACCTTTCCATCAAATTAAAGTCATAATAAATTTCATTAATGGACATTTTTGACTTGACATCCTTGCATATCCATGTTCTCATTATAGGTGGGTCAATGCACCCCCATTTAGGATGCTCACACCTTGTGACTTGGTTGCAAAAAATGATTCCACTCTCATCTTAAATAAACTAAAATTATTATTTCAACAAAAGCTAGCTATACATGATATTTATAAATTATATGTCACCTTAGTCTTGTACACTTAGAAAACATAGACATTAGTTATTCTTCTCAGTTATGGACCTTTCCCTCTTCCAAAAGTCTTACATCTGCTCTATCTTATTTCACTTGTCCTATCTCTTAGTCCAACCAATCTTATGTTAATGAACCAAGACTCCTATCTTGCACAAAATATGTAAAATGTATTCTCTTCCACCTCTTCAAGTTATGTACCCCATAGCTAGTTTCATGCTCTCTAGAAACTAATTTATAGGAGAGAGTTTAACATTGGTATTAGTGTCTTGACCTGACACAAGTGTCCAATTACCTAAGGTCATCCAATTTTCAAATGAAACATATCTTAATGGTTGACCTAAGTGATTTAATGTGAGTTACTTATCTAAATGGATTTATAAAGACAAGATAAACCCTCATTCATTCCTCACTTAGCAACAAGAGAACAATCACTAGTATTCTTACCGAAGACTATTCAAAGATCACTCAATTGAACAAAGCTTCCCCTTTCTCATACCATTCATAGGAAGAACACATATAAAAGATTGAATTACTAGAGGAGAAGCCTAAGATCATGATTTGATAAGTTATAAGATAGGTAAATATTGTACTTGATTTTCATATATTTTATGATTCACACATAAGCTAACACATAGGAGAGAACTACATCAGTCATAGGTACTCTTCAGAGTATTAGCTATGTAGGCAAAAATCACTAACAAAAGATTATTTTGGGGTTTTTTTGATACCATATGCCCACTAATCAATTTCATATAAGGTCACTATTAAGATGAATTAATAGGGTTTTGAAATTCATTAAGAGTGATAGTCCATGACCCAAATATAAATTCACCAAAGTGAAGGCAATGTCAAACCTAGAATCATCCAGATATTTGTATGCTTTTCTAGTAGGTATTTCATATAGGACACTTTCATCAACCTAAAAAATAGCATCAATATAACCATCCCACACTGACATTAGTGTCTAAAGCTCAAAAAACATCACATCCAAAATTTGATGACTTTTCTAGAATTTTCTTTGGGTTTAATTTCTACATGTCCTAGATCAAGCACTATGTTAGCATCATAAGTAGATACGTATTTCAATAATTTGTCATTTCTATGCATATCTTAGTTATACTTTCTCTATTTACCCTATTTTCAATAGAATAAATTTAGTGTATGTTTATATATGAGTTTAGCACCCATATAACCTATTGTGGATCTAATTATCACCCTTTTACATTGCCATTTTTATATTATTAAACCTATGTACTCCAAATTTATGATCTTTATTCAATTAGGGGTTAAACATTTGGTGCACCCGATCTTTAAGAATCACTTCTACCTAGTCATACCCTATAACATGTTTATTACCTACTTTAACCTAATATTTATTTACTTAATATCTCAAATCATGGATGATATCAATTTCTTTGATTAATCTTATTATGAAATAATCCAAGTGTCTATTAAAAAATGGATAAAATTTGATTAATCTTAAATCCTTCTAATTGATAAAGTATCTACCCTCAAAGCCTTGAATGGAAGTATCAACTATCCCTTTAATGAAGTTCATGCTCCCACCATTTCAAAATATGAGTTCAACCATATTAAGGATGATAAAGAGCCTTTACCCATACTTATTACACCACCATCATATGATTTTAGTCTTTGATATTTTTAAAAATGTGGATAAAAAGGCCAAGAATTGAGAAAACATGAACAATGTATAGCTCAAATTATCATTCTTAAAAATAATAAATCTCGGAAAGGATTAGAATAGTAAGAAAATTTTATGAGGCACCAAGAACACAATTCATCTAAGCATGCCCATGTATTTCAAAATATATACCTAACTATCCTTATCCACAAAGTTTTGATTTACCATATTTACCTCTTTTTGAAACACATAAATATCCATTTGATCACATGATATGTTATGTACATTCTTTTGGACAATGGGGAAAATATGACATTTTTTTACTAAATGTTTTCCATATGAGCATTTTGGATTAGGCTCAAAATGGGCTCTATAGTTTACCAAAGGGTTCCTTAATAACATTTTTATAATTTAAAGATGCATTCTTCATGTCTTTCAATATACAAAAAGTGTCAAAACTTACATTATAACATTTGCATAATTTTGAACAACATGATGATAAATCCATTCAAGATTATACTATTGGATTCAAAAGTACATCATATTCAATGTAACATTTAGACCCTTAGATTTAGAGTTATAAGTTATCTTTAGTATATTCCTTCATTCCCCATTAAAGGAAAGAGCATTGCATAAAAAATATGAATCATTTACCTATTTATATAATGATTTGCATGGATATGCTTCCTTCATAATTTCTCATTTAAAGGAACTTAACATATCTTCCTCCAAATACAAAACTTTTATCCCTCACACAAAGGAAGGAGTTAATTTTCCTAAGGAGTATTATGAATAAAATTGTGGTATTCTTAATATTTATGTGACCAGTTTACAAATATTACTTAACATGGGATAATTCAAGGTCCATTTATTATGTAAGAATATCAAAGTTAATAACACAAAAAGTACCCATGTCAACAAGGTTTAACAATTATCTTATACATTAATTGTGCTTATTTTAGCACAACCATATTGATCTTACAAAAGAAAAACTAACTTATAGTTTAAAACACTTGAAACAAATTGGCTTCGATCTAAAAAACTTACAAAATAATTGAAGTTGGAAATACTCCTTAGGAAACATAATAATATAATTTTTTTGTGGTCCTAAAGTAAGTCAAACACGAGATTATGTTATGACCACCACATCTCTATATGTATTTAAACTGGGAGCTCTTTGGCTATACCAAATGTAAGTAAATATTGACTAAAATAAGCAAGGTATTTCCTTTTTTCATAAAGGAAATTTAATAAATATTTCAAATCATATCATTACTTTTTATACTACACATGCAAAACATGAGGAGGAACATGTTATATACCTTTTCAACTTATAGAATCATGATGAAAATAATGTAAAATATCTAACTTAAAGTTTACATGCACATAGTAGGGGACATACCTATGACCATCCATTGATGAGATCATAGGTTAGTTTTCTCAATTATTCCAAAAATACCAAATAACTAAATAAACAAGTAAATAAAATAAAAAAATATGTTCAACACCTACATGTTATATTAGCTCCTTGGCACCTATGTGTTATTTCTATGTTGATGGGTGGCATATTCATTTAATTTTACATACACACATGTCACGCTTCTACTTGAGTGTGATACATGGATACACAAATATATGATCTATTCTTATTTTAGATGTTGGGCTTTCCCTCTACTCATGTCATGAAGACATTGGGGGCATCCACTTATTTAATCTTGATATACATAGTTTATATGGTTCGATGGGCACATTTCATTATCATATTTGAGATTACATATGTAGTTACATATGCCTTTATCCATGGATATATCTTACACATGGTACTTGTTATACTATACACTTGAAGAAATTTTTTAACACATATGATCAATGGGCTACTTTGACATTTTTATGTTTTTTTTTTTTTAAAAAAAAAATTTACTTTATGCACTTTATATAATGTCTTACATTACTATTTGATCATTTGAATATGTTCATTTGCTTGTATCCCCTATGCTTATGTGTGTTTTTTTGACATTTTTTTTTTTTTTTTTTTACATATCAACATTTGAATATATCATCCTTGATTTTGTAGAAATTTGACTAAGTCATATTATTTTGATTATGTAGCATTTGAATATGCACCTTTTTTTTGGTTTAATTGGACCATTTATTTTTGAATTTATTTTGATTTCTCTTATGCATGCACACTTGATTTGATTATGCTATTACTATCTAGACATTCCCACAATCCATATTATGCCTTCATGTGATCACATTGGTTGTATGTTCTTCAATCATATATCTACCTATACATGTTCCTTCTATATATTACATAGTTCCATTAACAATTATACAATTGTCTCATCCTTCTGAGTTGAGGTAATTGTAGGTTGTAAGGTTTTTCATTTGTTTTCATTTGTAAGGTTTTTTCAGTTGTAAGGTGAGGTAACTCAAGTGGTAACTATAGTTGTCTTATCATTTTATTTATATACCTAAAATGAGATGAGTGGATAAGGTTTTTCATTATTTTTATTGGGTTGATATCTGAATCAACATAGAAAGAGAGGAAACTCTAGCATTTGACATTAACAACGAGCATGAATACCGATAGTTAAAATTGATGATGGCAATAATTTTGTATGAAAATAGCTTTATGTGATGAAGTAGCCACGTGGAATCTTGGAATTTTAAGTTTTGGTGGTATAAATATAAAGGAGCACATTGTGTTTAAGTGTGGACAATTTTCCACATGTTCATGGGATAAATAAAAAATAAAAAAAAATAAAAATAATAAGATGTGGATAAGTGAAGCCAAAGGCTTCATTACCACTAAAGTAAAAATATGAAAAATTGACAAAATGATAAAAGACCACACTTTTAAATCAATTTTTATCACCAAGGAGGTAGCTACAAGCTACCTATAATAGTGACCATGTTGAGTGATTATCCTCCCACAATAATCTAACTATTATCCATAATGAATTGGAACCGTACGATGAAATAGTGTGGAAGAAAAGCCACAATATAAGATGAAAAATTAAGAGGGGGTTTCAAATATCTTTTCCTTGGCCATTATTCACCTTTCCCTATAGTTTGAATTTAACTAGCACTCACAAACTATGTGGGATCTGCATCCTTCATGAATCACAAAATTGATGCAGAAAAAATATTCCAACCTTTTGGAGGCCATGAATTTTGACTCATAAATCTGTTTGAGATTTTCCATGTGCTAAAATGAACATATCAACAAGTCTAATTTTGATTTAAGGTGCTCTATCACCTTAAATTTTATTTTGATATTTTTGTAGGTCAAACGTGATCATCTAAAGGTCTAAAATTAATGTTTAATGATTTTTTGAGGAATTTTCTATGTTTTAGAAATTATATATTTTTAGAACCAGATGTCAATTTCAATTGAATTTCATATTATAAGCTAATTTTAGAATTTAAGATCTTTAAGAAAAAATTTAGAGCTATACGCGCTTACATGCAAAACTTACTATAAATAGCAGTTGCTAAAATAGACTTTTTTTTTTTTTTTTTTTTAAATTTAGTTTTTTCAAATTTGCATGTAAACTCTAATTTATGAGTTTAGTCTTATTTATTCATGGTTTGAGTTTGTAATTAAGTCATTCAATACAAATCAATACAAATTATTATTCAAAATCTTAATCTATTGTTAGAATTATTTGTCTTGTTAGTTTTTGGGTTCATTAAAATTTTATACCAAAAAGTGCTAAATATTTTAAAAAATAATAGTTACCTAAATAAAATCAAAGTTTGTGAGTATTAGATAAGCTTGTCCTTCCTTGAGATGTAGATAATGTTAACTTTTTCTTTCAGTAAATAATTGATTCTTGCAAATTTCATATCTAATTAATGCTTCACATTGGATATTGAAGATTAAATATTATAACATTTTCATTGCACATATTGGTGTGGTTGCTTGTAAGGCTTGGAGGTGGTGATGAGCATTCATTGGGTCTAGGATGACTAGATGGCAAATGTGGAATGTAAGTGGTCAATAAATTGAAACAAATAAATTGATGCATTTTGTCAAAGTAGAAAATTTGTTCTACAAATATTTATTTTGTTGCATCTAAAAATTTAATTTGTATGTAAGAACACAAAAAGTTCCATTGATATATCAACCTAAACTATTGCTTGATAATTTTAACAAAATTTTAATCTACCAATAAAATAAGAATTTCTATAAAAAAATAATAACACATTTCACAAATAATTAATCCTTATCACTTGTTATACATTTTCTTATTTAATCATTGTTTTTGATATAATTGATAAACTTACTACATAAAATAAAACAAATTTTATATAATATTATTATATTTTATTAAAACATTTAATATTGACATATTTTTTAATATAAATATTATTATATTAATTTTTTATTATATAATATTTTATAAATTTTTAAAATACAATATTATTTTTTAATATTTAAATATAAACAAGAAAAATTAATTATTGATTATTTTGTTTAAAATATATTTAAAATGTAACTCAACTTTTTTGAGAAAAATCTCATTACACAAATCTTTTGTACAATTACTAATTATAACACACTACCTCTTAAAAGTTAATATGTTTTCCCCAAATTAAAATCTCAATTTGAATTAACTCTTATCATTAGAAATTTAAATGGAGTTAAGGAAGATTTTTTTTTTTAAATTTGAGTCCCTTGCACACGATTTGGAAAAAGTAGGAGGTATCAAGTTATACTATTTATTTGATGGATTTTTTTTTTGGACATATTAAATAAATTATCTTTTAAATTATAATTGAAAAGAAAAATAATATATATTAGAGTTTGCAAATATATGTATATAATAATTATATATATTTTTAATTTAAATTTATAATTATTACATAAAAATATTAGCATTTAATTATTTAAAAGTTAAAAACATAAAATAAAAATAAAATAATTTAATTATTTCATAATTAATATAATTAAATAAAAATTTAAAAAATTAGATGAGATACTTTTTTTTTTAATTTTTAAATTTAATGTTTAAAAGCTACTTTTTTCATTATTTTTCCAACATCTCTTATTATTTTTAAAAATTAATTTCTATACATCTTAATTAATAAATAAATAATCATATTACTACATCATATTTAATATGACATCATATTTATTAATAATCATAACAATAAAATTGTAAATATAAATTAACATAAAAATTGATTAAAATAAATAGATAATTTATAAATAATCATAATTAATTTATAAATAAAATAATAAAAATTTACTGCTTTATATTTATAAATAATGACATAATCATAATTAATTTATAAATTATATATAAATTTTAATTTATAAATAACTAAATAATTATAATTAATTTATAGATAACATATAGAGTTTACAATATCATATTTATAAATAATTATATCATAAAAATAAATTATCATAAAAAATTATCACATCATAAAAAAATTTATTACATCATATTTATAAATAATAATAACAATAAAATTATTAAAATTATATATATTTTATCCAATAATATTTATAAATAATACTAACACATATATGCATCCATATCCTGTGCGTTGAGCTGCTATCCGTCCATTTTTCCTTCATATCTCCCCTCGTCTTCCTCCACGTGGTATACGGCTGCCGCGCGAGTTACATTTATGTTGTGCTCCAATCCTTCGGCAAAATAAACGACTCCTTGTTTAGGAGAGGCCTAGAAGATAAAGTCCACTCTCAACCATAAAAATCTACATCGCTGTGGCTACTTTAAAAAATTATTAGTAGAAGAAATTTTAGAATATAAAGTCCACTCTCAACCATTCTATTAGCTTATTTAAAGTTAAAGAAAGATGCAGAGTTGTAATTAAAAGAAAAAATCTAAACATATTGATAACATTCACATGTTTAGTTAGCAGGAATAAGCATAAATTTCAAGTTGCACTAAAAATACGGATAAATGATAAATTGAATAACAAAATAACATGATTGTATATGAACTTTGATAATATAAATGAACTTTTATCGTGAGGAAATTATTGACATAAAAACCTTCAATCTAGTTTGCAGGAGAGATTTTTTTTATTGGAAATTTTCACAATCACTTGCATAATATCAATGGTTATAAAATATAAAATTTATTTATAAAAATCAGAAGCTGTCGAACAAAAAAGTTATGAACATTGATTACACTCCTATTTATACATATTATAAAACGTAAATGTTGATTAATGCATCGGATTCTTGCATTTTTTCCGTTTACAATTTTGTTTTATATTTTTATCACCATCATTTTAAAGTTTCTATGCTTCCGCATTATAATTTCAATACTTTTATGAAATTTAAACTTTTATACTTAGAGAGAAAAAAAGGATGATAATTGGAACCGAATACTAATCATGAAAATCCCTATCTGGAATAGGGGTCATTTCTGAATCACCTCTATACATTGTCAATTTTTACAAGTTTTTTTCTCCTCCTTTATTATGTAATATTCAGCTTACATAATGTTGGGTTGAGTTTGTTTCTTTGAATGAACAGTGTTTTTTTTATAAAAAAATATTTTTTAATAATGTATAAGAAAATTTTCTTTGTCAATTTATTAAATGAATTTATTTATATATAATCAAAAGTTTCATATTAGCAACTTTTTATTAAAAAATAAACCAAAAGTTTTAAAAAAACTAATAAAAATATATACTAAAAATAAATAAATAAACACAAAAATTTCAAATCTACTATTCTTAAAAAATAAAAGTTTCTAATGAATAATTAATATAAATAAGAAAAAGATACCTTTCGGCCTCTAAATGGTAGAAGCGAAAATGTATTTTGCTTTGAACACCACTTACTAATCGTTTGGTAGAAAAAATAATCCAGAAACCATTAAAAACCATTATCGATAACCATCCATTAAGTCATGCAATCAAGCTTTCTCAACTATCTATAACTACATCCCCATACTATTCCCGTTACCTCAAATCATGGAAATGTCGTGGTTATTTATAACAATTGAAAATAATCCATGAAATTTGTGTTGTCCCACTCTCTCAAAATTTCACGTATAATTATAATAATAAAATGTCTTAACATTTGATATATAATTATAATGTGTGGTACTCGTCAATTAATTGTTACATCTTGTGTATATGTTAAATTGTGTTTGATTGAATTTACAACTGATACAATGAATTAAAATATTTTTTAAAACACTTAGAAATGGAATATTTAATAGAATTAAAATCTGAACGACGAGAAATTGGATGAAGAACTCAGAAATATCAAGGCCTTTTTTAAAGATCAAACAAAACCCATTAATAATTTTCATATTTTCTATTTTAATAAATGAAGTTTTTATAGTCAATATCTTTCGAACAATAAGAGGTTACTTCTTTATGTAACTTTTTAAAGGGAAAGTGGTTTTACGTAAAAATGTAATATAATTTATTTATTAACATTTATTTACTGATAACTAATTAATTAAATATAATCAAATAAAAAATGGTAAGATCAATAGTTATTATTATTGTAATTTTAGAAGAATAAATAAAAGATGTTTATGAAAAGTATTTTAATTTTAGAATAATTTGAAAATAAGCATTAAAGTCTTAAGAGTAAAATCAAGGTTCTTTGATAAGAGTGTGAGAATGTGAAAAACTCACAACCATTGGAGCACCTCTCCGATACTACAAACTCCACATTACTAGGTATAAGGAACATCGACAACATGCCTTTAGCACAAAAAAACCATGCAAAATCTGATTTGACAATTGCATTTGTCAGGGTTGGTACCTATGAAAGCATTTCTCGATATGTTAAATCTTCATGCCAGTCTTTAGAATTTTTTTTTCTCATTCAATCCTTAATAGACAAGCTGGACATACGAAGGATAAGGAAATAAAATATTCTTGGGGTAAGTGCTCAAGATCAATATGTTTTTTTTAAAATTATTACTTATGAAGTCCCTAGACAATACGTAATATCAAAGGTATCCCACCAAATATAATGAAATTAACAAATCACTCAAAGAGTATAACATAAATGTGTTTCTACAATGATATTCAATGCTACAATGAATGCATGATTTCCTCTAAAATACTTAGTCAAATACAATATAAAATGTTAGATGTTATTTAAATTTTCCTTTGATTCTTGGATACCTAGTCTACATGCTTGTCTTGATTGTCTCATTTAATTATATTTTGAATTTACTAATATGCATGCGTATTTATAGATTTCTTAAATTGAAATTACAATCTAATTTGAAACCAAGCCATTATAAAATAGTCAAAAACATGGAAACTATGTGACCAACATTCTCAGTGGCCTATAACATATGTATATATAAGAAGGAAATGATATGCTATCTACTTACATAAATAAAAAAGCATATATGCCTAAAAAATATGGAAATACCGAATATTATTATATTTTTGAATTATTTGAACCTTTTTCATTTTTGAAATATATAATTTTTTGTATTTTTTCAAATATTTTATCTAGATTTGTAAATTTTCTTAGTAACCAAGGAATTAAGATTTGGGTCCATTACTTGAAAGTGGTAACTAAGGCCTTATTTTATGGACAGCCATAAATGCCTTATTTTACGTGTTTTTTGGTGTTTTACAGATGTTCTGAGAAGGGTAAAACTTCCCAATAACTTTATGAGGTCATTTTGGATGTGTACTATCTATTAAATACAAAAAACTAACATAGAATATTTTGGATATGGTCAAACAAGGCCTATTTTCCAAGGCAATCTCAAATAAGCTCAAAATGGGATTAGGTGACAAGGTGATTTCATGGTTCCATAGGGTCTCAGGATCAAAAAACTAACATGGATTTTTTAATAGAGCAACAATACCATTGATGGCATCTTACCAATATTGATGGCACCTATAACCAAAAGACCATTACTGTTTTACATATCTACAATAGAACATGAACTAAGGCCAATTTTGGCTCAACATGATGAATGATATAAAGAACATGCAGTTTATTATTTGAATAAGACACGTTTAGAATATGAGAACAACTACATGTCAATTAAAAAATATTTTTTATAAATGGTGTTCATTTTACATAATTTGTTTCAATACATGTTAAATAACAATCCTCCCAAATATTTATTATATAATGAAACTCTGACGGGTTGCATGGCTAAGTGGGTCATGTTGCTAAGCCAAATTAGCATTTAATACCAATATTAGAAGGCCATTAAGGTGAAATTTCTTATTTATAATATTTTTGAAGCTCCTTTATTAGATACACATCCAATCATATTTGATTTCCTATAAAATTCAATCTTGACCCTAAAAGTTGTTGTTGTCACTCAATTTTGCACCCTTGGAGAGGTAGTTCAAGCCTAATCCAAATTGAGTGAAACATGGGAATACCCCTAGACATGTAGGTTGTCTATAAAAGTGGTAAAAATTTAGATTGAAGGTATAAATCCCTTGTTATGACTATTGAAGCTCATCACCTATGCTACTAACTTGTTTGGTGTTGGAAATGGATAGAAAGAACATCAAAGAAATGTAATATAATGAGGTAATGCACCAAGTTAATCTCCAAAATACCACCATGTAATTTCACAATGAAAGATGATTCACAAAACTGACTTCAACATCAAAGGTTTCTCTAACATAAATATTTCAAACATAAAGGTGATATGCAATGCCCTTGTCAAAATGGATGAACAAGAAGTCTGATTGCAAATACTTGTACCATTTTTTACACTTATATACATACAAAGACACTCAATAAAATTTATTTGACTTTTTATATAGTAAACTAATTGCACAAAACATAAAAGAGTAAGGTGAACAGAAGGATAGATGGTTATCATTTATCATTTAAATATGCACTACTTCACACACTTCAAATATGGAAAGAAATTTAGAATTAAAAACCATATTTAAATATTTTATTAAAAGAAAATATGTATATATATACATATACATATACATATACATATACATATACATATACATATACATATACATATACATACATATAAATATATATCTATATATATAGATATATGTATATATATTATATATACATATATGTATACATATATATGTATATATATTATATATACATATATGTATACATATATATATATATATATATATATATATATATACATATATATATATATATATATATATATATATATATATATATATATATATATATATATATATATACATATATGTGTATATATGTGTACATATGTGTATATATGTGTGTGTGTGTGTGTGTGTATATATATATATATATATATATATATATATATATATTTGTATACATACAGATTTATATACACATTTATATATATATATATATATATATATATATATATAGATATATATGTACATATGTATGTACATATATACATATGTGTATATATATATGTGTGTGTGTATATATATGTGTGTGTGTGTGTGTGTGTGTGTGTGTGTGTGTGTATACATATATGTGTATATACATATACATATACACACACACACACACACACACACACACACACACACACACACACACACACACACACACACACACACACACACACACACACACATATACATATACATATTTGTGTGTGTGTATTTGTTCAATGACCCTCCATGTGTTTTTTCATACTTGTTTTATGCCTTTAGGTTTAAATAGGCTTATTAGTCCCATGATTACTCATTGTGAATAGAGTGGACAAGGTCTGAGACAAAATAGTGGTTATATTTATTATTAGTATGGACTTAATGGGACCATTAAAATATTAATACACTAATATCCATATTAATTACCAATTTTTAAAGTGTGATTGTGCCTATGAGGCCCTCAAAACTTCAAATTCTCTCATGATTGGCTAGGCTTGCCTATGTCTGCAGATTTTTGATTAAATGTGCATTGAGGTTTAGACTTAGTTTAATTAATATTCACTTTTTCATTTCATTGGTTTAAAAATGGCCTTATTATCTCTTAGCTTATCTTAGGTAGACCTCAGATTCCTCCATATATACCTATGTTCTTCACTTTAGTCTTATAACCAACCTATGTGCTCTTTGTATCCTGTAGGTGGCTATTAGGATACTTTACTACATTCTATGTGTTTTTAGGAACTCATCTCCCATATACCTAACTTTTCCAATGTTCTTGAATCATTATTTAAGTCCCAATTAGGTTCTCAATATTTCCTAACATCGTTGCCTCTTCATTATATGCACCTTTAGCTAATTGTTCAAGTAGAACCCTGTAGGTGATTGTGTATTTGTGTTATAGAACTTAATTCCACATACCAACATCCCAATGGTTCACAAACTAGTTGAAGTCTTAAACTAGGCTTCATAACATCTCTCACATGATCTCATAACTCTCTTTAGCTTGAAAGTATAATATTTCTCCATGTAGGCCTTTAGATAGCATAGGAGAGAGCTTGTCTTGAAGGTTGATCTTATACTAATGTGTAATTATAATTTGAAGTAATTGTACCAAAATATTTTACATTATCAATATATATTTATATTTCCAAGACTTTCTTGTGAGTTTTCAAACCATATGTTCACTTGTTCCTTCTGTACAGAACTATAGGTGGTCTCCTATGATTTGTCAACTAAGTTTCACCTATTTGACCTTCATCTAGCTTACAAGGGACAAGGTTACTCTTCAATGGACTGTGACATTTTTTGCATCTATAATGAAGCAAGGTCTCCATGTTTTAAACTCACTTCTGTTGATAGGATGTTTTCTATGGTCCAAGTTGAGGACCTACAAGCTTAGGGCCTATAGGTTTCTAATGGAATGTTTGAGGATACAAAGCCAACCTTTTAAGTTCTTAAATTATTCAAGTCGTTCAACTTTATCACCATTTTTCTCACTCCTTCAAGGTCTCTTAGAGCTTTTAGGCCTTTTGATAAACCCTGATATCAACTTCAACTCACCCTACAATCATCTTATACATGATGTCTATGTATTGAAACTTGGGGCATTTATTCAATTTAAATCTCATGATGAAGGCAACAGGGTATTCAAAGAAACATTAATGCATGAATATATGTAGCAAGTCCCATAGCTCTGATCATCTTCCAAACACTTCTACAATCTGTATAGGTCTATTTATGAAATAAATAGTTATAATTCTCATTTGAAAGTGTGATTGGACAACAATATTCATTTCCTCATGTTTCCAATAGTGAAATGTTAAATCAAAACATTATACCTTGATGTATCACTTGTATTTGAGCCACTTTGGCAATCAATCCTACAATAAAACTATTCAAACCTTGACCATATCCCAAAGAGTAAACACTTAAATAATATAGATAAAATATACATCTCACAAAAAAAAAACATGAAATACCTCAAACTAAAGAATCTTTCATGAGTGATGAAGCATTATAAACCTCTAATAGTGACCACCATAAAGACAAAATAAAAACTTACAACAATATTTAATGAAATATCTTGTTCATTAAGACACCTTTCTTCTAAGTGAAGACACCTCATGGAGATGATTTGGATGATGAAAACACCATGAAATTTATCTCCATGACCTATATAAACCACCCTTAAAACCATTAATATCCATTTATTTTTGAAGTGGAGAAATAGATGCAATAAAAAACCCATCTCGGATGAAAAGACCATAGTGACGTACTATCACTCTTAGAGATTGTTCATAAATAAGAGGACATAAATATATAAACCAATCCCAATTATTTAAATATTAATAAGGAGCATAAAAATTTGCAAAGTTTCATCTTATAACTCTCTCTCTCTCTCTCTCTCTCTCTCTCTCTCTCTCTCTCTCTCTCTCTCTCTCTCTCTCTCTCTCTCTCTCTCTTTGTGTGTGTGTGTGTGTGTGTGTGCGTGCGTGCGCGTGCGTGTGCGTGTGCGTGTGCGTGTGTGTGTGCGTGTGCGTGTGCGTGTGCGTGTGCGTGTGCGTGTGGGTGTGTGTGTGTGTGTGTGTGTGTGTGTGTGTGTGTGTGTGTGTGTGTGTGTGTGTGTGTGTGTGTGTGTGTGTGTGCGTGTGCGTGCATGCGTGCGTGTGCGTGCATGCGTGCGTGTGCGTGTGCGCGCGCGCTGGCTATACCATTCAGTTTAATTTTGCCTTCTTGAGATTGTGAAGGCAACAATGGAGGAGAAAAGGTATCTGGAGTATCAGTTTAACTTTAAACTTGTTCAAAAGATACAAAATTATCGAAGCGATCCAAAGGTATACTTAAAAACTATTTACAACTGAAATATGATCTTGTATGGTTGTACAAGTTCTTGTAAAGTGTCATTTTGCCTAGTTTAGGCATTGTAATACAAATATTGTTAGTCTCTAACTTTCCATGAACATTCATTGACATTTAAATATTTGACACTATGGACATTTCTAAACTTCTTGAAACATTTTATTGTTATAATGGTATGTCCAACTCTTCTATATTGGCCAAAATGTGGCCAAATTGACATTTTTTCATATGAGGATCAAATAAAAGGTTAGTGAATAATAATATAACTTTAAGAACACCTAAACAAACTTTTATAATGAACTTAGACCAAACTAAACCTTTTACCATGTTTGATAGTTCTAAGACCTTGTAATTAACCCCTAGGACTAAACGAATGAAAATAAGACTACAACTTGGACAATACTTGACAATCATAACTATGACCATATAGCACCATTAAAGATCATTTAATACCTTTAAAATATTTTAAAAATAATATGACATTTAAAACTAGAGGGGGTGACCTATTTTATCAATAATATCAAAATTTGGTCAACATTATTGGTGATTCATGGGGGTTGCATGCGTGTAATGTTGATAGACTAGTTACCTTGTCCTTACATTGGGAAATGTAGTCACTCTTATGTTAAAATATGAAAATAATATGTTTTATAAATACTTCAAACTCATACCAAACATAGAACAAGAAACACACACAAACTATGCTCAAAGCATTTAGGGAAAACCACACCAAAAGACTCAAAACAACACACCTAACCTACCACGTACATGACTAACCTTCATATCATCAATAGCATGGCTTCAAGTGGATTCCATGCACAAGGATAAGTAAATCCTCCCCATTCATTCTTTCTAATTGGAATGAATTATTTTACTTGCACTTGATGATGATGCATGGTCCACTCCACAAAGTATCAAACTTAGTGTGTCTCTCTAACTTTGCCCTGTCTTCATCCAACTTCAATATTATATCACCCTCTTGGAAGACTCTTGGAGTTGTTTTCTTATTAAAGGACCTATTCATTAATACCTGATGATGTTCCATGGATTTGTGAGCATTATATCTAGTATATTATAGCTCCATCAATTATATCAACCTCACTCCATTGGATTATTTTCAAGAAAATCTAACTGATGTGCCATCTCTAAGGTCAATAACTCTTAGGATATGGAAAACCTATCTTACCTCCTATAAATAAGAATAAATGAAGGTTACTTATTGATTTTTTAGGTGTGATCCTATCAGACAATAAGGATGTATTCAACTTAGTGTGCCAAACTCTTTGGTTGCTCTCCAAAGTTCTTTTTATGACTCTGCTTAGATTCTTATTAGTAGACTCAACCAACCCATTACCTTGAGGTTAATAGTTGGATGATGTGCATAGATATATACCATTAATACTTTCCTAACCAGTTATCTTAGCACTCATGGAATTAACTATATTATGTGAAATGATGGTTTAAGGAGTTATAAACCTTGTCTTAATGACCTCAAAGAACTCTAAAACTGAACTCTCATTGGCCTCCTTCAATGCAACTACCTCAATCCATCTTTTAAATTAATTAGTTGTTGTAAGGATCCCCTTGTGGTGAACATGTAATGGAGGATTAATCACGCCAACTAATTCAACAACCCATTACATGAAGGGTTGATCCACTTGAAAAGGTCTCAATAGAAGAGTTTCATATCTTTGATTGCATACAAATAAAAAACATTGAGCACACCTTATTAACTAGGCATAAAAGTCTTTAAAGAGGCTAGTAAAATAGTATCTTTCCATTGTGATCTTTGCAATTGTGGTCCTTGGAGAGAAATGACCTCCTGCTACTCCATTATGAAACTTTTCAAGTAATACCCCAAACTGATCATTGTCAATGCATATCCATAATACACCATTTGCAGCTCTTCTAAAAATTACACCATCTAAAAGATAATAAGGAATAGTTTTTAAATTTAAATACCTTATATTGGACCTATTCAAGCCATTATAACACTCACCATTTTAGAGGAATCTAATGATGTCTTGTGTTTAACTTTGTAGAGGTTTGAGATCAACTGGTTGAATGTTGTCTTGATTGACCAAAACTTCCTCCTTTAGATCATGGAGATCTGAAGCCAAATGCTTATAAAGACCCTTATCTCTTATCAACATGGCCACCTTCATGTCAACATCATACTCTATTACCTTTTTAATCCACCCTACACTCTTTTCATTGAGGTATTTAGTCAATAGAAACTCATTGATGCTATGATGAGAGACCATGATGTGAATCTTATTATTTCAAATGATGGGTCTAAAATTATTTACTCCTTTTAAAACAATAAGGACTTGTTTCTCAACAAATGTATATTTGGATTCATAATCCTCCAAACCTTGACTAAAGAATGTAATAGGTTGTTAAACACGCTCATAATTATTTTATATAAGCATACATGAGATAATGTCAAGGTTGGAAAATGTATATAACATGAAGTCTATATTAAAATCATGATTTAAAAGAGTGGGATCTTGTGAAATTGCTTGCTTTAGGGCTTAGAAATTTCTCTTACCTTCCTTAGTCCAAGTGAAAACCTAATTATTCTTGAGCATGGATATGTTAGGCTTCACCAAATATGAAAAACTAGGTTTGAATATAATCACAAATTTTATCTTACCTAAGAAACTTTGTATTCCTTTCTTATGTAATGGAAATGATAGGCCTTGAATAATATCTATGCTTTTAGGGTCAATGTCTAGGCCATTCTTGGAAAAAATGTGCTCTAGAAGCTTATCTGTATGGACAATAAATATGCACTTTTTGGGGGTGAAGAGACACCCCATACTATATACACCTCTCAAACACTTTCCTTATATATTTCATGTGGTCATTTTCATCCTTTGAGAAGATGGTTGTATCATCTAGATACACTAGCAACATCTCATTGATTAGGCCTTTGAAATCCATGTCCATTGCCCTTTGAAAAGTGGTACCAACATTTGACAAACCAAAAGGCATAGTCCTATAAGAAAAGGTCCCCCATTTTTTAATAAATTTTGTCTTGAACTAATAATCTTCATCCACTAATATCTTATTGTAACAATAATATCCATCTAGGAGTGAGAAGTGTTAGGAACCTGAAACAACTTGTGAAATGTGCTCCATAGGAGGTAAGGGGTAATGGTTTTTGAGTGACACTCTATTGAGGTATCTAAAGTCCACACAAAGTATCATTTCTCTATTTTTATTTATAACATACATAGGCTTAGCTACCTAAGTTGAGTGTTTGATAGGAAAATTATCTTATACTCAAAATTTTTGGTGAGTTCCATTCTCATGAGTTATTGAACTGTAGGGTTGATAGGTCTTTATTTTTCCCTAAATGATTTGATTCTAGGTTCTAATTAAATAATATGATGGGATATAAAAGGATAAGACCCATTTAAAACTTTATATTCCTAAGCAAATATATCATGGAATTCTCTACAAAAGTAAATGTATACTTGTTTTTTAGATGGGGAGCATACATTACCTAGTTTGAGGAGCTTTTCCTTGAAGATTAAGACTCTTTCATGATTATCTTCCTTTGTATTCATGATCACCTTCTATTTTTTAATTTGTTCATCTTAATTAAATATTATCTCTATAGTGAAAATCCTTTAGGTATCTTATCTGTTCTTAGCTATATAATCTGATTCTCATACTTATCATGAAGTTTCTTCTAGTTTTTTGAAGAGAACTCAGCTTCATTTCACAATAATTGTAAAATATGATTTTCACTATAAAAAACCTACCAAAATACTTCATTATTAGGAATGTAAGGCCTCACAATGACCTTGATATGGGACTATTTTCATTTCTCCTTTACAGCAGTAGTTGTGTCAATTTGTGCCCCTATAGCATGGGACCTATCAACATGCTTATTTTGTTCTCTTGGGATTGGTTGTATGTTGAATGCACTAAAGTATTCAAGTAAATCACACACCCTATGATTATAATACTTAAGAATAGGGTTATAGGTATTACTCATATTCCTTATTTGATGCAAAATCAATTCACTATCTCCATATACTTGCAAATTATTAAATCAATTCCTCTTTACCCATTAAAGTCCTTGAATCAAACCCTCATACTCAGCCACATTGAAGGTACAACTAAAATGAAATATATATGAAGAGTAATAATTATATTTATATGGAGAAACTAACATAACACCAACTCCTACACCAATCTTGCTCCTTGACCATCAAAGAACATCTTCCACAATCTATCACTCTCATACTCCTCTTTAGCAAGTGAAGGTATAGTTGTTCCTTCCTCATGTAAGAAGTACACCCCTAGATCAGTATCTTCCATGAAATAATATGGTTCATTTTCATAGGTTTCATCACCATATTCATCTATAAAGATGCTATAAATACCTTCAAGAGGGAAAGATGATATGTCATGCGCTTCTTGTTCATTGATAGTAAAATTTAGATTGGAACTAGTTTCCACATGTGGTTCAATGAAGAACTTGGCCAATGGTTGTGTTCAAATTGTCACCTTAGCCCCATACCTCATTATAAAAGGAAAGAAGAATAAATTAGAAGAAACATATCCTCCTATATTGGTAGTGAAGTCATTTGATAATAAAATGGCAAAATGTGCAGGTAGATCTACCACCACTATGTCTTATAAAATTGGAAATCTTGGGAAGTCATGAAAGAACACATTCATTCCTTTGATTATATCTAGTGAATTGGATTATATCCCATCAAGACACAACACTCCATTTCTATAAGGATCATACTTAAATCCCAACTTGTATGCAACTAGTTTAGGCATAACTAAAATGATTGCCCCACTATCCATAATGTAATTATGAACTAGTTTGTCTCCCATAATGAGGGTAAGATATAAATGTGGGGGATTTTTTGACTTGGTAGAAGGCTCAAAAATATGGGTAGGTGAATTTTTGAGGGCTACACCAACATGATTTGTTGGTTGGGAAGATATATGGAGTTAAGACAGCTACTCTTGAAGTAGTTACTTTTGACTAGGCATGTGGAATACCTCACAAAGGGATATGATTATATTTTTATTATTAAAGGAGTCAATAATATTTAAAGAATCAACATTATCCATTTATTACATCCTAGGATGCAATTAAGTACCTTAAACTTGAGGCAATGATGGTTTTTCACCCATCACAAGTTTTGATTTTGAGGAGGTGCAGGGCCTATAGAGGTTGCCACATTTTCATTAATACCTTGTTTCCTTGAAGGAGTGTTGTTTGGAGTTGTATCCATGTCTTCATAATCTCCCAAATATTTTATCTTTGATCTTGTGTTGGCTAAAAATAAGGTGATTTTATTTAAAATAAATGTATCCTCCATTTGGAAGTTCATAAAGCTTTTTCCTTGATTTCCACATTCTCTTTTTGATTCTATTTGCATAAATCCATCATCTTCTGATGTGAAGTGAGGAGTATGCCCTACTTAACCCACCAAGTCTTAAAATTATCCCTCATTAAAATTCATGAACTGACCTTGAGGTTGTCCCCAAGAATGTGTCCATTCTTTTCCTTGAACTAGGTTATTAAAAACTAAAACCATGGCTCTCATTGTGGGAGCATAATTTAGATTTTAGGAATTAGGTGGCTTATTGAAATTAGATTGACCTTGTCCCCTTCCTTGACCATTATGTTAAGGTGGAAATCTATTTGTTTGTGGAGGGTAATAGTATGAATTTTGGTATTCTCTAACATGTTGATTTGGTTTCTTAATTAAAGCTTCTAAGGCCTTAAATATTTCTTCACAATCAATAGCATCATTTGGTTTCTTTGCAGAAAATTTTTACTTGTTATTTGAATTTAGAATTGGAGAAAGGACTGGAGGAGTATCATGCATGTTAGGTAAGATAAGCATTGAGACTTTTGGAGGGAATTTATTATCTTGGATCAAACCATTCTATGCTCTAATACATATATCATAAGAATCAAGAAAAGCATATCCTCCCATGGACTGTAACATGATAACCATATCAATCCCAATAGCTCTAAGAAAGGTTGGGAAAATAAAACTTCCAGGGGGTCTCATGGGGGGTGGCATCCTGTTCCATGTCCTTTGGAACCTTTCATTGAAATCATGAATGGATTCCTTAGGCCCTCTTTAAATGCCATTCAAATGATGAATCTATGATGTATGATCACTCTTATCCTCAAACCTTTAAGTCAAAAACTCCCCAAATTCATCCCATTTAGTAATAAATCCTCCTAGAAAGGTTCTATACCAATCAAGAGCTTTTACCCTAAGAGACATGGTAATCAATCTGATTGTTATGTTGATTTGTATAATATTTTGGAAATTACAGAAGTTAGTTGTGTCTCTAATGTGTTCGCTTGGGGTGATAGGACCTTCCCCATTGAAAGTGGGAACAATCTTAGTGGAATTGGGATGGATATCATCATAGGAAATAAGATTTATGGGATTTTAGTATTGAAAGTTGAGAATGCATATTTCCTAGCCATGTTAACTTCAAATTATTCTTCACTCTCTTGTTCTTATTGAATTTTTAAACCTTCCTTCTATTCAATCTCTTCTTCAGGATTCTCAAGTGTTAATAAAGGCTCAGTTTATTAAACTTCAAGAGAAATTTCAGGATGAGGGAGTGGATTTGTGGGTTGATTACCTCTACTAAAAGATGACCTAGTAAATACCATGAAACATGAAAATAATTTTGATATAATTTAGTTGTGAATATTTTGGATCTAAAACATGTATAAGGTTGTAAGCTTTGTTTTTTCCCTTTTAACCATCTTTCATTGGTTTTAGCTTATTTACTAGTTATTGTATTTAGTTGTGAATTTTAGGATTTGACCATATTTGATTAATATCAAAAATATGTTCCTTGTCTCTAATATACAATGACAGTCCATGTGTATATATATTGAAAATGGCTTATTAATAAAAATTCACTATTATAATCTATGCAATGTTCTACCCAAAAAAATACAATTTTGCGCACAAAATTTACCTATAAAAAGGAAAGAGAAAGGGTTATTAACTGAGCAACATGTTTATTTTTTTTCTATTATCTGATTGTTATATTATATATTTTGTTCACGATGCTAGGACATGTAATTATATAAATATGTTTTGGAATCCAAAATAAGATTTGTGGATTTGTTTTATAAGAAATTAATATAAGAAAAACTAAGGGATTAGTGTGAGGATAGCCAATCCCTTCTATTTTATTTGTATTCTACAAATATTGAAACAATGTATTTATTCAAATGACTATACAATAAAAATGATGTTCACTACATTACAATAATGATATTTTACATTTTGTGATTTTTAAGTTAAACCTTCTTCCATTGTTTCACAGAAGTAGAAGGGATTCCTTGCATTCTTCTTTAGATAAATTATTTTTTTATTTAGTTATTTTATGAATTATTTAAAAATAATAAATTTTTTTAATTTAATTTTGAATATTTTTTGTAAATTTATTTATTAAAGAGTTAGGTTTTTAAAGATTATATGCCTATATACTTTATTCCTATGTTTAATATGTTTGGGATACTAATTAATTATAAGTTTGATTTTATTTAATTTATTTCCTTTTTACATATTTCATACAAATAGATATTATTAATAGTTATGAACATTATTTATCCATTAATCACAAGTAAAATAAAATGCAAGTTCCTACTTATATTTAGATAGTTGCAATAGACTTACCTAGCAAACACTCATGATTTTAGGTACTCATAAGTTTGTGTAACAAAATTACTTTTTTTCCAAACTATTATCTATATGAGATTTTATGTATTCCTTATAAGTTTTTTAACAAAATTACGTTTTTCTTTTGCAAACTATTATCTATATGGTTTTTTCCGATGCTTAGTTTCTTTGGACTGCCAGAAATTATATGTTTTGGAATGAAATATAAAAACTATTTGTTACTTTTTATTTTTCAAGGTCCTCCTTTGAGTACAATGGGAATGTCACAATGGAAATTTCGGAAATATCTAGAGTGCAATTTTGGAATACCTAAACTTTTTTCTATGTCATATGATGCCTCTGGATTACTTGATTTCTATTTATTGTTATTTCATTTTATAAATCAAATAAGCCTGACAAGTTGGTTATGTGGTTAGATTTTGTCAATATTTAATTATAATTATATAGTGTTTATAGTTTCAATTAAGCTTATAATAATTAATGTGATGAATTCAAATTTATGAAGATCATAATTTTTTATTTATAAATTTGTTTGACTTTTCATTTATGTTAAAATGATCATATTGAAAAATTCAATTCAATGATAAATCACTTTATTTATTTAGTGATATTTTCAAAACTTTTTAGAGGTCATATGTAATTATATATAAATTTTAAAACTAAATTTTAATATTTTTTAGATTTTAAAATTAGTATATTTTTGTAACCAAACATGAACTTAGGTTTAAATATGTCTATTACGTTAATTTTAGTATTTAATAGATATGTGGAGATTTTTAAAGTTGCCTATCTTTACATATAAAACTTATTAAAAATAACACTTAACTGAAAATTATAGGTCAAATTTTATTTTTATTTTAAGATTTTTGATTTTTTCATGTCAACTTCAATTCCTTATTAAAAGTAATACCCACTGAAAATTATAAATTGAATTTTTAATTATTTTATTTTTTTCGAATTTCTCATATCAACTTCAATTCTAAGTTAAGGTTTATTTATATTCTTGTATGTAATTATATTATTCATTCAATATGAATCAATAGATATTATTGTTTGAGAAGTTTTGTATATTTTACTTATTATTATTTTTTACCTTGATAACATTTGCATTCATTATAATAAATTTATACCATAATAATGAAATATAATATAATAATAGAATATAATATTTCATAATCTATAACTTTTTAAATCATATTGTCAATGATATATTGGAATATTCAAAATATTAAAATATAATTAAAATTAAAATTATATATTCACTAAAAATACATTAAATACAATATTATTAATATATTTGAGTGTTAATGCCACATCTATAATTTTATATATTAATTAATGTAGAGTTAACTTATAAAAAGCCAGGAAGCTAAAAGGTCACTTCCAAAATAATGATTTTATAATCATAAAACATAATTACTATTTAAAATAAACCTATATTTAATTTTTAACAAGGACTAAATATTATCTTCGTTTCTTAAAAAAAAAAATTGTAACATTCAACTACCATTGGGCTTATCCCAGAATCATATAAATGTATATAAAATGAAGTTATAAATATGTACTAAAAAGGAGAGCTTACCGTCAAAAACCCGAAAATAGGAGATTTAAACTAGTTTTAGGGACATTACCTTTAGAGCGAAAATATAAATCCAGTCTAAAAAAGTTTTTTAGGTTTCGAGTTATTAAATCTCTCATGTTATACAAATCAACAAAATGAGAACTAAAACTAAATAATCTTCTTTTAATTAAGAGGTGCAATAAAAATTAAAAGAAGTGAATGTAGTAAAAAGGGCCGTTTTTATAATGTCATCTTTTAAGCCATATAGAATTATTCTTGTTCTTTTAGAAAATTGAAATTTAAAAAATAAATAATTGTAAATAAATTTTGATTGTTTGAATTATTGTCATCATAATTACATTTAAAAATGTGGTGAGAAATGAGTTTAAGAAAAATTATATCTAAAAACGAATTTTAATATATATAAAAATTTTATTTACAAAATTATTAAAATTCAACTATAAATGTAACTAACACATTTAAATTTACATAAAAAATATCATATAATTTAAGAAAAATAAATCTACATCAATATTTTCATCATTTTTTATGTATGACGTAATAATTACAATAAAATTTAAAACAATAATATAATATATACGATAAAATTTCATCAAAATAACTTAATTATTTATTTTAACTTCATTTTAAATAAATAAATTATTTAATATGATAATATATAATTTCATTTTTTAATACCTAAATTTAAATTCAACAGAATATATATTTTAAGTACGATAATACCATGATTTTTTAATATTGAACATATTTTAAGTACGATAGAAAATCTATACTATGATTTTTTATCATGTTGCTTTCATTTTATTTGTCATCATATTTTCCATTGCAGCGTGGTGTTTACGGTTGCGTGACAGGGCCGATACCGTCACGAGGGGTAAAAGACAGTCACAAACATCATTTCCAGTTCTGTGAAAATGGCCGTTTAAAATGTAGTTGTCGTCGCATGATCGTTTCAATGTGTTATATTCAACATGGGATCTAAAAATCTAAACGAGATATGATTGTGTCTGCTATTGTGATTTGTAAATATGCCTTCCCTGTTTTAAAGGTCATTGTAGAAATGATCTAATTTTTAATTGACTTAATTAATTATTTCCTAGTGACCTAAATCGATCTAGACTCGATTGGTTGAAAATCCTCAACCAAAACTATATTGTTTTCAGCTAACATTGGAAGGGTCATTAGAAGACCCTTCAGACTCAAAAATTCAGTCACCAAGGCAAAATTCCCATCTACTATTAAATATCACTTCTATCTTTACATAAATATCTTCAACACAGTCATTAAATTTGAAAAATTACAAATGACAATATTTTGTAAATGTTTTTACAAATAAAATATTTAATAACAAGACTTTATCTTTAGCATATCTAGTTAATGAATATGTTCTCAATAAGCTAGTGAATATTTTATTTGTTATATTTTTGTGTTTGGTCAATCCGACAAAGTCCACATGATGAAATGATTCTACATTGTCAAAGAGGCTCTCATTTTATTCCTACATAATCTCAAAGTTTTTCATTTTTAGAGCAAATCAAGATTATGATTGTGGATAGGGTTAGGCAAGAGTTATTTGGCATAGATATAGTCTTGTATAATAGATACAACTGGAAAGGATTCTAGACAAAATTATATGAGTTTTTATTCTTATATTATGAACTGCGAAAGCCTCACATCAATAATATATTAGTTGCACATGTTGTATTGCACAATTTCTAAGTAATTTATTCTTGACTGTTGGCCACATGTTCAACACATATTATATGTTTTGCATCTAGATGAAACTAGTGTATTTGCAGAGAGGCTTATCTACTGAGTATTATATAAAATAGTTTAATTACATGCATTGAAACTGCACGTATACCTTGTTATGAAATTGACATAGCTACCATGTTTGTGTTTTTTTTACGATTACAAACCATAGTTTTTTTTTAGAGTGTGAATCATAAAATGATATTTTGTTTTTTAATTTGGGTTTATGTTAAATGGTTTAAAGTTGTGTGTTTTAATTAAAAAAATGCATTCTAATTTTATTAACGTTTATGTGTCTTTTGTATATCTGTCCTACAATTTCTATAAATACAACGCTACTTCTCAATCCTCTTGTCAAGACTTGGTACATATACCTCATTATTTTTATAATTTAGAAAAAAAATTATATAAAATGTTAGTAATGCAAAGTTTTTCCATGCAGACATAAGGACTATATATTAACTATCATTGTCGAAATAATAAAATATTAAAAAAAAAGCATTCTGTAATAGGTTGGTTAGGCATATTAAAATAATTATTCACTGATTTTAGATGTGAAAGCTTAAATGTTTGGTACGGCATGCTAAAAATATAATTATCAGTTTGGTGCGGCATGCTAAGATTTCTTGTTTTAAGTGTAAAGTATTAAGGTTAAAACCTATTTTAAAAATAAATATACTTAAAAAGTAATGATGTTTTTGATTAAATCAGTAGGAAAAAGGGTCTTGAACTCTATACAATATACTAAACATGCCAGAAACAATACATTAACAGTAAACAATATACTAAACAATAACTAAATCCAACTTAGCAAATCTAACACCCTTGGCATGAAAGCAGGTCTATGAAATATGCTTAGGAAGACTTCGCTTCCTCCTTTGGACAAAAGTCCAATATGTAGTATTCTCTCCATTCGCAGAATTAGGAGATGAAAGAGGTGAAAAAATCACCAATTCCTCATAAGGAGGTGGACCCTAGGAGGAGGACTCAACAACATCATTGCCAACAATAAATAGTGCATTAACAACATTAATCCTAGTCTCAACTGCAGCAACAACAAAAATAATATCATGGCAGATAGCAAGGGAGGACCCTGTTATAGTTCTAGTGATAGTGGGTGAAGTCCATGTAGGAGTCCCATCAACTATAGTAGTAGTGGACATCCTAGCAATAGTCTCAGAATCATTAACAACAACAAGGGATGACCCTATTGTAGTCCCAGTGGCAGAAGAGTTGTGCAATGGGGAAGGGGATCCTTCCCATTGTTAAAAGGATGCTTAGAAGCATCTGAGTCAGAATCATTGACATCAACACCTACCATAAGGTGTTCTTGAAGAGCATCCTTCCACCAAGATGAACCCTGCAGAACCTTTAAGAGGGGGCATTCAAAAGCCAAATGCCCTGTATTAAAGCACCTCTGATAATGAAACATGATACCTTCATAATTCAAAGGCTGACACCAAGAGCGATCAACAACTTGTAACACAACCTGTGCTAGAAGAGGCATAGACAAATCCAAATCCACTAAAATACAAGCATATGTGGTGTGAGAGAAGAAAGTGATGCTTGACTCACCATGATGAAATGGCCAATGTCTTTATAGCAGGATTCACACCAAAAATGAAAAGGCAGATTTGGAAGACGAATCCAAACTGGCAGCCTATTGAAGGATTCAGTGAGAGCGTTAATGGTGGAAACCCAGGGCTTTAACAACTGAGCATGTTGTCCCAAAAACCAAGATCGACCATTAAAAATAGCATTTCAATCAGTGATTGAATCAAAACCAACTACAAAGAATCCTTTAGGACATGGGACAATAACAAACTAAGAAACTTCAAATGCATAAAAATATTTTTTTTGGGACAATAACACCATAATGAATAGTTACAAGAATTTTTTCATTTTCAATTTGGAAATGTTCCTTAATTGGTCTATAAAAATACTTGAGTTATAAAAAAGCATTATAATAATTATATCTGTTTGATTATGAACTTTTTAATAATACATCATCCTATCAGTATTATAATTCTTATATTGAATAATGATTTTTAAAATGATCCATTGTTCGGTTATAAGAGAAAAAAGAGTAATGGATTCAAACACTTCCATAAAATGCAAGTTGAAATCAACGAATTATATGTTTCATTGATTGCTCCATCAGAAACATAAGTTACATAAAAACATTATAATTCTTACACCCATTCCCTTCTTTCTTGACATTTTTGGTCCCTGGTAGAGTTCTATTGATAAACTTCCAAGGACCATTATAAATTTCAATGTGACACATATATATTTAACCATCCTTCCCCTAATAAAAAGTTATATAATTTTTTTTATTTATGAAAAAGAAAAACTAATTTGAATATATAAATTCTTCATAAAATTTAAATTTTATTTAAAAATATTGTGATGTAACTTTAATTCTTATTACGAAATGAACATAATATAATTTAACAAATTAAATAAATAAAAAAATATAAATAAAATATTTAATTATATTACTTATCTTATTTTCTATACTTTTGAAACATGTGCGAGTGAGTATAATTGTAATAATATAAGTTAAAAATTGTTTTCCATAAAATATTTAAAATAGAGTGTTTATGTTTTAAGTTATTTTTTAACTTAAAAATAATAAATATCAATAATAAGAATATGACTAAATAAATAAGTTTATCAGCAAGATAAATAAAATATTAATTCAATAAATTAACTAAAAAATGAAGAGGATTGATCTTTTTGAATGAAAGAATTAAATATTATAAGAACATTAAAATTAATTTATGTAAACAATTTTTTTTGAACATTGTGTTGTATATAATTTTTTATTTGAGTTGTCATAACTATACAACCAAATATTTATTTTGAAGTTACTGATTGCTTAAAAAGAATGGGAATTTTACCATTCAATATATTAGGACAATATCAATTGAGCAATCCTTGTTTCTATAGGTATTGAAAATGCACATCATTAAAAGCATATTAGTAAGAAATAATTTTTTTATATATAATTTTCATATCTACTCTGATATATTTGGCGACAGCATTGCTTAACAAATAGTACCATTTCTAGTGAAGTGTTTATAACCTCCCTATCTGCTCTGATATATTTGACAATATTGCTGCTAAAAAAATAGTACACTTTCTAGTGAACAAATAACATTTAAAATTATCCAGTGCACCTTGCCTGCAGAAACTTAGATCTTTGCTCCCTTGGTTTTATATATATATATATATATATATATATATATATATATATATATATATATATATATATATATAAAGTTCCCTTCTTTCTTCCATATTTTAATTCAGTTTGATCTCTTTTATAGTTCATGAAAAGCATTATTTATAGATCATTGAAGGCTCATGCATTTTTTTATTTGTTGGACATTAATTCTTAAATAATTTTTGTGGTGTTTGGTTTTGAATGGCATATGGGTCATGTATTTTCATGAAGGTTAGGAAGATTTACAACTTTTGTATTCTTTTCCCTTATTTCTTCAAAAAAATTAATTTAAATTGATCTCTCCCATATAATGCATGAAAAATATCATCTATATATCATTAAAGGTCATGTATTTATATATATTGTATGTTAAGTCTTATATATTTTCTAGGTTATGCATTTGTAATTTTTGGCTTTAAAGGGCATATGGATCATATATTTTTGTGAAGGTTAAGAAAGATTTACAATTCTTGTATTCCCTTCCCTTCTTTCTTCCATGTTTTTCATTTAGGTTGATCTCTTTTGTATAAAACATGAAAAGTATTATTTATAGATTCTTGAAGGCCCATTTATTTTATATATATGTTGGACAATACATCCAATATATTTCCTTGAGTTAAACATTTATTTTGTTTGGCTTTGAAGAGCATATAAGTCATGAATTTTTAGTTTCATACTTTACTAGATAATTTAAATGAGTTTTCTTTTTCATTATTGTATTTGTCATACTTGTATGGTATTATAAATATTATTTATATGATGGGTTTATGGGTGAAGTAATTTTAAAACATGGATGATTAAAATTACTGATAATAATCTAAGTTATTTTATGTTGTACTTTGACTAAGGCATGGTTTACATAGTTTTGATTTTATACTTTGCCTTATAATTAAAAATAGAAATTTTTTATTATTATATAATTTGTTGTTGTTATTATTATTATTGTTATTGTTATTGTTATTGTTATTGTTATTGTTATTGTTATTGTTATTGTTATTGTTATTGTTATTGTTATTGTTATTGTTATTGTTATTGTTATTGTTATTGTTATTATCCATGTAATTGATTTTATTATCTACATTGTTATTATCCATGTAATTGATTTTATTATCTACATATTATATTTCAGTGATACTTATTAATTAAATTGAACAAAAAATATTGATTAGATATTTAATTATTTAAATTTATTCATTAGAATGATAAAAGTTTTAATTTCAACTTAAACATCACATAAATTTGTAAGTTGAATGTTTAATCACTTTATGATAAATTTCTACTTTAAATATATTCATCTCTTTTAGAATTCAGTTTCAATATTTATTTATCCTAATATTAATGTGTTAAATATATTTCATTTTAACAATATTAATATTTAATTTTTAATCTCAAATTTCTTATTAATAATTATATATATAATATTTAAAAATTGAAAATTTTTAAAATAAAAATTTAAAATATCATTAAATATAATGTATTAATTATTTAAAAAAAATTGAGAGTAAAATTATAATTAACAAATAATAATTTATATTTACAAATAATAATTATTTTTCAAAAAATTCAAACATAAGTTTTAAAAAAATGAAATGAACTCCTCTTAAAATCTATGATGATTTTATTTATTTATATATATATATATATATATATAATTTTAAGAAAAAAATAAAAATAAATTAAATATTTACAATAAAAAATTCTAATAAAGTAAATCTATAGTATAAGGAGGTGGGGACAAGGCTTAAGTACTAAATAAGAATATCTCCCACATATTTGTAATTTATATTAACACCATTTCATTAATTTTATTACGATCATAAATAATAAGTATCAAATGGTATGATCTTTCAGTAACAATGATGTTACATTTTTAGTTTCTATTTAACATATAAATTATATACAACAAATTTCAAAAAGAACAATTTTAGCGTTCATATATATAATTAAAATTATGATTTTAAATAGTAAATTTAAATAAAATACAATTTATTTGTTATTTTGTAAATGGTTAATAATTATATGTAAAAAAGTTCCAACAATTAAATTATGAAAAAGAATCTCTCTGTCATTTTAATTTAATGAAGATGAAATTTATTCATTAATTGTTGAGTTTATTGTAATGAAGATGAAATTTATTCGTTAGTTGTTCTTTATCACAACTTTACAAGTCAACCTTGACATTAAAACTTGTCTTGATTTAATTATTATAAAAAAAATCAGAGACTTAATTTTAAAAAAATATTAAATATCTATTATAGTAGTTTCCTAGAGGTATTAAAATATTAAAACAATAGATATATTAACACTATGATTATGGCTTTAAGAAAATTTACTTTACAAACTTGACAGTAGAATTCATCTTTTATATATATATATATATATATATAAATTTGTTAGAAATATTAAAATTTTAAAATAATAAATATATTAATATTAATATAATATTTAAATAATAATAATAATAATAATAATAATAATAATAATAATAATAATAATAATAATAATAATAATAATAATAATAATAATAATAATAATAATAATAATAATAATAATAATAATAATAATAATAATAATAATAATAGATATATTTGATATATAAATTTTTTAATATAATATTTAAAAAACTTAAAAAGATAATATTATTTCGAAATCACTAATTATGTGAGGAAAAAAAATTGACTTACACAGGGTTGAAGGTTAGGAAAGTTTTACAACTCTTTCATTCATTTCCCTTGTTTCTTCCAAATTTTTCATTATCCTTATTACATCTAGATTTCATCCTATGGTTTTATCTTTAAATTTGTGGATTTGAAATTGGTTATAATGATTTATTATAATTTTCAATTGTTTAATTATGGTATTAGACAATTATTAATTTGTGATTTTCAACATATTAATTACGCTAATTAAAAATGAGTATAAATCCTAATTAAAGATTTGGACATATATTTTCAAAAATTTATTTGGGGATGGTAAAGTGGAATTGATTATTAATATTAATGCATGAAATTTTAAGATGGCTTTACTTGACAAAGGAAGGTGAGTTACTTTAATATTAACTTTGGAAAATCAAGAGTGATAAATGGTGATTTTAATGGATAACTGTTGGTGGGACTGTTAGTTAATTTTTGTAACAAACCCTACATCTTTAGTTCCAAAGGCATGCGAATAAAGAGACAACGGTATTAAAAAAAGAAAATAAGGAGAATTTGGGAGGAGAATACATGAAAGAATTATGGAAAAAATGAAGAAAAAAAGAGAAGTTTTATTCTCCAACAAGAAAAAAAATACCAAAAAAGTACTGTAATTGTTTTAATGATGAATTTTACATCCAAAGAATTCTAAATTTTATATAGAAATAAATATTATAGAAACTCTTAAAATCCTTAAGTGAATCATGTCGAAACTTTTGGGTTCCATGTTGGTTAATGATTTCAACGAACTCAGAATTTCACATTTTCGTGTCTAGGCCTTTGGCTTCATGCACATTAAATATATATAATGTATTTGTATTAAGCAATAGTTTGCCTTTTTCATTGCCTTTTCGCAATGCTTGTTATTGCTACGTCTAGGGTTCGAACCTTAAAAAAAAACAAAATATAGCCTTTTCAACAAATAACAGGGACATTGTTGCTATATCAAGTTCTGTTCTTTTCTTTTCTGTGACTTAGCCCCTGAGATTAATTGCCCTCACACAAGACTTGCTAGTTTAAGGTTCGAACCTCTCGAAATGGAATTTTCATTCAACGGCTTTAATGCGTTGCCATATCAATTTCTGTTCTTTTATTTAACTCAACCCAAGAGCAAGATTCCCCTACCATCGTATATCTCAGCCATTTTTAACGAACCGCATGTTATTTAGACAAGGGATCAAATCTATAATTATCTCAAAAGTCCATATTTTATTGAACTCTTATTACTCTGTAAAGAATGGTGCTGAGGATTGAGTCTTTCGATTCAATCTGGGCTTTGGCCTCGGGCCATTGATAGGGATGTCGACGCCGGATCCCATCTCGCCACGAAGTAACAGGTTCGAGGACAGGTATTTGGATTTTTCTTGGAAGTTGTTCTCCGGAATTATGGATTTAGCCGCCGCTTGCCAAAATGATTTTGGTTTTTGCTGACGGCCTCCGGATTAGGCCTTCGGAATGCCAGTTGGAGTTGTCTTTCAAGTCCCACTTACATTGAAAACATATTAAGTTCTGTTCTTTTCTTTTCTTTTACTCAATCAGGAACAAAACGCCGCTGCCATCCTTTTATCTTAGCTATTTCAACTCAGTGGAATTGAGTTCCATTATAATCAATGATTTTCAACGAAATTCTAAAGCCCTTTGCGTTTTTGATAGACTACAAATATACGTTTATTTCCATGTCTGGACGTGACATATATATAATGTATATGTACTGAGGTCGTGTTTCTTCCTGGTAGGGCGACGCGAGCCGCTTCATGTTCGTTTTATGTGTTTAACAATTACATCATAAAACTAACTTTCTTTGATTCCGTCACAATTTTCATAATTCATTGGCCGGTGCATATTTGATTTTTTAGTTATTGTGAATTGACGCGAAGGGTAGTGGGAGTGGGAGATCCACATTTAGTTGGTTTAAATTTGTATGTAAAAATATATATAATCAATATGATTTATAATTTATAGGTATGTATAAATAATAAATATAGTTAGATATTAATTAGATTGAGATTAAAATATAATATGATTTATATAATATTAAATATTATATTATATTGATTATTTATTTAATTTTTGTAATTTAAGAGTGTATATGATTTATGGTTATTCAATGGTTATTATTTTTTTTTGAGGAAAATAAGTTGAGGCGCTCTTGTGTGATTATTATATTTTTTTAGGTGTAGTATATAATTGATATGTCTATCAATATAGTTTTCCTAATAGTAAACCATGTCTATATTAGAAGAAAGGTTATTTAGTTTTTATTAAATTTCTAACCATTGTTAATATTCAGTGAGGATTAAATATTTAACTTAGTTTTATATAAATGGGATAAGTAATTGACATGATTTGATAATCAGTTATAATTATTTGTGTGATTTATGTGAAGTCTAAATGTATATTATACCAAATATTGGTGTGTCTGATACATTGGTCCACATGTTCGTTAATCGATAAAGCATATTAATAATATATTTTCGCACCACTATTTAGTTATGGATGTTACTTCGAGCTCATATATGTCAAAGGAAATGAGATGTAACTTAATAACCAGATGGAATCTAATGATGTGGTATATCTAGAAATATTAATAGAGAGTAGTTGCATCTTATTGTTTGTTGTGTAATGGCATACATCTATGTATAATTTGGATACTTCTAATGTTATGGTATGTGGACAAGAATAATTGAAAAAAGATTAGAATATTAAGATTGAGCCTAATTAATTTACAAATAATGCCTTTGTTATTGTTAACTAAAAAGGTGAAACATGGAGTTATTTATGTTAATGAAATATGTTACCTTGGAAATCAACTCGGTTGGAGTTATAAAACATATGAAAAATCCTTTTGACTCTAGAGCTTAATAATTTTTTATTCTTGATGATTTTTTTTGAATTTTAAACTTTGCCACACCTATAAGGAGTATGTGTCCATTCTCATCTAATTTGGAAGGTGATCTAAATTCATATCTTAAGTTGATAAATGACTTATGATGTTTAAGGGATATGTATTTTTAAAATATAATGTTATATTTGGCATATTAGAAGCATGTTTGAAATTGTGATTGAGACAAACCTACTTATATGCTAGAAATCATGAGAAGTTTTCCTATGTACCATTATATATTTATGTACAACTATGTATATATGTTATATAATAATGTACGTATTTGACGTCCTAGCTTATGTGAGTTTTGATGTAAATTATATTGTGTGGTGGCTTGTTGAGTCTTCTCACTATAGTTTTGGAACATGGTTATCCTTACTTATGTATACCATTTTTCAGTAATCTTGTATACTTTTAGTAGTTGGTAGAACTACATTTAGCCCTAATTCTATGTATGTAGGAGACATAGTAGATATGTATGGCAGCCCAGGGAGTGAGTGTGCGCAAAGGAAACTAATCTTAGTGAGCATGGAAAGCTAACTCTATAGGTTTTCTTTAGTGTGATTTTACTTAGAATGCTAGTGAAAGTAAATAGTTGTTTTGTGGCATAGTACTATTATGCAAACTTGTCGACAGGATCAAGTTTGTCACATCTTGTAATGATGAAAACTCGTATATGGTATATTTCATGAGAAATTTAATTGTGCCAGTAACTAGATATTTTTAGAAAAACCTAGTTTATCATGAGGTGTACCTAGAGTTTATGTTCTCTTCGATTTGTTATTGAATGTATACTTCAATAGTATAATTCTGACTTATTTTATTATTATGGTTTGACATAAGATTGTGGTTGGTGTTGATTTGGATACTCAAATACAAAGACTTATTATAGTATGGGATGTCATAGAGTTTTACAATATGAAAAGTACTCAAATGGTACATACTATATACATTATATCTTGATCCATACCTAAATTAATATGTAATTTATGGTTATTAATATTAGGTAAAGTGATCATGATTTATGATAGTATGGGATATCATAGGATACTTCAGCTTAGATGTATATATTCAAGTGGTACATATATTTTTGGACTCTCACCTAAATTGATTGTTCTAATGAGTTTGTTGGATTTACTTGAGTAATATATTCATAGGAGTTAGTAGGATAACATGTATGTATCCATACAATCTTGCAAGGATAAACAAATGATAGGTTTAAATGTTATGTATGGTATGTCTTGCTTTTCTTTGTATACTTAGCTTATATTTGTGCCTAGCATGTGATAATATATGGAACTAGGAATGTAGACTCCTTAATCATTGTTATTATCTAGGTTTTTTATGTGAGAGTGTTGGGTAAGCAAACAACCCTAAATAGTAAGGTGTTATATTTGAGTGTATCACTTAGCTATGAAATTGTAGACCTGAGCTTTAGAAAATCATCTATGTCATGAGTAGTTTGTTCCTTATTTGGCTTAGAGTACCAACCCATTCTATGGTGATGTCTCGTGGAGGAGACCATCACATTGAAATGAGAACTACATCAGACCCTGATTTTGAGGAGCAAATATGTAGGCTGCCCACGATTGTGTGGGGCATCGTGTCTAGATCCTTAGGCTAGGTTAGGGTTGATTTGTTGGCATATAAATACTTGTGATTGGATGAATTAGTACAATAATTAGCATGTGATTAGTGGTTTTTACTAGTTTCACATGCGAGATAGTGAACTTCAATGACATACCTTATTCTAAGGTTGTTGTCTTGTTCCATGTAAACACTATCATAATGTGTCGTGATGAATTGCACTTATTAAACTAAGGAAGAAATTAATTCCTTGCAATTATAATATATTATATTACTTTTAGTAGTGGAATTATATAATTGTTTATGCTTAGGTTGCTGATTTTATGACTGTCTAAAGTTGAAGGTTGTTCAGTATATAGTTTTTAAAAAAATTACTACGTTTTCTAAGTTTAACTTGATGGGTTGTTTCAATACTTTATGAAGTCTTATTTAGAGATCATGGAAGACCCATGTATTTTTATAGATGCTGGTTGTTAAATCTGAAATATTTTCTGAGCCATGCATTTGTGGTGTTTGGCTTTGAAGGGAATATAGGTCAGGAATCTTTGGCGTTGTACTTTGGCAAATAATTTAAATGAGTTCTTTTTTTATTATATTCATCATTTTTTTTAGTGTTATAAATATTTTTATTAATATGATGGATTTATTAGTGTAGTGATTCCAAAACATATTTAAATTATGGGTAATAAAATTAATCAATAAAATTTATTATTCATTTAAAATAATATGATATTTTTTTTGTTCTTATAAGATTTAAAAATAAATTTATCACAAATAATTAAAATATTATTAAATACTTTTTTAATATTTGTTTTAATTTCTTTTTTTTCATGTATATTATATTTAAATTCTAATAATATTACATATTTTTATTATTCTTTTATATAATTAAAATAAATTAAAAAGTGATATAAAATATAATTTTATCTAATTTTGATTAATTAATTTTTTTAAAAATAAAAAAATAAAAAAATATTATTTTTAACCTTAAAAATATGCCCAAAAGAAATATCAATAAGTGATTAGAACCATTACAATTGTATGAATCTCTTCAATATAAGCTACTCATGTCATTAGTTTTGTTGTATTATAATAATAATAATAATAATAATAATAATAATAATAATAATAATAATAATAATGATGATGATGATGATGATGATGATGATGATGATGATGATGATGATGATGTTATTTTCAACCATTTTTTTAAATATAAATAATTAGCAATTGTTTCGAAGGCATAAAGAAAGTCGAAGGAAGGTATATTTTTATTTTACAATTATATCTACTATGCATTAATATATTAAATATATATAAATATTATTTTATATAATATATAAATTGTATGAATGGTAGTGAACTCACAATTGTTGAGGTGTCCACATAATATTTATTGATTTTTTATTTATCTGAATCAACACCAACTCACCATTATCAATTGATTAATCAATAATACAATAAATAAAATTTTATTAAGTATTACATTTAAGAAGAAATAAACATTCAAATTATGTAAATCTATATAACAAGATTTAAGAGTCATAAGAATTAGCAAAATTTTAATTCTAAACTAGGATTAAGTAAAGATGTAGCCACAATCATTGTACATCACTAATCATAAAAATGGTTGAATGTTAAATTATTACTAATAATTATCCCAAAAATACAAATTTTAAAAAGAATGAGTGTTTTATTTTCATTTATAATTAAAATGAATCTTTGTTGATGAACATGGAGATGGACTTTATAAAAATCATAAAGTAAGTTGAAATAAAAGAGTGTTTATTTCATTTGGCATTGATCAAATTATTGCTTATTAGCTTTTGCATATATGTGCAAATTCAAAGTAGCATGGATTTATTTGGACAAATACTATTATGACTTTTGATCATTGTAGATTCTTCTTATAATTAATTTTATTAGCGTACTAGTAAAACTGAATATGATTATTATGGTAACAGTAATAGATTGTAGTGGCTTGTAATGGACTATTAGACATTAAATGATTGAAATTGATGTAAAAGCCTTTGATAAATATGATAGCATTAAATTAAAATGAGTTTTCAACATTATTAACATTTTAAGCAAAGAAAACATTTTAACATTTTTACTGAAAAAAACATAGAGTGGCATGGAATATCTTACCCTTTTTATTTTATTGGACACTTAAAACCGTTGAAATCTTTAAAAAATGGATGGAATTCCAATGCAAGGAGAAAAGAAAGAAGAATTTACTTAAAATTGTATTAAATGCATTCTAGGAAAGATAGAAAGAATGTCGCCATGCGTCTTCAAGAGCCAAACCGACAATGGATAATGAGAGGCAGAGAATTATGATCTTTGATGTTTTTGTAACACGCAGTGAAGGGGAGCTCAGGATTGGAGATGCTGTAAAGTGTAGTTTTTTTTTTTCCAGGGAAGCTATTCTCTTGGATCTCAATAGTAAAATGTGAACTATAAATGTAAATTTAAGCTTGTAGCATTTTATTATACAGCTGACTAACTTATTTAGGCAAGGGAAGGATGGTTTACCCTTCGGTCTAAATCTTTCTATTTTTTCAATTTTCTTGATTAGTATATCTGTGTTGCGAAAAATTTAAACATGATAAGTCTGTTTAAAATAGAGAGCTACAGGGTTAGTCTATATATTTTTAATATTTAGTGCATATAAAGAGGAACCTATAAACCATATAGCTATTTTACTGCTTCAAGATCTCTTCCTTAATATAGATACACCGTGCCCAGGTGTAATAGATAAATTATCGTATTTGGCATGACATTCCCATTTGTCTTTATTCAGACACTTTAACATATAATGCTAGTTATAAAACGGAGTCATACAGCTATAGCATACATTTACGGTAAACTTCGAATACAACAAAATTGATGCAATGTGTGAATACAGCCTGTGATGTATTTCAAATCCACCCCTTAACGAAAAAGACAGAATCCAGATTCAATTGACTCTGATAAAATATTGATAATATTTTATCTGGTAATGTAAGATATATTTATCTCTGTGGCAGCCATCACTTGCAAAGCGTCATAAAGAGGCAAAATCCTTCAGAGCAATTTGATGAAAACAGCAACAACAGTATGGTCGATAAAACTTCCAACTGCTGGCCAACGTAAATGATGTCATGCGTTATCAAACTACACCACCACTTTTCCCAAGTCTCCAGCCTTCAAAATTAGGTTGTTTTATCTCTTTGTAGACGAATTTGAGAGCTTCGCCCTACCACATAAACCTTCAGACTTTATAAAAATTGATAAAAGAATTTATTTTCCACACATATTTATCTTAATATTAATATTTTATATATTTTATTTTATCAAGATCAATGTTTAGAATTTTTGTTTTAAATTCACATTCTTAAATAATAAATTCAAAAAGTTTCTTAATATTAAGAGTGAATATATATTAATATAGATTTTCTTTCTTAATATTATAACAATTTTTAATTTTAAGATGTTTAATTGCCTCTAGTTCCATCAAATGTTTTAATTTCAAAGAATCCCATCTGTTAATGATCGATGATGATAGTTATAAGGAAAATCTGAACCTCTTTATGTCCCACACTCATTTATAACTCCAATCTAAAATAATTATCCCTACCATTAAAAAATTAAAAAATAAAATAAAATCAACTCCATTATTAATAATAAAAATATATATTAATTTAATTCAAATATAAAAATTATCAATTTAATTTATTTATATATATATAAACTCTATTATTAATAATAAAAATATATAATAATATGATTGAAATATAAATAATTAAACATTTTTTTTCTTTAAAAAAGAATGTAAAATATATTTTTATTATCATCATTACACTGATATAATTAAAATAACAAACACTTTTACCTAATAATTTTGATTATAATATTAATAGAAATGAACATAATAATAAATTTTTTATAAAATTTCATATGTAATCCAAAGAAAATTTGAAAATATCTCCTATCAAAACATATTGACAATAATACTTATATGATATCTAAAAATTCAAAGTGAATTTTTTTCATGCAAATAACATTGAAGATGATATAAAATAAACTTTGTACAAAGTAAAGAAACAACATTGAAGGTTATAAAATAAAGTTATTAAAATTGACATTTTTTAAAAAACAAAATATTTAAATATTATTTAATAATTTACTTATTAAAATAAATATTTTTAAAATGATGTCTAAAAGTTTTATTACAATATTTTCTAAGTTGTATATGAAAAATATGTAATTTAATTATAAAATTATTATAATTTTATTTTTATTTATAAAATTATTTTAAATAATTAAAAAATAAATATTTAAACTAAAAAATTAAAATTTAAAATAATATTAAATTTGAAAAGAAAATGATTAATAATTAATAGAATTATATATAAAGAAGATTTTCTAAAGATGAGATAATCTGTCATATACATTTATATTGAAGATAAATATAATGTAAAAAAATAAAAAAATAATCAATATAAAAAAATATTTTTATAATTTTAATAAAATTTAAGTTCTTGTAAATGGAACAGATATCAAGAAGGTAGAGCTGAAAGTTAAAAGATGAACTAAGAGTGCCTCCCAAATACTTTAATTTATATTTGACCACCATTTAATTAGGGCCATTACGAATATGGATCTGTTTTTTAAAAGCCCCAGATCTTGAGGGCTATTTTTTTTACCTCAATAGTGCCATATTATATATGTGCAAGACCTAAATATATTATCAGGTTAATTTTTTTTTAATTCGAACTACGTAGAGGAAGTTTTGGAAGAACTCAACAAAGCTTAAAATTAGGACTGCATACATTCAAAATTTGTGTTTTACAAGGGGCACGACTTGCATGAACTTGGGAAGTATGAGCTATCCTTTAAATTATTTTATTAAATAATAAAGATACTAAATCATAATAATATAAATAAATTGAGTTTATTAAAAAAAAATGTGTAATAAATATTATTATATAAAATAATAAATTGTATTACATAATAATTTTTTTAAAAAAAATATAACAGTTTTGGTGACCCGAAGATATTGTATTTAATGAAAAAGTTAAATATTTTTAGTTGTATGACCTCTTTCAACGATTCCATACATGATAATGGTTTTTGCTCTTATTAGGGCATATTCCCACATATTGTGCCACTTAGTCCAGGCTTATGGATATTTTGGCAGATCGGTTCACTGTGCATTCTTACCTCCATCAAGTTGGTGTTAGAATATAGATTTAATTTCTCCATCGATATTTTTCTTTTAAAAGTAAGATTTAAAGCTCAGCGTCGCGCTTCTTAGGATATCTTTGTTTTTAAAGCCTCGTTCTTTTGTTTTATGCTCCTTGGTTTATTTATAAACTGTTTTAAAATCTTTTGAAGCTTTTTTAATTCTTCAAAGTCTTCGATTTATTGAGGCTGTTTGTAAACTGTTATACACAAAAATAAAAAGATTATTTTACGCCGCCAAAAGATGGTGTGGCCAGTCAGATAACACAAATAACTGCTGAGTATCACTATTTTTTAAAAAAGAACAAATCAGCCAACCAATATAGCCAGCAAGACGTGGGAAAGGTACAGTAGCAGTTGCGTTGAAGGGGCAAGATAATGAACCCAAAAACTATCAAAAATAAGAAATTTTTTTATAAGTCAAGATTTTGAAACAATATTAAGAATTGATTCATATTGATTGTTGGAAATAATTATAAACTTACATTATGCTTAAATAAGCTCCAACTCAGAAATTAAAGTTTACATGTAAAATTCGAAAAAAATTAAAATCTAAAAAAAAATGACTATTTTTAAAAACTCTTGATACAACCCAAAAATAACCTGAAACATCCTAAACACTATAATTAGATTATGGGATGAAATTAAACTGAAGTTGATATCCACTTCTAAAAATATATAATTTCTAAAAATAGAAAAAACCTGAAAAAATAATTAAATCACAATTTCGGACCTTTACATGATCATGTACGGCATCTGAAAAATATCAAAAACAATTCTAAGAAGGTAGAACTTCCTAAGGATAAAAATGTACTTTTTGATACAATCGTTTTCGCGTGTGGAAGAGCTCAAATGGAGCTACGAGTCAAAAGTTATGGCCTCCGAAAGGTTGGCCTATTTTTCTGCATCACAAGGGAAGTTGAATATTAAGTATTATATAATTCTTTTCAAAGCATTTTTTCAAATGATTCACAAACAAATTAGATAACTCATAAAATAAATATTGACATACAACATCTACCAACACTTTAATTGTGATAAAAACTCCGCTTGCAAGTCCCTACTATACAATGTAATAAACATTATGAATTGTAATGGCCCTACAATTAATGAGTTTCTCGCACAACTCCTTTTAGATTCTTACCTCCAATCCAATGAAGTTTTGTACTTTTATTTGTCATACATGAAAAGCTATTAAATAATTTGTGTCAAGTAATAATACTTATTTTTTGACAAATGGACACCCTTCTATAGCCTCACAACCATGAATGAAGAATCATAAACTAAAATGGTAATGTCAGCCTACAGACGCTATGTGACTCTCAACTCATGTAATTCATCCCTTCCCTACACTAAACTCATCATCAAAATAGGTTAATGCCCAAATGGCAAACTATAAAATGGTATTTTGTAAAGTGAGAGAGTGTAAATCAACAAGTGTACTTCACTCAAAACCATGATATTTAATCATGTCTCATATTTGGTGTCAGAATCATTCCATGAGAACATGAACTAGAACCAAGTGCTTCAAATCCTTCACTTGATAAATTATTGGCAGATATCCAACAATCCATATTTTTGTCAATGGTTAACAATGGTTACATACCTATTACTATTGTTATACAAACTTTACAAAATGTTATGAAATATTAACCTTGAATTAATCCTTTTAACGAGGTTTCAAAAGTTTCATTCTCTCCCTTATTCTCCAAAATCTATTTGGTTTTTTCACTCATGAACTTTCAAAATCTTTAGCAAATGCCTCACTATATTCCAAAAACTATCGTATTTAGAAGCAATGTGTTAGTAAAATTTTCCAAAATATGGTCATAGACAATGTCAATGTGTTTAAGCATTAAAATTTATCAAGTATGTGCAACACAATGCTATGAATCGATGATAAAATTATGACAAACGAAATAAGATCAAGTTATTAAATGTTATAATATTATATTATAGCTAATAATAATCAATAACTATATATTAAAATTATTACATATGTAATTTATATTATAGTAATTGTAATTATATATTATATTTCATTGTGATATTTAATATATTAACTCATTATTGTAATTAATTTTGTATTCTATATTACCATGTAATTATAATTATAATATACATATAGGTCAATCATTTGTAATTTGAGAACATTTAAAAATGAATATCCTCTCTCTTTATCTTTAATAATTCCTCAATCTCAATAATACCTAATTTGTTTTGAATTGTTTTTAAATATTGCAATGATGTTAAGTAAGACTTTGATGTTGCACCTATAATGTGATTTAGGTTGACCAATACAATATTTCCTTCCATTAATAGGGAACTCTCATATATCACTTAATAAATTAAGTGGATAAAAAAGATACAAAGTGTCTGAGCATCTTATAAAAATTGAGGAAAACTAAATTATTTTGCATCATGACTTTTATCTTCCACTTGTCATGGTTTGGCTTTCCCACTAGACATTTTTGTGTAACTAATATTGTTGAAATGGCAGGGCTATAGCGTGGAGACTATCATGTATGCCACATTCTCATAGCAAAGAAAGGCTTATGTTGGATTAATATTCCTTTTGTTTGACCTCTAAAACCCTCACTCTATCATATTTGAAGCCCACATTCTTTCAAAAATTATAAGCCCAATTCCAAAAAATCCATGGTGCATGTGCTCTGCCATGTGAGAAATGGTGACCGTCCAATGCAAGAGCTCTCCACCTAGTTAATCCAAGGCCCAACCTATATGAAATGGGGTCCATATGGAATTAAAAATTTTGTTTTATAGTTTTTTTAAAACTGTCTATGGTAGTAAGCAATAAAGTAATTGGCTTCAAGATTTTAACTGTGTCACTCATTTTGGTGAAGGATGTGTCATGCTAAAATGCAGATAAATATAAAATTTGAATTCATTTTTCAAGGCCAAAAAAATTCAAATGCACCATTTCATGGTCTCCTCAGAGTGTGATTCACTATTTTGTTCTCAAATACATCAATTATCTATGGTATTTGTTAGCATTTATTTTGATTCAGGGTTTTCATAGTTTTGTTTTGTAAACCCTATTCAAATCTATTCCAAGCAAATATTCATTGTAGAATTTAAATATTTTGAATATTATGAGATTCATATATGTAAAATAAAATCAATTATGATAGGAAAAGAACCATAGTTAAATCCCAAACCTCCATAGTTATTTTCTAAAAAACGTGGAAAGAAAAAAATAATATAAGAAGATGTATTTCATAGAGTTTACTACTAACTAACTTAAAGCTAATTTCCATTTCTAGATTGTACCATCAAAACAAAAGCTCACATGCTACTAGAAAATTGAAATAGAAAAGATTCAGGTCTTTGAAACCCAACTCCATAGGGACAATTTTTAGAAGCTCTTTTTTTCTTTTTTCTTATATCTTTTCTCCACTTTGGTGGAATCATCATCATCATCATCATCATCATCATCATCATCATCATCATCATCATCATCATCATCATCATCATCATCATCATCATCATCATCATCATCATCATCATCATCATCATCATCATCATCATCAATTTTATCTAAGACCAATCCTCCCCCCTTTTATTTGCTCTACAAAGTCTCACTCTCTCTCTCTTTTGACATAGTTAGTTTGGTTGAAGCCATAGCAAGATTAGAGGAAAGTAGAGTGAGCACAAGTGCATGGCCTCCATTCATTCATTTAATCATTTAAGGCTATAAGGAATGACAATAGCATGATATATACTTGAACAATATTTATGGAGAGATGATTATAATGGGCCACTCAATACTCATCATTTTGCTTTATTTGTAATCAATTTATTTCTACTTTTGGGCCCATTCACCCTAATTATCTTGACGAATGGTTTTTGACTACTAACATCTCTACCCCACAGCATGGCACAACATGTTCCTTGCATCTTCGGAGCTCCATCATCTCCACTTCAATATCATGCACTTATACACAATTACAGACCAAAAGTTGCATTAAAAATGAAACCACATATTCCTTACACCTAACATCATTTGAATGGGAAAAAACATCATATTTAGTCTCTTATAAGATGAATATGGGGGATTCACCCCACCACATAGCCTTTGAATAAATATTTTATTAAAAAAAAAGTTTTGTAAACAAATACAGTCAACAAAAAAGCATTATAAAAAAAAGGTATCCAATGAGTGGAAAAAGTTGACAAAAACTGCTAAAATAAATTAAAAACAAAGAAATTGACACCATAAAAGGAAGGATCCTCAGCAAATGGAAAAGTGCATAGATTTATTTTTCATCAATTTTTAAAGAATGAAAAATCAGATCAAAGGTATGGAAACAAACAACATCACCACTCAGCCTCAAATTCCAATTTTTACAGGTAAGAATTAAGACTTTTTTTAATAAAAATGAAAACATTATTTTGTTCATAAGATGTATAGAAACTAGTGGGAATGGATTTGTAGAGCCTACTGATCAGCCAACCTAACTGGGTTTGACATAAGTAGAAAGAGACCAACCTAGACAAAATAATAGGGATGAAAAGGCCTTATTTTTTATTTAACAAGCAATGGATGAGTCTATATTCCCTAGGATTGTAGTAGTAATTATGTACAATAGGGCATGGGATATTATAGAAATAACTTATTAGGGAACCACTAAGGTAAAAGTTTTTAAAATATAATCTTTGGGGAGAAGTTTTGAGAATATGAAAATGAAAGATTCAGTTTCTGTAGACTAGTATTTGAATCAAGTCATGAATAATGTTACTCAAATTAGATCACATAGAGAAGAAATACTTGATCATAAGGTTGTAGAAAATATTATTGGGAGTCTACTTGGTAAGTTTGATTCTATTTTTGTTTATATTGAATAATCTAAAGATCTAACATAGCTATTTGTAAATGAGTTATGGGGTCTCTATTATCTAAAAAATGCAAAATGAATAGGAACAATAATTCATCTTTAGAGAATGATTTTAAATCACAGATTTCATTCAACATAGGTAGAGGAAGAGGAAGGTTAAGCTTCAAAGGGAGAGGAATAAATATTAATCAAAGTGGTGGAAGGAGTAGTCCAAATCAAGGTTAAAGGATAAATTAGAAATTTAATACTTATAGTTTGTTATGGTGCGATTAGTTTCATCAACACTCTAAAAGGTATGATAAATCCAATATTCAGTGTCATTATTGTAATAAGTTTTATCATTATGTATATGAGTGCTACAAAAAATAACCAGATGAGGATAAATAAGATGTAAATTTTTTAGATGTATCTAAAAGTAATTTTGAGTCATTATTCATTACATGTCATGTTTTTCAAGAGATTTTTAGTGATATTTAGTTTTTAGACAATGGAAATAATAATCATATGATAGGAAAAAAAATATTTTTTTCAATCTTAGAGAGTTTGTGAAGTTAGAAGTCAATATACTAAATGATAATAATGTATCAGTGATAGGTAAAGGTGTGATTAACATTTTTATAGAACATGGTAAAATAAGGTTTTATTCTAGATGCTTATTTTGAACTAAGTTTAAAGTATAATCTCATGAATGTTTGATAACTAGTGCAGAAAGGTTATAGAGTATTATTTAACAATAACATGTTCACTATACTCAACATATTTCCAAGTCCTAGGTCGATTGAAAAGATTGATATGACAAGGAACTAAATTTTTCCACTGTGAATCAAAATGGAAAAGTCAGGCCAAGAAGAACATGAGGTAAATTATAACTTAGCTTATTTAGATCTGACATGGTAATGGTATCTGAGATATGGACATCTTCAAGTTAGAGGCTTGAGTATATTGTAGAAGAAGAAGATGGTGAGAGGATTATCACCCATTGAGTATCCATTAAGTTCATGTGAGAGTTGTACCATTATAGTTTATTCACACTGGTATATGTGGACCTATGTAGACTCCAACATTAGGAGGAAGTTTATATTTCTTAACATTCATTGCTTATTTTAGAAAGGAAATTTAGATATATTCTCTCAATAAAAAGCCTTAAACCTTTGGAATATTCAAAGAGTTCTAAACAATGGTTGAAAATAGAGGGGTCTATATATCAATGTACTTAGGGCAGATAGAGGTGATGAATATAAAAAATAAGAATTTTTGAGTAGGAGAGTAGCTCAAACCTGATAGAGGTGATGAATACAAAAAATAATAAATTTCAAATAGGATATTAGCTCTAACCCTAAACTTCATTTATAATCTTTTTAATGCTTGAAAAATAAAAATTACAACATGATTTATAGAATTATCATGCACCTTTGTAGCAATATATGATGCTTTTTAATAATAAAAAAATATAATTGATTCAAGTAAAAATCAAGGAAAATGACTCTATCTAGTGAAAGAGATTTTAGGTGACCAAGTAATGTATACTCAAATAAAAATCATTAGTCACCAAGATCTTGAATTAATGTGATACATTAAAGACAATATTTGAAAACATGGTCGTGGGTATTAAAAGAGTAAGGATTACCAAATCTGAGGGCTGAAATAATGCCCAAAGTAACATATGTTGGAAGAGGATTCTATTTCAAAAGTAAAGGTAGGGGAAACATTTTTTTTTAAAACTTCATTTAAGAGTGCAAATAACAACATCCTTCATGGAGGCAATAAGAGGTCTATTGTGTTGGCTATAAAATTGAGAGGTAACCCAAACACTAATTTAGATTTTTTGTGTAAAGGGAACACTATCCCTATGAAAATAGGGGGCTACATTTCATATGCATTGTTGGCAGCAGAGGGTTTATTCCATGTTGCTAGAGATCATGTTTGTAGATAGGGCTTTCTACATATGGTGACACAGGAGGCACATTGCCCTTCCTATGTGGAGGCTACTAAGAAAAGGCAAATTAGGAACCAAAACCCCTTGGTCCTAGGAATCTCAAACCTTTCAGTTAATTTTGAAGCAGAACAATTAATTAAAGTATTTAACTGAGAGGGGCTTCTAGTAAGTAGAGAAATGGTTTGTCATTTCTCAAATGTTTGGCCATCACCCCCTAACCTCCACAAGTGGATTGGGTATAAATGGGAACCCATGATGGAAGGTTCTCTTACCTTTTGACCTTGTGCTAGAGGTTTTTTTGTTGTTATTTTCAATATATTGTAAGATAAGAAGATAATATTATTAGATATCCTATGGAAATAAAGTTTAAAATTTATCCTATATATGCCTTGAACACCACTTTTTGACCCTTTAACCAATACATTTAATTTCAGGCTAACATAGGTAAGTCTACCTCTCTTAACTTTTGAATTATAGTCTAAAAATTGCCTTAAAGTAGTGGGTAACACTTTGGGTGATATTTTATTAATTGACAATAATACCATAAATTTGTAACATCCTAACTAGGCTCAGATTCTGGTCAATTTTAATATTTATGTTGGGCTTCTTGCATTCATTAATCTAAAAGCTGAATATCAATTTCAGAAATAACCTCTTGGTTTTGAGGGGTTTCCTTTTCGTTGTCATAAATGTTTCAATACAAAGAGTGTGGTTATCTCCCTACTACTTCTGGGTTTGCCTAAGCCAAGGTGAGTGGACCTAAGGGGTAACTTTATCACATGGAAGGATACTTTAATTCAATCTCCATGGGGATTATTGGCACATAAGAACACAAATATGACTAGAGCATAACCAAGTTTGCACAATCCACCCATGAAGTGTTGTCACACAAAATGAACAAATGCACTAGCCCAGACACAAGATACCAAAGATAGATTGGGAAATGTGATTGTAACCTTCATTCTAACGAATTTTCAATAACTCAGGGTCAAATGGAAGACTACAATTTTGGGCATCAAAGTAAAAAATATAGACACATTTTATATAGGCAAGATTTATGCATTTGTAGGCAAATAACACTTAATAATATGCAATAGTTGTATTATTTATAGGGTAGAACAGGGTAGGGTGAGTTAGATCTCTATTTAAGATTGGTTTGGTGGTGTGGTTTTTTAAATAGTAGGAATTATTTTAACATGCATAACATCAATCTTTTGCAAAGACGTAGAAGGCTAAGATACAAGCCATGGAAACTACTAGGATTGGTTTCCAACCATTGGTGCTAATATAATGCAAATACCTAAATTATTCTTGAAACCCTAAATTATACACTACATGTATGCATTAAAATAATTTTTCTTATCAAATCTATAAACCTAGGGTGCCCTTAAGAGGTTATCAACAACATATTTCTAAATCATAATGTATAAAGGGGTTTATAACCAAGATCTATGCTTAAGATGAAAACCATTTATAAGCATTAAATTAAATATGCAGTCAACAAAGTATGTAAAACATATTATATCATTTCATTAATAAGAAAAATTAAAAACCACAACTTTTTTCCATTATCTTAAAATAAAATCATACATACATCATTGTTTCAAAATGTTGTCATGGGGACAAACTTGATGAGTTTTTTCCTTGAACAATGGAGACATATTACAATGCTCTTAGAGCTTGCTAATGGTTGTATAACTATAACCACCTTATCGAAAGAGATAATATGCACACACAACAAGGACCCCAATTTTTTTGAAAGAGCCTAGACCTAGAGAGAACAAATAACAACTAACAACAACCTTTGAAATGAGGAAAAGCCCTCTTTTTATAAAAAATTCTCACCCTTTTTGCTCTGAGAATATGTGTTGCAATTTCCAATATTGTAAACTTGAAAACAACTCAAAAAGTTCTACCAAGATTTTTAAGATAGAATATGCTTTTTCTCATGCCTAGAATCTTCATATCTTTATAAGGAAAATGATTCTTGTAGTTGCCTCTCTATGTAATGATGAATATTTTCAAAAAAGATTCACTATGCTTGGATGGAAATGAATTTTACTTGATCTTGAAGGAGAATATTAATTTTGGATCCAAACAAACCCTTTATCCTCTTGTACAACTACCTGACGTTGTCTTTGACCACTCATTTTCCCAATTGAAATCTTCTGGATAAGTGCCCTTCCTCTTGTGCATGCTAAAGAACAATATTGGTATTGTAATGATGGCATTGGAATACTCTAGAACCATGTCCATTTGATATTCTTTGGAATGGTCTAGCTTGACCTTACAAACCTGGAGCATTTCTCCCATGGAGGTGTTCGAACAAGAAAAACATTGATAAATGTAAGACTTAACTCATTTTTACATTTTTGCTCTTCTGATCCAATGTGCCTTTCAACACTTTGCTTTTTCACATTTTAAATTTTAGGGTTGCTGCTAAGAATTTTTTAATGCATAAGTGCATTATTTTTCACTTTTTAGCCTTATGGGGAACTTTGGTTCCCATTTGAATTTTGTACTTCCTTTGTATGGTAGGAATCTAGAGCTCAACAACACATTTTCAACTTATAATTGGAGTTACAATTCCCCTCAAAAGTTCCCTAACAGATCTGGGAAATTTAACCATAATTTATAATTTGAAAATTTGAAACTTGTAATCTAGAGTTGCAATTCCCTTGAAAAGGTCTTTCACGGACTTGAGAACTTCAAGCACAATTTACAATTTGAAAAAATGCAAAATTGCATTTGACCTTAAAAGTTCCACTTTGAACTAGGACCTTATGTTTGATTAGCATTGACTGGGGGGTTTGGAATATATAAGTGCAATTTATAATTGGCATAATTTAAAATATGCAAAATTGCATCCCTCTCTAACATCTTCCATAAACATGCACTTGAATTGAATTTTCTTATGATGAGTTAACCGATGGGATTGGGAAGTTGGAGTACATATTGCATCTTGAATTTTTAAGTCTTGCATTTTGCATTTTTTTCCCCATTGGTAACTCCTTCTAGTCAACCATTCAACCTAGTTTAGCAAAGAACCTTCTAGAAAATCTCTTTTTAGAAGCCAACTCTTTCTCTATCCATTATTTACTTCTCCATTTGTGCATTCACTTAGCATAGGTGCTTTCCCAAATGAACTTAATCTATTAGAATGTTTCTCCACCATGCTTGAGCCACTATGGCTCAATATACATGTTTCATCTTTATCAAATAAATGTCCTAGATTTACTTTTATTTCATCTCCAAATCCAAGATTTCTAAAAACATGCAGCTAACCCCAAGGCCTTTTGTTCACTTAAATCTACAACACTTTCATTCACCTTATGAGTAGTGTGTGTGGTTTGAAATTCATCCACTACACCATCATGATTGAGTTTTTAGAATCACTTTTCCTATCAATTGCTTGAATGACTTCACATGTATCTCCTCTTATACAATAATAATCACTAGGGATGGAAAATGTTCCATTGTCACATTCCCATCCTAAGCCACAAGCTTTCTCACAACCTTCCTGTGGCTATCTCTAATGCTTTGTGGCACTCCATACCAAAGTAATTCTAACAATTTTCTCCAACCTCCATGCTATAGATAAAAAACTTGGCATCATTATCATCTCCCATGAATTTCAAGAAAACTATGTACACATGTGACATGCCCAATTGAAATGCTTCAAAATGTAAGCAAAAGAACATTTATAGTGCATTCAAAACCAACATATGGGCAATTGTAAGGGTTGAAAATAAACTGGGCCTAATGATTTTCTTTACTGAAGTATGGAAATATTTAATGGTTACCATGCCTCTAGAACTTTCAAGGAAGTTCCAAGGAAGCTGCTACCTTTTCCAAGGCCAAGCATCTAATATTACCAAGATCATGCCTAAAATTAGGATAATTATTGTGGACTCTAGATTTGCATTAAGAATAGACTATGAGACCATCTGGACACTATAAAATGGGAGGATACATTTAATTAGTGCATACTAGACATTCTAATAGTTCATGGACACTACTCACAACAACAATATTATATTTAACAATAAGGAGGATGGAAATTTTCACATCACCTACATTATGCTCTACAGGATTTGTAAAAGGTAGGTTAATAACTTTAAGCACTTCATGCATGTATATATAATGGGCATTTTTTGCTACTGTATCTATGCTTAAAAAATAAAATGATCATATTTTCAAATCAAAATCTAGCAGTCTCTGAGTTATCTAGTATCCTATATAGACCAGTAATAAGAATAATGCTTTCAACTAAAATCCCATCGAAGCATAGTAAAAATATCAACAACCAGTACTCCACCATTAAAACTACCATGTCACAACTGTCCTTTGTGGCAGCAAAGTACTCCTTCCTTTATATGCATCAAGCATATACATCCACATCTACAATGTTCTTCTCCTTCTGGTGCTGCTTATCTTTGAAGGGATGTGTATAGTTATTCTAAACATTAATCTTGTACCCTCTTGCCATGTTGGTGGGTTTTAGAGCTCAAACCATAATTTTCATATTGCACAAATAAAAATATGTATTTTGCATGTCTATTTTTACTAGTGTCTATTTCTATCAAGATCTAGAGGTCCATGAGTAAATTACAAGTTAACAAGTTATTAAGTTACATCTTAGCTATGATTTTTTGTCATTGATCCATTTTCCTCCATGTGGTCTCATGCCTACCTTTCTATGAGCTTGAGAGGTCAACCAAAAAATTTCAACTTGTATATTTGACAAGTGCATTTACAAGTGTATTCCCCACCACAAATTTATGCCATTTACCTTTTTTTTTGTATGTGGTCTTCTTTACCATCATGGGTCTCAAACCTGGGCACACAAGTTACAACTTATAATTTTAATAAATGGATTCACAAGTTGTTTTCTCCATTAAAATATCCACAAAATTTCTAGCATTATTTAAAATTAGTATCTTGATTAAAAATGTATTTTGACTTCAAAGTTATGCTAGCCTTTACCCAGGTCCATGCATTACCAATTTCAACTTTGTTTAATTCTTGACTTCCATCTATGTGGGAAAGCTATTTATGGTGTGGCTTAAAAATTTGATGTGTTTTGACCTCATTGTCCTTTTAATTTTTATTGGGATTTATTTTACAAAGAACATGTAGTTGGAAAATTATTGAAGATTTAATTATTGTGTAATCAGTAATGGTACAACTAGAGGAAGCAAATGCTCTATGGTAAATTCTAGTCCATATTGCTTGTATATTTCATTTATAACACCAAGGGTACACATCAATGTAGGTGTAGAATTATCAATAGTAATACACCTTTGTAATGTCTATAATATCTCTAGAACATCTAGCTTATCCTAGCCATTACACTAGATCTACTAGATATAATAATACATTCACGTTTATTACAATAATTATGGTTTTAAACTCTAAACCATGAGAATGAGGAATAAATTATAATTTCATAAACTAAAAATAAATTGCTTAGATAAAGGGACTATCTGTCATAAAAATTCTTCTTGTATCTAGACATCAAGGTCATCATAAGCATGAACCAATAATGGAAGTATATGTGCAATTATGTGGTCTTAACTGGCCTTGTTGATAATAAGATAAACATGTTTCAGCATGAGCAACAACATTTGATGTGGAATAGGGAGCACTCTTTTAAACCATCCTTTTTGGTCTACCTAACTACATAGATTGTATGACAAGTTGGTTCAAGGTCGAATATAAGGGATCCTCTTGCATAATTAATATTTTATGCTAGACACCTTGGCTGGATTCACATCGATTGTCAATAGCTTTAATTTTAACTAGTGTTCTCAAAAAATATATACCATATAAGTTTTTCATGTCTCTCGAATAAATCCACAATTTATTCTATGACATAATCCCACAAAAGTCTAAATTGGTTATAAAGTACACCAATAAGGCCATTCAATATAACAGTCATATATAAACTTGGGATCCTTCCTACACAAAGATCCATCTAGAATTTTGAGATAATAATTATTTCTTTCCTACTTGTGACAAGGGAAAAAGGAGTTATTTTTATGTAATGAATATGTTGGATAACTTTACCATACACCCTATAATCTTATTAAAACATAAAAAAGATTAAAATTTAGCTAAAATAAAGATCTCACAGGGTTGATATAATATGGACATGAGAGCAGGGTTTTTATAACCTCAAATGTGAAAGTGGAGCTTTAGATGATCTAGGTGAACACACTTGTAGATATGGGGTAACAGGTAGACATGATCTGGGTAACAATTCAAATGACAATTTGGGTGATGGGTCCACCCTAATTGATGGTAGAACTTCTCGTAGCCATAACTTTTGCACTGGAGCTCCAATGGACTCGCTGTTTAAACCGTTGGAAGATAATAATGAGGGAAATGTCATGAGATGGCATGAGCTCTACTCAATGAAATTTTACCCCCAAAAACCCAATGAACGTGCCCCAAATTTCAATTTTAGTAGTGCAGTCTAAAAAAGGTAAGTTTCTAAAAATAATAATTCATCAAATTCTGTATTGTTGTAAATCATGGAAGTTAAACCACTTAATCTCCCTCAAGATTGGTTACCTTCCACATCTTCCTCACACCTTAAAAACATGTACAAATTAAGATGTAAACCGAAATGGAAAGGAGAGATCTCTTCTCAGAGATAGGCATATGTTTGGGTTTGCAATCTTGATCAATAAAACATCTCTTTTTAGAGATAGCATTATTTGAATTCTATTGTTCTTATTTCTGAATTATCTTTCAACCAAAGCTTTTGAGTTTTGGATCAAGACAACTTAGGCATTAATATCTCAACAAGGGCAAAAATTGCTCAATGTAATTTTAGGCACTAACACCTCTCTATTTTGACTCTAACTCTATAGATTCCTTACCCTAAAAAGACTTACTCTCCAGTCATTTTCAAGATTAATGTGGGCATCTATATGTAGAAGATGACACTCTATTATCTAAGTAAGAACTAGACCCATTTGATGACCTCAAAGATTTGTTAGACATAAAGCTAGCTCACCATAAAATAACTAGTTTTGTAGTTTACTCTAATCAACCTATTTCCCCTAGTCATTGGATATGTCACCACTCAGGAATTATAGTATCTAAGATCAAAATAAGAAGTCACAATTAGATAAGGATTCACTAGGAAGAAGCAAAAGTAAGAGGGTAAGCCACCCCTTATAGAATGTTGAAGTTAATAGAAATTCTCTTAGATAAGGATGCCAATCCTTGATCACCTGCTACACCATCATGGCATTTTGATCTTATTTTCCAACCTTGGGAGTTTGTTATTAATTTTCTATCTAGATTTTCTTGTACTAGTTGCATTCATGTTTTGATTTGATCAAGGATTACCCAAGTGGGAGAATCGTGGTTGTTAGAATACCATTGAATAGTCTTCTTGAGAGTTTCCTTTTTTTAATTTTAAATTTCAATCATTGGTTGCCTTTATTTGACATGGACTAGTTATTCTAGTTCTTCTTATTGCTGGACTTTGATTTTGGCCATTTTTCTCTTTTTTCCAATTTTGATTTTTTTAAATATTTTGGCTTGTATAGCGACTGAGGTTTATGTCACAGTTGATTGGACTAGTGATTCAAGTGGGCAAGGTTATATTGGGCTTTGTCCACATGGATAGGTGTTTTAATTTCAAAATCAACTTTGTCTACCTCAGGTTTTCTAATCTCTTTTACTCATCTTGATTGTTTCTTTGCTTTTCTTCTCTCTACTATTCCTCTTTTGTGTCTTCTATTCTTGGGTGCTTTGTTTGTGATGTTTCGTTGGGGACCTGGTCCTCATTGTTCTTGGGGTTGGACAATCTAATGGGTTTTTTTGTTATTTCAGTTATGGGTCTTATTATGAGTCTTTATTTTTGATATATTTTGCATTTTCTCTTGGAGACCCATACCTTCAAATGTGTTTTGGATTATTTCTTCCTCTTGGCATCCCAAATGATGCAGCAGATCATGGCCTCCCCTTATCTGCTCAGACTAGGTTCTACAACATTTAAAGGTGGACTTACCTTAACTAGAACATTGATATATTTTTAATTATCAATTACTTATTAGGCACATAAAAAATACACAACATCAAAGGCATCACACCATGCAAAATGTAATTAAACCAATGATATAGAGAGTATAATGTAAGTGTGTTTCTATAATTATATTCAATTCTATAATTTATGCTTAGTTCTATCTAGGTAGATTTAAATATGAAAGGTTAGATTCTCTTTCAATTTACCTTTGGATATTTAAAACTTGATCTACATACTTGTTTTGATTATGTCATTCATTTTTATCTTGTTTTCAAGATTTTATGTCACTATTTTTTTGTATTATCTCATTAACTCACCCAATTGAAAGTGGCATAAAACTTACAACATTGTAAAACTAAATTATTTTTTTGTGATTTTTAACTACATTTGAGAGGGACAACTCCCACATATGATGAGGCATTTTAGATTTTTCAATTCTTTTAACCAAAAAATACAAGAAATTAAAAAAAAAATGGGAGATGAAATTTAGAAACAAAGAAATAATGTGAGATAAACAAGGAGAAAATGTGAAATCCATCGTGTACTAAACATATAAAATTACTTAGATAACCTAGTTTTACTTAGATAACTTGGTTTTAAATGGAATGGATTGAAATATTTTTTGAGCATGTGAGTGAAAATAAGAAGCAATGAATATGGTGACATCAAAGATTTAATGAAAGCCAATCTAGTCTTTCTTCAAACTAGATTATATGTATATGGTACAAATTATATCCTCAAGGGTTTCCAAGTTAAAGATTAAAAAATCCAAGGGTATAAACATAAAAAAATGACATATATTAATTCATGAACAATAAATAACATCTCTTCAATTAATAATATAAAATACCCATAAATTAGTATAATTACCTTGCACATTATAATATATTACAATCACAAATTATTATAAAAAATGATTGTACAAAAATTTGTATCATTTTCTCTCCATGAACTGGTAGAGATGAAAAGTATGAAACATTTTTAAATGCCTTTCAAGTTTTCCATACTTTCATTCCTTCCTAAGGTGGTTACATAACTACTTTTTTGACTTAATTTGAATTAAGACTCAACCCAAACTTAATAGGAGTATTCCAATATTTTTATTTTTATTTATTTAGAGTAACTCATTTTTTTAAGACTTTAAAAAATATAAATATTACATTTATTTATAATTGTCGTCAAAAAAATTAAATCTTCATTTGAAAATCCCCAATTCTAATTGAGAATTTTCAACACCAAAAACACTTTTCAAAACTTTAAATCATTTAGTAACTTTGAGGTGTGATCAAATCTAAAACCTTTGAAATATTTCACATAAAATTTATCAAATTTTAGAATGTAAAATATGAAGAAAAAGTGATTTTCATTAAAATATATTTTTAATGCTTCAAACGAGAGTCAAAACAAGAGTGTGTGTGTGAAAAGTATGGCATTTAAAGATTTTTATTACATAATCACACCTAAGGTGGTTTTGTGACCCTGCAAAAGTTCATATTTATCTAGAATGATTTTCATAAAGTGAAACATGCACAACAATTTATAAGGAATTTTTTTATAAAATTAAAATAAACTTTTGTGGCTTAGAAGACCACAAAAATGATGAACAAAAAATTGTGTTTGCCAATAATTTGAGGTGTGAATCATATTTGAAACCTCTAAAATCATTTCACAAAAATATCATCAATTTTGAGACTCTATAAACTCGAATAAATGTGATCTTCATTGATCACAAAAATAAGAGATCAAATAGAATAAAGATGAAAATGTTATGACCAAAAACATATTGGCATTTTTTGCCTTAGATAATTTTAGGAATTTATGGGGTTTTGGGGACTTTGAGAATTCAAGGAGTTTAATGGAGTTCTTGAGATGCCTAAGATTTTTGTATGTCTATGTTTGGACAGAACTTAAAATTTTAGAATTATTCTTAGTGCTTACAATGAAAATTGATATCATCAACTTTGTCTACACAATGGGATATGATTTTTGGATTTTGGACCAATCATGAACCTGAGTTATGAATCATACATGAAATATCAAAAATAATTTCACCCAAAATTTATCAATTTTACATACATTCAAGCATGAACATGGAATCTCAAACATAATTTCACACAAAATTAATTAATTTGGCATGCATTTAAGTAGGAATGCATTTCATCATACATTTTTCATTGGCATGCATGTATGCATCTCATCATGTATTTATCATGCATCTAGTATGTGAAGAATTTTATAAAAAAATGACATACATTAATGCATTTTATCATATATAAGGCATGCATATAACATATGAGGGATTTTACCAAAAAATTGGCATACGTTCAAGCATGTATACATTTCATCATGCATTTAACATTCATTTTAACATATGAGATATCTTTTCATAAATTTGGAAGGAATTCAAGAATTATGCATTTTTTCATATGTTTATCATGCATATAACATACAAAGAATGTTATCAAACATTTATGATGAAAGCACAAGCTATCTAAGAAAAAAACAACAATATGCATAAATTGAGAATTCACATGAAAAGCAAACTACTTTGCTAATTCTATTCACTTGAATAAAATAATTACAATACAATATTTAAATAAATATCAACTCAAAATTGGATTGTTACAAGCATAATTAAAAAAACCAAATAAATTAAAATCTACCTAGAACTAACTGATCTATGTAATTTTTATAAAATTGATATATTTAGTAACTTTTGCCTTCTAGCAAATTTTCAACCGTTATTTTTAGAAGTTTTTCATGCAAGCTTGGATGAGCCTAAAAATCTACAAATATCTTATAAGAACTAAAATTAAAAAATTAGATGAATTTAAAATGAAATTCACATTTAACAATAAAAATATGTTATTCATAAAAATAGAAAAATATAAAAAGGTATATAGTGAATCATGTAGATCATTTGTAAAATGTATTTAACAAATGCATGAGTTATAGATTATCACTCAGTTTAAATAATTACATCTTCAGATTGACTTAGAGAAAACTATTATGCCATATCATTACCATAGATGGGATTTCCATTGACCCAGAAGGAATTTAGGAATTCTCCAAGTGAACATCTCAAACAAAAAGGAATAATTGAAGTCTTTCTTTGGCATGATAAACTTTGTGAGGAAATTTATTTCCATATTTATAGATATTGCAAAGACACTAAATGTCATGATGAAGAAAGATGTTAAAATAGAGTGGGAAACTTAATCCAATATGGGTTTTCACGATATTAAAACTACCATTACTCTAACTCTCATTCTAATAATTCTAAACTTCACTTCAAGGACTTATTTCCTTTTTTGTTTGCTTCAAAATACACTTAATAATAGTATTGATACAAAATGTAGATGATAAGGAATATCCAATTGCCTTCATGATCACAAATATTAAGTATGCAAAGTTAACGTATTAAATAATAGACAAGCAAATATATGTATTGATAAAATCTATGAAGAAGTTCAAGCATTACATTTTTAGGAATAAGACATATCTCATTACTATAGATCTAGTAGTCAAGCTCATGATTGGCCAAAATGAACTAGGTGAAAATGAGTTAATTTAATGGCTAAACTATAGAAATTTGAGATTGAAATCAGACTAGCCAAGATGTTGTGATGTCAGGGAATCATTAAAATCATGATTGATACTGATCCCCACATTTACATTAAATAAATCAATGAGACTCAAGTTGATGGTATTGAATGGTATGCCCACATAATCAAATACTTACTCATGGTTATATGCCCCCTTGATCTAAATAGAGAGCAGAGGTGAGCCCTTAGTCTTAAATTAGACAACTATGTGATAAAGAATAAGTTTTATACCAGAAGAATTTTGAGTGCATTTATTTGATTTCTGTTTCAAATCACGAAGCCAAAGACATCCTAGATAAACTACATTAGAAGATAGGCAATGAACATCCCTTAGGTAGTGTAGCATCTCACAAAATCTTGAGAATGGGATACTACTTGCCTATTATTTTCAAAGACACTCATAATCATGTCAAGATCTGCCATGAATGTCAGGTGTTTGGAAAAAACAAAGTGCATGTTTTTTTGCCTTTACAACCAATTATTAAAGGGTTACCTTTTACTAAATGGGGTCTTGAATTCATTTGGGTGATCAACATATATTTCTCAATAGGGCATAAATTTGTCCTACTAAGAACCATTGATTACTATACCAAATGGACAAAAGTTTTTGCCACTAAGAACTCTAGAGCTCAAGATATGATCAGATTTCTTGAAGAAAACATACTGACCACTTTTGGCAATCCCATCTCATTAGTTTGTGATAATGGTCTAACCTTTCAATTTTTGAAATTTACTAAATGGGCCTTTAATAACTAGATTACCATTAACTTTTCCCCAAGGAAAAGGCATAGCCGAATCTACTAAAAAGAATTTGATGGATAACATTAATAAGTCAACACAAGATAAACTAAGAGAATGACATCTACTACTAAAGTATGCAGTATGGGAAGATATAATAAGACACAAGGAAGACCTCAACAATTCACCCTTTTTGCTAGTATATGGACAAAAATCCATCTTACTTATTACTCTCAATTTATAAGCATACTAGCTCATGCATGACTATGTGGGAGAGGATGAAAGAGTCCAGTCTAGATTACTTGACATAATAAAAATGGAGGCCACAAGAACTAAATAAATACATAACTTTAACAAACACCACAATATCATCAAAAGGTGGTTTGACAAAAGGTCTAAAGACAAGGTTTTTAGGATTTAAAATATAGTTTTTTATGGGATAAAGGACATTTAAAGAAAAGATGATATTATAATTTCACTTCTTTATTGATTGAACCATACCAAATATGTGAAATCATAAGTAGTAATGCATTATGTTTAAAGGACCTCTAAGGTAATGACCTTGCTTTTCTAGTTATGGATAATTTTTAAAACACTATTTCATTGTTGCTCTAGCTAGAGATGATTTTGAATGACTTCAAGTTAAAGTATATATATAGGGCTATAATAGGTTTTCTACTTTTAAAAATAGATTTTATATTTTCATATCACAAACCTTCATGTTTTATGAGGCTACTTTCTTGTTTCATATATTTTGCTTTCATAGTTATTTCAAGTGCTTTCTAGGTTAGTTTTATTAAAATTCCAAGGTAGACCAACCAATTTTCTATGATGGAATTATGAAAGACATACCAAAACAAGGGGATAATATAAGAGTAAATGCAATAGGCATTCACCAGGATTTATTATAGTAGTGCTTAAGCCTTTGGGGTTTAGGTAGGTGTTATGACTGGAATTAATTATACGTAAATTGAGTGATTTTTCTAGACATATGGGATCTACTCTGATATATACTTGTGTGTAAATTTTAGAAAGAATTTTCTTTTCTAAAGATCAACTCCACTATTACATGCTAAAATTTTGATTAGAGATAATAAAAATCTAAATAGATGTGCATTGGCAAGGAGATGATGATTAATTTGAGTTTTCTTATGCTTGTACCCAGTTGATGGTGATTTAAAACCCTTATTCTATGTGTGTTTCCAAAAAAAAACCATCATGTAAAATTATGAAGGGTAATTCAATTAGTATCTACCATGGATATGGATGCCCAAATAGTAATAGAGTAAGGTTTAGTGTAAAATCAAAGGTATCCATGTCGAGGCTATGAATGCTTGGATGTAAGAAGATCAATGCCCAATATTTCCTTAATTTTTATTATAAAAAATCAAATGAAAATTAAACCTATACTATTTATTCACTTATTTTTCAAAATATTCATAATAAGGGGAAATAAAATTCACAAGATCACATAGATCCTATGAATGAAAATGGTTAGTATGTTGCATTAGGAAGGATGATTCATTTTCAGTGGATTCATTCACTTATTCCTTTCTTATTTGGATTGAAATTTTGACATGATTCATTAACTAATATTACGGGTTCTCAAATACTCTTAATTATTTCCTCACTAAGTCTCCATTTGTTATGCCCTAACACACCTGATCTTCAAAAATTCAAATAGGGGCCTATTTTTTTTTAAGACATGTATATTCATGGCCCATAAAGACCTTTTGATACTAATAAATTGGTCATATGTATATGAGTTCAAGATTTTTTCCAATCCTATTTTATTTTTAAAAATTATGAAAGGGAGAGAATCAAAGAATAGGAATCTATCATGAATTATGTATCACCTGTGATTATTTTCTTAGCCAACAAAGCATATATTCAATGTCATGTTTTGATTTAAGGAACTAAAGGGAATAATATAAATATGTAGCTTTATTAAATCTCTGATATGAAGCAAGTTACCATAATCTAGATCTCCATTAGATCTCCTAAACCACAACAAGTGTCAACATCCCATTCATCCACAACTGATTGTAGTCATAATGGAAGTTTTAAGTCATCTTGAACATTCAAATTCATGAGCACCATACATGTGTTATCATCAAATTTAACCTAAACTTGAGTGGAAAATCATAGGATACAAAATAATCTAGAGAAGTGGAGTAGCAAGAGTTGCCCACGTGGAGGAATCTTGTAAACCTAGGACATAGTTAGTGTTCATGAAAGGTTTTAAGTACATGAGCTTCCATAACCTCATGATTGATCCACATGTCTACATGTCACTCACTTAGAGTTAAAGAAGAAAAATTACATGGTAAAGTATAAAGGATTTCCAAACTTATGATATCATGCCAATTACTAGAATCTTGTTGACCTATAATCCAAAGCATCAATGAATGTTCATTATTTTCAAAATTGTGGATGTCATATATTATGCCAAGTGGAAACATCATGTTTCCTTGGATCAAATTATTTGTGGATATATTAAAAAGTCAATGATCCGAAATTCACAAGGGCTAACCATGTTTCATAATCATAGAAGTAGAAGTCCAGACAGATAAAGTAAACAGCCTAATTTTCAAGTCCCTAGATCAATGTGGACCATAAATACACTAAGATCTTGTTAAATTGGGATTTTAGTTAAAGCGTATATGATAATATCCATATTTTATATATATTCCCAAGGTCTATCTATGCATTTTCATTAAAGAGGCCTATAACTTGTCAACACAATAGAATAAAAGCAAATGAAGAATTTTTTCCATAACCACATGATTGATCCACATGTCATCATCTCATTAACTCAATGTCTCCCAAAAAGGATAAATATTATAAATTTTAAAAGAATCTCTAGGTTCATGAGATCATGAAACATGATGGAATATTGTTAAGTCATGGTATGTGGAGCATCTAAAGCAGAGTTATAAAATAGAATACTCTAGATAAATTCGATCATGATAGGTGCCATAACCTTAGAAGTCTAGAGTCTGTTAAGATAAAATACAAATCAAAAGGTTTTAAATAAGTTCCAAAGTCCCAAGAACCATCCACATGTCAAAATATTATCATCCCTAGGATTTTCATTTGAATATACAAGGATCAAAATCCTTAGAGCTCGAAAACCATTAGATTTTTCCATGTGACATCATCTTACACATGTAACCTTTAAGTAAAATTACATAGTTTAGATTCTCAAGAGCCCTAAGTCACTAAACAGGTGCTAGAATTTTATTAAGTCATGGATATTAAGGCATACAAAACATGAGTATAAAGTGGAGCCTTCTAGGTAAATATGTTCTAAAAAATTCCATAATCTTAGAAGGGCATAGGTGGCATACCTCAGTGAGAATTGATATCTAAAAAAAAGCTAAAGAACAAGAAATGGACACATGTATTAAAGTGATGAGTAATCACTCATAATTAATGAAAATTCTTCATGTGATAGAAAAGGCGCTTAACAAATTTGACTCTCTAATTTAAAACTAAAATGGGAAATAAAATTAAAAATGATTGCTACATTAACCTCACATGAACTAGGTATCCAATTCCCAAGATTTGTGTATTATATGTAGAATCTGAATAACATCAAATCAATTTTCTATTAATTAACAAACTATTAATTATGAAATTGAGGTATCATGTCTTTAGGATCCCTAGTTTTTTGCTAAAGAACCTATAAGTTTTTATAGATAAAAGCTTCCTACTAGTTCTAAAATTTAGAAATGGCTTCTTTATCTAAAGCACCTAGCTAGGCTCCTTCCCCATATTCAATTTTAGGTGAAATGGAATTTATCAAGACATGATTTTTGATAAGGTTAATATTATTTCCCCATTACTTGCCTCTCTAGGATGAATATTATCATCTCCATCCCTACTCAACTTAGGACCAACTCGATGAGGATAGGAAGAGATATATAGATGACTTGATAATAATTAAACTGATGGGTATATACCATGTATTAATGAAGGAAGAGGTAATTCTATGCATTGATTTACTTCACTACTTATTTTTTAATGTTTCTATTACTAGGAGTTGTTTACACCTATGAATTAATAGGAACATATTCGCTTGCATCTCTAGAGATGTGTTTCATAAATATTTACATCTCCCAGTCCATGAAATGTATTATAATTAAGGCAATGTAAATCCCTGGTTACACCATAATATAGTTGAGGGTAAGATCATGTAGTTGATGGAAAAGAGTGAGTAATTAAACATTTTTTCAGCTATTTCCTTGATTTCTCTAATGAAATGTAGGTTAGGCATTATGATAGACATGGACTTGTTGAATAGGTTATATGGGTTTTCTAATATTGAAAAAGTGCATTAAGAATGGGTCCCCTTGCTAGAAATAGTCCTTAATTTGGGTAGAATTATATCTCTTAGTGAGGTTATCAATGTGTGAATCAAGGTACATATACTCAAGGTTGACTAAAGGTCATCTGATTAAATTTTTAATATGATTTCCTACATTTTAGATGCCATCATGATGACTATGCACATGTCTTATGAACACCCCTGGGATTCATCCATTTAATAAATTAATAATAGGTCCTATGATAAATTTTCCCTTATCCATGATTATCCTTTCAAGATGGATATAAATAATATTTCATATGGAGTATACCTAATGGTATACCATGCCATTTATGGGCATGAAATTACTAGTCTCTCAAAAAATATAAATAAGAGCATTGAGAGTACGCGAGACTATTGGATTTATCCTACTTGTATTATAAATCAGAAAGAGGGGACTAGAGTCACTATAAAAAATCTCTCTCATTTGTCCATGACAAGGTTTTAGATCAAGAGATATCTTTTCAAATCTATAATAGTGTGGATGAGGACCTCATTTCCAATCATCAAGGGTATTACCATGAGACCCCTTTGAGTAATGGTCAAAAGCAATATAAACTAAGGAAGAACTTTAACATTTATTATAAGATAAAAATCTAGTACAAATTGTTTAAATCTAGTTCAGAGAATAGGATCCCAAGGGAAGACTAAGATAGTATCACAGTGACAAAAAAAAGGGAGTTCACATCCTTTATAGTCATTAGATCTATGAAATGACATAATTTTTCTGAATGTTATGGATGACTTTGAGGTTTTTACTCAGATGACTTGACATAAAATTCCTATGGTGGTGACACAAGCCATACAATAATATCATTAAATCATAAGGGAGTAGGCCAAGAAAATAGTGGAGAAGGTAAGCAAAGCTATGAGTTATCAATGGCCTCAGTCTCCAATTTAGGTATCACCTATGCATGACCATCCTTCATCTCCACTACAATCGAAAGCTATAAATTTAGAGGAAGAGGTTCCCTATAGGTAGGTAGATCCCTAGATAAGAAGAAATATCCTTAAATAACTACTAGCACCTCAATTGGTGAAAATAACATAGTCTTCTACAATAACTATATGAGATTTATCTCCAGTAGGTATGCAATCTACATCATTTTTTGTAGCACAACTACTTCCATTGACTACCAATAGGTAAGTCTTCTTGCATTCCTATAAATTTATTTTTTTACAATTCCTTTTATAATCCTAGTTTCAACACCTCCATCATCTTTGATTGTGCCTTATACAAGTCTAATGTTTGCATCTCTATTTGTCTTACCATTTCTACTATATTTCCACCTCCAATACTAGGGTTATTTCATATCCTACTCCATTAATTTTATGGAAATTCATTGAGACAACTACCAATTGATCCATTTTCACTTATAAAATGAATACCAAGACTTCTCTAATATCAAACTTAAATGTACAGTTAAAGGAGAGACCCATTGGGAAAACACTTGCCAAAGGAGGTCTCCTACATGAGAAATTAGAGGAGAAAAGGGAAAGTCCTAAGAGAGGGACCAAATAAGTGGATATTTTCCATATATCTAACAGTTATGAAGAATATCAAAGATGTGAAACTGAAGAGGAATGGGTCTTTGGCATAGACATAGAGCCTAAGGAGGAGATAGATTTTTGTGAGACAATAAATGAAGAGGAATATATAAATATTGGGATATTGGTAGAAGATGAAGGAATTATATATGGAAGTGAGTTGGGAGACTAGATATCGGGAAATATGCTCAATCCTCATTGCAAGAATCCCCTACTCTAGGTTATACTCAAGCATCAACAACCTCAACTCCATGCCTTTCTGAAGGGAACACTACCTCAATATCATATTCTCTAATAGACACATCAGCCACAAAATCAACCATCAACATTCTCATTATAGAGGAGTAGTAAGGTTTGAATAAGGAAGTGTCATCCTTTTATTCTTCAATTATTTTTGTAGATTCTTAGATGATGAATTTTATATCTACTAACTCAAATGCTACAAGTATTTTTCCATTTTATTATTTGAAAATGTATCGTAAAGAACCCAATCATTATATCCTCATCCTCACATTGAATAGATAGAGTAATGTATTTTTATTTCTTTAGATCATCTTTTTGATTCGTTAGATTATTTAATTCATTCAGCCACTACCTCAATAATGATCAAACCTCAATAATTTAGGAAGAGGGTCCATTTTAAAGATCTAGTCACAGTCTCTATTTTCAATCCCAAAGATATACCAAGTCCACCTACCTAGTTATAGTTGTCTATATCCCAATCAATTCCAAATGAATCCTCCATATTGACTATTAACAATAAATAAGGGGAAAATAAGAATGTAGTAGATACTACACCCTAGAGGATTACTTTGAATTAGAGCTTGCACACTCCTCCACTTCCTCAAATCCATAGTCAAATAAGTGTTTCCATGCTCACGATAAAATTCATTACCCCTTCCATTTCACTAGAGGCCAGTCAAACAAAAGAACATGGAGAGATTATTATATCTATATAATTTAATGTGTCACAAGAAAGGATGAAGGATAGGATCAACTTGTTCCTCACTATATTACATATTATAAGTGCCTTCTATGGCAAGAAGAGTAGTAAAATTAAAAGAGTGAGGAAGATGAAGGGAGTTAACATTAGCATAGGGGCGGAAGTAATATTAGAGAAGACAAAATATTTTTCCCTTTGCTAAGAAACAAAATAATAATACAAAAAACCCCATAGAGTACACAAAGGACTTCTATGTCTTTATAGACACAACAAGGGAGGCCATGAAAGAATTGTACTAGATTTAGGAGCAAGAAAAAAAATACTACTTCAGCGATACATCATTGTGGCCGCCATGGAAATTTTGGATAACGTACAAAGCATGACCACTAAGTTATATGATATTTTGAAGGCAATCAAGACTTAGAGGGGTGAGACACATCCCTATTGAGAAGGATAATGAATTTTTAGAATTAGTTGAAGGAACTCAAGAAAAGGCTCAAATTCATGTTTCAATGCATGAGGAATAGAACATACAATCATTTAAATTTTATGACTACACAAGAAGTATTCTAGACCTAGAATTATTTAATTCCCTAAAGAGATGGTGCTTTCTAGTGGCACTCCTAGATGAAATTTTTGATAAACCAATTAGCATGTTGAGAGGAGGGCATTGAAATTTTGAAATATATGAGGGCCATCAGTGTGATCACTTCTATAGTGAAATTGATAAATAAGCCCAATTTTGATGTGCTCCTCAAATCCATGGTTGGTAGTGTTAAAGTAGAGGTAGAAGTCTCTATGTATAATGCTAGCGAGGAAATTATATAGCTTATAATTTTTTTAAAATAAAAATTTACCAAGCTAGAGGAACCTTGACTAGGATTTAAATCCTCTGAGATATAGCTTCAAATGTTGATGAGTGAAGTTGGTAAGATATTGAAACCTTCAACTCTCAATTTTGATATCATAAATAAATAAACTGAGGCTACCTATGCATTGTTTGAAAATATAAAAGTTGTTGAAGATGCTATCAGGCTAGTGTCTATTACATAACCAACACCTAAATTAATAATCTAGCCTCAAGTGCCACTTCATTATGTAATGCTTGTTCCCCCTTAGTTTATTAGTGGTACAACAATGACAAATTCTAGATCTTCATCTACAATACCTTAGTCAAATTCATTTGCCACATCGAGCTTATAGTATCCTTATTCTTTAGGCATGTATGTATATTTATATTATAACTATACAATTTTGATCAATTATTCCATTTTGTATCCTATACATTAAAAATAAGAATGAGTACTATAATGTTGGATGGTGTAATTTTAAACTTTACTTAGAGGATGAGACAACCTCTGGCCAAGATTATATATAAGTGTATCCTACGAATTCTAAAAAGAAGAGACTTTTGGATGTTAAGATTAATAATTGTATCCTCGTACAGATTTGAGACATTAAAACCTATCCAATTATCCCAAGAATAGATATAGGTGATCCTTAAAACTTATTTTTGACCCCCTAAGCCAATTCAGGTCTTTTTAAGGCCTAAAATACCAAATTGGGTGTTTTTAGGAGTTTCAAGTGGAGTAGAGGGAGAAGACTTGCATGGAGGTATGTGCCAACATGAAAATGATGTTCCAATCCTTGTTAGGCCTATTCACTACCCAAATTATGTAAATTCACCAAGTTGCAGGTTCTCACTACGTATGTGGTATGCTTAGCAAGATGACAAAGTGGGCATATGAGATGTTAGACGTGTTGCATCAGTTTCATAAGTTTCACATCATCTCATGAGGTGTCAAGAAGATATAGAAACATGGTGTAGATAGTTATGTAGGTGTGTAACCTCCCAGTAAGGGAGGGTAGGGTAGTTTCAAAAGAGGTTTGATGAGACATCAAGCACAACTAATAACTCATATGCTAACCTCATGAAGACCATCTTCACATCAAGCAACACATGTTGAGGGAAAATGATAGGACTATTCTCTCACCTTCCAATTAGCTTTGTAACTAATTTGTGATGGATGGCATTTTTAGTAGACTCTCTCCTTTTACTATCTCTATCTTTCTCCTTCTTTCTTCTATAAGTATGCCCTTGAATGGCATTGTATGCATCCTCAATTTGATTATGGTGAAGCCCTGTTCTTGAATAAACATTTCTACTTTGCCTCTAAAGTGAATATATGTTGATTTCTTGCCTTTTAAATCTTGCATCTAGTGTATACTTCATGGTTAGTTGATGAATGCTAATGGTATTATCTTAATTCCATCTCATTTTTGCTCTCTCTCTTACCTCTTTTTAAGTTATTAGTGTCTTTGTAGGTTATATGAAGTGTGTTGTCTAGTCTTATAATGGCTAAGTGTGGAGATTGCTTAGCTAGTGTCTCCTTTGAGACCTCTTGATCAACCCTCTTGGTTAGTGTCTTGACCATAACCTTCATATTGAAACACTGATGCTTGGAGACTCATGTTGAGTTGTGTGATAGGATTAAGTCCTAGTTCATGTTCTTAGTATAGTATAGGTAAGTGGAGGGTATCAAAATTTGGTGCATCACCCTTTATTTAATTTCATGTTTTTTTCTCTCCCTTTTCTTTATAAATTGAATAGGTTTAGTAGTAGTTTGGGTGAAGCATCAAGGGAGTTATCCCCATATATAGATATTCACCTCATTGATTAAGCCACCCACATCCTAGAGGTGTTGCCATGCTATCATATAAATAAGAAGGATTGAACAACATTATAATGGGTGTAATTGAGATTGATAACAATTATTAATGGTAGATTCAAGTGGAATTTCATTCTCCCATTTGGTAAAATATTTTTATTTGTGATTAAAAATTTGTGACCACTTGTGGATGCCATAATTATTTTTCTAATCAAATCAAACCCCATAAGGTAAAATAACCATAACAAGATGATAAATTGTAGCTTATGAGGTGGAACACGTTTTAAATTTCCATATTTTTGACATTTTAACATAATTTAGCATATTTTATACATTCATGTTATACTGTAGGCCAATAATAACCATGCCATAGTAGTTTGTGGGCTATGACCTTACCACTAATAGTTGTAAGGATATGAATTCAAACCTAATGGAGGATTACCTAATCATGCATAAAGTGACTAGTATAAGTAACAATAATAACACAAACATATGACAATATATGATATCTAAAAGAGTAAATGCCATCACCCATAGAAATAATTATTATAGGGTTATAATGCTTGCTAATTTAGATCATTTTCATATTCTTTCCTTTTTTCTATTTTTAAAAATAAATTAAAAAAAAATAAAGCCATAGTTAAGGGAAATTATGGTCTATATCTGAGCAATTTTTAGTCATGTAGCACTTTCTCATGGTCAACACATCAACTTTCTAAATGTTGTTAAAGATTTATGTATAGATTCATATATATTTCTTATAATAATTTTATTTCATCTAAATTGTTAAGGGAATTAATTTTTATTTTAGAGACTTTTTAATCTTTTAGTTCAAACAATATTTATGACTATGTGGTTTACCAACGTATGTTTGTATTTTAATTTTGAATAAAAACCAACAGTTTTTTATAGATTTTACCCATAATCAGGGTTGTAGAGCAACTACAACCATCATAATTCTTATTTTATTTTCAAGTAAAATTTGTGAATATATTTGGGTATTTTAATTTTCCAAGTTGGTATAATAGTTGGTTGTATATGGTTGTATCATATTTTGAAAGCGTTGTCCCCTAGTAGGGTGTGAATCTTGAAAACTATATAAAATTTTCCAAATTGTAATCCTAATATATAATGTACATCTTGATCTGATGGCCATTTTTTTTAGAGTTATTTTTGACATTTTAATGGAAATAAAAATGTCACACAATATTGTTTGTGAATCCTATCATTAAAAACATGTATTAGATATTTATACATTTTATTCATCTCTACTCTCGTTCCACTATAGGTACACCCAATCACATTGCCATTAAGAATTGAAATAGTTAAGGTCATTAATTTAGTTTTTTAGTGCATATTTGGTATAAATAGGATGGAATTAAAAAATTATGAATACCAACAACAACTAATTGCTCTAGAAGAAGATTGTGAGTGTAACAAAAGTTGGCATCATGTCCACCAGTTGCATCATACAAAATAACTATAAATATTTTTTAGCATGCCCATTTTGTACAATCCCAACAACCATTGTAATCCATGACACTAGATTTGCTTGAAATATTTTGTCAACCAATTTAATTGTGTCCTTCATATTTTTATAAATTGCATACAAGTCTATGAGAATAGTCTTGATTCAAATATTAAAGTCCAATATAATTATGCAATCATGAGTACCCTTAAGCTAGTACACACTAAATTAGAATGAAAGGGAATATAAAAATATTTGGTTGCATGGCTATTACAACTCAACTCAGATAAAACGTGATACACAACACAATGATCAAATAATATTGATTACATAGACTGCTTCTAATACCTTTTAGATATTCCTACAATTCTTAATTCTTTTATTCAAATAGACCAACCCTCTTAATTTATCATCCCATTGAATTGACAAAATATAAAATAAACTAATTTATTGAACTAATATTTTATTTTTATACTGTTGGTGTAATTGTTTATTTAGCTATGTTTTTATTATTAAATATAATAAAAAAAAGATTTATTGTTGTTATTGTCATCATCTATATATTATATTTAATATTGGTTAAATATTTATTAATTCAAATTTATTCATTAGAATGATAGAAATATTAATTTCAACATAAATATCATATATATTTGTAAGTTGAATGTTTGACCATTCAATAATAAATTATTATTTAATATTGTTAAATAAATTTATCTTAAAAAAAAGGTAAATATCTATTTTTAATATTTGTTTATACTCATATTAATGTGTTTAATATATTTCATTTTACCACTAATAATATTTATATTTAATGTTAAATTATATAATTATTTATTTATTAATTTTTTTAAAAATAATATTAAATATAATGAATTATTTATTTAAATTAAAAAATAAAATTATAATTAAAAATAAAAAAGAAAAATTATTCATATTTATAAATAATAATTACTTTTTCAAAAATCCAAATATAATGGAAAAAAATATAACTAACTTCTATTAAAATTTATGACAATATTAACTACATTAATTTTATATACAACAAGTAGAAAACAAAATAAATTAAATATTATGATTAAAAAAAGAAGAAGATGTGGGTTGCAACTATAAGTATCAAGGCCGTGAAGGCAAGGCTTAGGCACTAATTAATAATATATCTTACATATTTGTGATTTATATTTCTAAAAAAGTTAGGATCATACATAATAAGTATCATAATGTATGATCTCTTCTTAACAATGATGTTACATTCTTAATTCCTACTAAACATAAAGTATATAAGATAAATTTTAAATTAAAAAATCATAAAAACATATTAAAAATTTATTATAATAATTTTTTAGAAATATTAAAATAATAAATATATTAATATTAATATAATTTTAAATTTCAAATTTAATATTAAAACTCATTTTAAATTATTTATTATATAAAATTTTAAATAAATTAAATATTTATTATAATAATTAAGTTGAAACATTAAAATATTATAACAATAAATATATTAATATTAATACAATTTTAATTAAAATAATAATAATAATAATAATAATAAAAACAAATTTTTAATATATATTAACTATATAAATATCAAATACATAAAAAGATAATATTTATTTCAAAGTCACTTGAGAATAAAAAATCTAGACTTACTAAGGTCAGAATAGATTTACACCTCTTGTATTCCTTTCCTTTCTTCCAAAATCTTCATTCACGTTGATCTCTCTCGTATAGCGCATGAAAAGTATTCTTTTACAGGTCGTTGAAGGCCCATCTATTTTTATAGACGCTAATTTATATTATTATTCATAATTTACATTTTTAATTTTAAAATATAATTTATAGACGCTAAATGAAACATAATTTATTTTGTGCAAGGTATTATTTTTGGTCAATAAATTTTTTTTAGTATTTTATTTTTTAAATAGAAATATTGAAAAGATTCATATAATTGTTCAACAATTTTTTGATTCATACATTTGCAATAGTTCTAGTCAATTAATGATAATTTTGATATTTTTTGAGTCAAAAGAAAAATATTTAAAAATTAAAAATTACATTTTAATTTTTTATGATTATTAAAAAATAAAAATAAAATTAAAAATAAAAATTAAAAATACAAATAAAATTATATTGCATATCACTTTCAGATTTATTATAGAAATATAAAAGAATAATAGAACTATGTATATATAATAATTACTAAAAAAAAATAATGGATTAAAAATATATTAAAAATAAAATATTTAATTAAATTTAAAATTATTTTTTAATAATATTTTAATTATTTCTAATATATGTTTTAAAATTATATAATAATATAAGAAATTACTTATTATTTAAATAAATAATAAATAACTAAAATTATGTTTTAATGTTTCATTTAGCGTATTAGGGCCATGTTTACATTTATATTGAAGATTAATAAATTGTAAAATAAATAAATAAATAAAATACGGATTGGTATAAAAAATATTTTTATAACTTTAAAGGTACTTAAATTCTTTTAAATGCAAGAAGGTAGCGCTGAAGGTTAAGCATGGCTACGAGTGTCTCCCATAATACATTAATTTATATTTGACCACCATTTAATTAAGGCCACTAGGAATATGGATCTTGCTTTCTTTCAAGCTCCGATTTGGGGGCTACTTTTTTCACCCCATTTTATACATATGTGGAAGATGTTCTGATACAACAGTTCATTATCAGATAAAATATCGTGAACTTTCCCACTTAGGTCGAGGAAGAATGAGACACCCTTTGCCGTGTGCTTCCAGTCCTTTATTTTTGCTCGAGCTTGAAAATACTGGAAGGGATGGTGATATTGATAGTTATGTTTCCAGTAAAACATTTCTGGTGATTTTTTTGGAAAACAGTGCTTTTAGGAGGCACGAGAGCTCTGTTCAGTCGAGTGTTTCAGGGAACTGCCTGCTCCATCTTGTTTTGGTGGGAGCTGATGGACACTCTTTCTTTGCATCCCTTGAGACATTTTCTCTAGCATCGTGTGAACCATTCGGAGATTGCTATTAGCTGACACTTACTTTTTCTTAACGTGTGACCTGTTTACAGATATTTGGTTGTTGTGTTTCATCTTGGGTGATTGGATTTTTAGGCCTTTTATGGATGAAGCATCTTTAAAGAGTGGTTGGGTGCATCATGAAAGGATTTTATTTACTGCTCCCCAATATGGTTTTATGATTGGTTCCACCTTGCGTTCCCGGTTGGTTGGTCCCAGTGTTTCTTATTCACAAGTTTGGTTTGTGTTGGGATTTTATTTAGAGAGTTTTTCCTGAAGCTATAATCTTTATCTTTATTTAGGGTCTTGATTTATTGACAAATTTACGTTTTGGCCTTGTTTTGTTTCATTATGGTTGTTCGATGAGTTTGATAGGCCCCCTGGGTGGATAACAGGGTTCAATGATGTTTTCAGATATTTGATTGGAATGATTGGTTTTATTTGCTTTGATAGAATAGACAAGAGATGAGTTTTTAGTTTCAACATGAGGGAGGGTAGACTAGTCTTTGGCTCTAAATCTGAATTATTCTATTTTGGCTCTTAGGGGTAAAGGCCTTTTTTTGGTCATTGATAAGAAGGGTTTTAATTTTTTCATGGACTTTAAGTCCAAACTAGTCAAGGGCAATTCTCATATAGAGATTCATTTTTTGAACCTTGAAGATTACATTATGGAGGACGAGAATCATGCCACTTTCCATAGAAAAAGAGTTTTTTTCTTGGATGAAAATATTTTGTGGGTTCTTCGAATCCCACTTTAGAATGTTCTGTGGATCCCATTGGGAATCAACATTATAGATGTTGGGGCCTCTCAACATAATAATTTAGAATTTCCACCTTGCACTTTCTTAGGAATCCCCTTGGATTCCTCATGGGAGACCTGAGCCTCTCATTGTGCCTAAAATGGTTGGTTTATTGTTGTTATGGATTCCCTCAGGAGAGCAAGCTACATCTTTGGAAAATTGTCTTTGTTAAACAAATTTGGTTCTTGATCTAGTTAGAATTAGACGAGGGTCTATTGGGGAACCCTATGAACTTTCTACTAGCACAATTACTTAGTTGGTTCTGCTTGGTTTGGGTCTTTGGGGACCACAAAGGTTTTTCTACTCATAGAGGTGCTTGGGTGGTTGTTTTCTTGGTTGACTCGCTTTAGGTAATGGTGTTGTCACCTCTTTGGTGGGAGACATAGGACTCTTTCTCCACTAGTCTAGGTTATTTTTTGATCCATCTAAAACTTGCTGGTTCTTGCATCATTCAAATGTAGTTGTTTCTCTTTTTGGTTTTATTGCTACATTTTGATGGGTCCTTTTTGTTTTTTTTATAAGCTTCACCTTCTTTTATCTTTTTAATGTTAGAAGGAGATCTAGACCCCCTAATATATCTGGGTTGGATTTCACACCAATTCAAAATTGACTTTATCTTAATCTAAACACTCATTATTTAAAAAAATGTATGAATTTCACATCACTTATTTTAAATAATTAAAAGACAAAACATTTGTCCTAAATTAAAAATATATAGGGAATCCATCATGACTCGATCCCTGTGCTAGCAAAATAAACAAAATAATAATAAAATAAATTGCATTAATAATAATTTTGTAGTTGGAGTTAGTTGACAGCTTGTAACAAAGTGTGGTATTAATTTTCCACTTGCGATATTGTACTGAGCAATGCGGTTTTGCCTAACTGCATAATCATTGTCAGCCTAACTATCTATAAAAATAAATATTTTAAATTTTGGTTTTGACCTGTCAGTTACGGTATTGATTCTCTGAAAGTGATTTTTTTATATAACTGACTATGTATCTATAGTTTTGATCAATCCAATAGCGATTTTACATTCATTATTTGCCTTGAAAATGTCCTTTCTTGACTAATTTTTTAGGATCAATTTTAATTAATTTTGATTAATTCTAAGGGCTCTGTAAGTGCAAAATTACATTTAGCATCAGGGGTGATACCCTTCAACCCCGCCTGGTAACACGACTAAGAGTGTGCCAGGGGCACTACCCCCAAACCCCACAAGGGTGATATCCCTTAACCCCATAAGGGGTGATGCCCCTTAACCCCATAAGGGGAATTTCCCCTTGACTTGGCTAGGCACAGTCATCCCTAGACCCCCACATCATGGCCCCTCATCCAAAAAAATGTTAAAGAGAAAATTATGAATATTTTAGGCTTATTAGACTAATATTTTGTTTGGGGAAAATTCAATGGTAGTTTTATCTCACTTGATGTTTACTATCAGTTTAAACTTATCACTTGTCTTACACATCATATTTTGATGCATTTTTAGTGTCTAACATCCTCTCTTGCAGGTCATCCCTCAAAATTGCCAATTGAAACTACTAATCACTTGATTTACAAGTTGCATATCAAAGATATTTTGGCATTTTAAAAATAATTTTGTATATATCTTTATATGTATCACATCTAAATTAATTGGTTAATAAATCCTTTTGTCTACTTGTCTCTACCCAAGAGATATGGTGGTGTATGATCTCCTCCCTGCATCTTAGAGGTGAGACTTGAAGGATTAAAAACCATTAATAAACCCTCCCATTTTCATTTTTTTATGGAGAAACGTGATTTGAAATTAACACCCATGCAATTTCCATGTTCCTAGGGGGATTATTACCATAGATTTAACCAACATTCACTAATCCATACTCTATGTTCTAGTAGAGTATAAATATCAGGGATATTTGTTATTAAGTTAACCAGTTAACCCCATACATGTCTTTCATGAAGGGAAAGAGTTCATTCTATGAACCAAGCATTAAACAACACCCTACATGGACTTGGGCCCCACTATATTTAGCATTTATTGAGGATTCCCATAGAGAGCCTATATATCTTAGCTTATGACCCTTTAGATGTATCAAGGGACTTGCTATCAAAGTCAGTATTAGCTCCCAAATGATCATCATATATAAATAGGTTTGAGAGGGTTCAAGAGATTCTATAATGTGTCACAAGCCTACATCCTCACCTAAAAATCTATTGGATGGTGCAGTCATTGAGTTACACACCCATCAATTTACTAATCTTAGGTTTGTGATTTACTTAATTTGGTGAGTGTTGTGCTAGACCCATGTTACGTGTGAGTCAAGTTAACCATTTACCCAAACCTACACACCTCTATAGGTCTCTTTCACATATCATCTTGTATATCTCTATCTCATCATCATATCATCCTCTTTTCTATATCCTTTTTGTACATCCTTATAAAAATTGTCTCATCTTGCATCTTGGTCACATCCTAGTCTAGTTTAATCCATATAGTGCTAGACGTACCCCATCACTTACATATCCTAATCAAGTCTTGTCATCCATTTACCACATCTTATCATAGTCTAAATTCATATTAGTCACTTATTATTATAATTAATCATCCCTAGTGTAATAAGACAAAGACCACCTTATCCATAAACAAACACACATCACTTTGATGTGCTCAGTCCCCCTAGTCCAAACTAGTCATTTGTCTTAGTTTGTCTTGCCTAGTCACCTTATCCATCATCTTATCAACATAGCCTAATAACCTTATCCATCATTTTATCAACCTAGCCTAATCATTGTATAACCCCTATTTACCTTGTCATACACTTATCTATATTAGTCATCTCATTAATTTTATAGTTGTACATTAGTCTTCATCCACATTGACAAAACCTTATTTACGTATAAGGGTCCTCATCATCATCTTGCTTGTGTATAATCAAGTTTAAATCACAATCAAAATCTTATCAACCCATCAATCAAATCATCCCATCCTATTTTATTTGATTATCTTAGTCTTGATCTAGTCTTAATCCAATCAAATCCCTAGTTGAAACTAGTCTCTTGGGCGACTCTAGTCCCCTATTATTGGGTCTTAGAGCTTGTCATAGCTCACCTAGTCAAATCTAGTCAAAATCATCAAAGTCTATCTCATGTCCTATTTTGGTCTACTTGATCTTGTCTTATCCCATCCAACATACCATATCATCAAGTCAAACTTGATTCAAACTATAGAAAGCATTTGTCCAAATTTGTTTCATGTATCCCATCTTCATATCTTAATATTTATGTTCAATCCCTTTCCCCTGTCGATTGGGTTTAGTGAATCAAATCATTTATATTTTTTTCCATCTTTATCCATGGCATGAAAAATAAATTTGGTCAATACCATGATTGGAAAGTTCCACATATCTAATAGGGATATCTTCGTCTCTCATCTTCTTGAGATGAACACTCCATGTCCTACAGACATCAACCCTATCTACCCAATATTACCTATAGTCTGCACCCATCCATGTTAGGTAACTCCTAGTCTTTACACCACCCTATCCTTCAAATCCTCCATCCACTAGTCATAGCCACTCATCTACCCCTTCCTACTCTAGCAAAGGGAATCTTATCCTGGCCACCTCATCTACTACTCCACCCAATAGATCACATCAAAAACCATTTGATCTAAATTCCAATGCTTCCAAATCTATGTTACAAAAAGAAGAGAGGCCCTATACTCATCTTTATATATACCTAGAATCCCTCATCCACTAGCTCATTGGCAATGGCATGATGGTCTATCCACCCATATGAAATATTAATCTTACCAAGACTAAACACTCTTGGTATAAATCTAACCAGTATTGTATATATTCTCGAACCTAGGGGCATACCGTTAATTGATGTCACAATTTCCAAAATTATGTCTAAGATAGCATCAACCATGGCGACATTGAAATTGAGAATGGATATTATGAGTTTACATTCTTGGGTGAATAATAAGAGAAATGCCAAGATTCTATTCCCGATCATGATCAAGCACTTCCCTTTCTAAGCTAAGGTAAAGAAACCTCATCCATATTCCATGGTCCCCTCATTTTTGACAAATTCTCTAATAAAGATGAGTACGTTCCCCATGAACGTAGTCCCAATTTTGTAATAAGTCTTTCTTCCATGAACCTATCTTTAGAAAATCCATTTCCCCTCCATCATCTTCCTCTCACCCGTCATATCAAAGGGCCCATGATGAGAGGTCACTTACATACAATGGATCCTCTAATGGAAGCTTTACATCATAATCAACATCAGAGTCAATATAAGTGTTATTTTCATAAAGATCATGTTCAACACCAATATATAAATTAGATTCCTCATCAAAAATGTCATCCCTCATAGATGTTGTAAAAGATTATTACTATGCCTACCCTTTTGAATATATCTCCAATTTAGATGACATTCAATCACCAGGCATATCTTTCAAGCGTAATCAGGATGACGAAGTCATAGCATAGTTCTTAAATTATTTATCTATCAAATATTGTGAGAGTGGATCTAACCCCACATTAGATACATGTCTTATAAATAATCATAGTGATCCTTTTACTGATCTTGAGGATATTTTATCCAATGTTAAAACTAGGTCTCCTAAGAACCTATATGAGGACGATGTTGATCCATAACCATTCATTGACCCCATCATGCCATCTCCCCCACCTTCATCCATCTTATATGCCTTTATTCCTATGAATGATCATTTAATCACCTCCCTCCATAGTGATGAACAAGAACATACATCATTGGACCCTCCCTCTCGCAACATAATATGTGCCATAAATGTAGAGGTCTAGGATCATATTAAAAAATTAATACATGATAATCAAATAACCTTTGATCTAACAAGTCAAAATCAAAAAATCCAAATAATCAATGTAATAAAAAATTATGTTCGCCTAGTGAAACCCCTTTTGAGGCAATAGGGGACCATCAAAGTCAAAATAATCTTCATTTATCAATTCAAATATCAATCTCCTCTGGTGAATCCCAATGTTAGGCACTAGGGGATAATCGATAAATAATCAAGTATGAAAATCAAAATAATGTCAAAATCACTATCAGTATGTCGATAATCCTTTAAATGATTAGATCAAAGAAGAATCACGTAGTCCCAAAGTCATGGATCTCTTAAATTCTTTTATCATATGGCACCAATCAAATATAGAATGTTCAGTATCTCCAACAGTGTGTGTGACTACTAGTCCCACCTCATAATCATACATCATGCCTCCTCATCTTGATCCTATCAGCCATTCAAATCCTATACATCACCATCACATCTAAACCTTGATACCATCCATTCCACATCTCACAAGCCTGGGCAAAGTTGTCTCTTGTAGGGGTGATGAAGACACCTTGTCTAGACATTTCGAGGGGTCTCAATCAAGAGTCAATGATGGTCATAAGTACATTATTAAATCAAACATAAACAACATGATCCTGATAGCACATCTACCCAAGACAGGTGTTGGTTAAAGATCATGGAAATTTATGCATCATGGAATTCATCCATTAGTGAAAACCAATTTTATGGTGCCTTGGGAAAGTACCATGATGAAAATTGGTTTTTTATTAAAATAATCTATTATTCTCATTGTACCTCAACTGGGGTCAAAAAAGTAGAAATCCTTTATCAATCGCATCCTTGTCTTTAGTTTCTTTACTCATACGCATCATCTACCATCATATCATGCATCCCATTATGCTCATCATTCTTTCCTATATTGACCTTCATAAGGACCTAAAAGTGGTCATGTGAAGTGTTATAGAGTCATATGGGGATATTCTCTAATAGACACTTAGGAAACTAGATTATTTTGTTCCTTCATAATGTGATCATTGGAGATCCCTAGTCCATTCTTCCTTGGTCCTCATCCCCTTTTTATCATCACTCTCATTATTTTTATGTCTCATCCATGTTTCCATTCATCTTTAACTTGGTTTTTAGGCTTGGTGTTCTCATTTCTAGTAACCCCCATTTGTATAGTGTAAATACATATTTTCAAAAATCCCTAAAAATTGAATTATTTTCAAAATTCCCAAAAAATTGAAATATTTTCAAAAAACCCTAAAAATTATAAAATCTACAAAATCCAAAAACAACTATTGTTGTCTTGTCATATGTCCCATGTATACCAGTCATCTTATCCTAAGTTGTTCATCTCACTTTTATCCTACCTTGTCTTATGTCCCAATGGTCTTATCATTTTGATGTATTTCATTGTCTCAATATCTTAGTCATCTTATCTTATGTCTTTCGTATCCATACCCTAAACTTAGTCCTTAACCTTATCCAAATCCATATCATTAGTCCACATTCACATCATGATCATCATAACCAACTTCATCCAACTCATCACCTAGTCAATCATCCTAATGAATCTAATCTAAGCAATTAGATAATACACAATGACATTACACATAGATACTTATGTGTGTTACTTGTATGCTCTATATATTTGACTTGTTTGATTGTCTTATATTTCATTTATTTATCTATGTTTACTTTTAGTCTTGTGTCGTGTATATTTTTGTCTATTGGGAAATTAATGAGGATGATATGATAGAACCAAAAGTTATAATGATGCTTTTAGGTGGCTTTAATGATGTAAAGCTCATTATTTCCCCCCTTTTATGTACTTTGGCACAACATCCTCTTGGTCATACTTATATCATGGGGCATACTAACTAGTGATAGATTGGATTCCATTAATCTCTTTTCCTATCCTCTATCATCTATCATAACATCTAACGTCTTATATCCAATCATTTATCCTATCCCTTTATCTTCAATATAATCATCCAATTACACTCATCTAGTATCTAATCATTCCTTTAAGTCCTTTATCATCATGTTTATATCCTCTTATCAACCATCTATCATCTATCTAGTCATCAAGATTTAACATCATATCTCCCATCATTTATCCTATTCTAACATTTGAGTCACATCTTTTATCTAACAACTAATATGTCTAACATCCATCATCATCATTATCCTCATGTCTATCTTTCCATATATCATCTATTCTAAACTACATTGACCTAAGGTCTTTTCAAAATATATAGGTAGCGCTTAGCCACATAATGTGTCTAACATCATCTTGACCACTCTCTCCTCTTTCTCCATAATTCATCATCACATGTCTCTTATCCATCATCATCTTCAAGTCTTGCATCAATCAAATCCTCAAGCTATAATATCAATCATTAATTAACTAGTCTATTAGTCATCAAAATCCCCACAATCATCTCCCTAATATTTTTGTCAATCATCTACACTTGTTGATTAGTCTCAAAAAATATTGACATCTATATTTTTCTTTCATCGATCATCCACTTTCACTGAGTGGTCAATTCATCATCTAAAGTTTATGGTTTATTTCTTGAATTGGGGCATGATCAAGACCATAAATTTATTATTATGTCTCACTCCCTCATATGTGTCCTTGTTAAGGGCATCATTGCTATTAATCACATTATGGCACATTAGTTTGATGCATCATACTAACTAATTCTTCCTTTTTATCTTTTGGTCACTCAATCATATAAATTATTCTCTCATATATCCTTCATCATATTGCTTGACTTAAACCATGAAATAAACTCATCATTAATCTTATCAAATCATTGTCTTATCCTCACCTACAGCTCTCCTTTGCATACATCATTGCTTGAGATATGTCGAAAGCTAGTGGCCTTTTATCTTATCATCATTATGTTACATTTGATTCCCCCTTGGGATGTGTCAACAATGATGATATACTCTTTTCCACTCCTTGTGTATATGTATTTTCTAGGGGCATCATCAATTTGTCACCTTTGTTCAGGTTGAATTCATCTTCTTCATTGTTTATCTCGCATCCCATTCCTTGGTCTATTTGTTATATACCACCCCTCATTTCCTCTTTCAATTGTCTATCTATCTCATTATTCTTTGTATGTCCCCTCAAAGGGGTATCATGTCCACTAAATTCATTTACTAACCTTCATCTATGAATGTCTTTTTTCTTTGAAAGAACCTTACTCCTTCCACTTCATCCACTCATAATGCCCTTTCAAAGAGGTGTAAAATGTATACATGAAAAAGTATTTGTTTTTTTTATCATCACTAATATTGTTATTAGTGGACACTAATTTCACCTACCTCATATAATATCATTTATACCTTCTAAATCTATCCTAATATCACCATTTCTAGTCATTTATCTAACACTCACCTTTATTATTATTCATCCACTAACCTTATATTATCCCCACCAACCTATTATTACTTCTAATCATGTTTTATCCGCTAACTAATCCTACTTATCTATTATATTAGAATTTTAAATTCTAATCACATCTACCCTAGCCTATTCCTAGGCTTTCCTACACCTTAGTCCCTATCACCTATCTAACCACCTCCTAATCTTGTTTATCCCCCAATGGATCCTATAATTTTATAATTATAGAATCCTCTCTATCTTAGCACTTCCTCTTTAAAAGACTCTATTCTAGAAGCCTCCAAATAATTTTATATTCTTTGGATAGTCCTCCACCATTGATCATCTTCATCCCAAATTTGAATATTGGCCATTGATATTCCCTCCATGGCCTATTTAAACCAACCCATCCTCCATGGCTAAACTAAATATTGAATCCATCAAACCTCCATGTCAATATTATCAATCCATGCTATCAAAATCATTGATCAAGATAATATCATGATAAGATTTTGAGTCTACTTGTAAGCAATCTCAAATCTTAATCACTTACTCTTTTTTGTTTGAATATTGATTGAGAACACTTAGATTAGGTTAGAATTTTGATTTGAATGTTTCATTTGATTGTATTTTGATCTAATAGTTGTCAATTTTAATGGTAAATTGTAATTTTTGGTATTTTTGATATATATTGCATATCTAAATCTATTTTCCAAAATTTTAATCCTACAAGTCCAAAATAGCTACTCCCAAACCTGTTGATGGTGTTGACTTATTGATAAGCATTTTACAACTATTATAGGCCTTCTAGTGGTGTCCTCATGGTCTCTAGGCTATACTTCAATCTGGTTTTTCTCCTTCCATCCAATGGCACTACAAAACTAGCCTTGAAATGATTTTTTAGACTTGTGTATGTCTCATGGTGACGCTTTTTCCTTTCTATTTGAAAAGTTGTGATTAACCTAATCATGCATGTTTTATTATTTTTAAAATATCTTGATTTTGTTATCTTACCCTCAAGCCTAATTTTCTTCATGGAGATGCACATAGTTGTGCATAGGATAATTGATTAAGTATTTAATTTATCTTTTAGAGGTCTCTAATTCTATATTGCTTACCTTTGAGTTGTGGATAAATTATTTCTTTTAGTCAAATTGACTTTTTTTGTTGTTAATCACCCTCAAAACAAAATTATTTCTACATAAGATGCATATGGGTGAGGGGATAAATTGATTAAAGACTCAACATTATTTTGGAAGAGGTTTGACTTTCAATTATGACTTCAATTTCAATGAGTTGTTATAAGGCTATTTTTGCCTTACAAACCTTAGAGAATTAAATTTTTTATGCAAATTTTATTAAAATAGGCCATTGATGATGGGAAATTGGTCATGTAATAGTTATTGATTGGTAACTCAATATTGAGTGATATATTTATTAAAAGTTCATCTTTTTAATGTCTGACCCATTGGTTCTATTTTTATTGTAAAAAATAATAAAGTTATAAAGTGCCATATTTTGGGGGTTACTTATGATATGGGCCCTATTGGTTTTTGTATTGTATCTTGTGCACTGATTGATCACACGTGGATGTGTGCCTAACATCCCTATTCTGAGCATGTAATATTTTTATTGATTTAGGCACTAGTTACTCATGTAGATACATTCTCAGTTGTGTCTGATGTCCCATTGCTAGTGAAATGATTATAGAATATACAAATTACTAAAGTCTAGATGTTGAAGTTTAGGTGTAAAATTTCATTTTATTGACTTCAAACCATGAACATCTTGATCTCCTTTAATGATTTTTTACAATTTCATACTTTGGCTTATGAACACAGATTATAACCTCAACTTTGTATGGTCCTCGATGACAAAAACTTTCTCTAAATCTCTGATACCAATTTGATAGCTTAAATCCTTATGAAATTTAGATTATATGTACAGATCTAACCTTAGAAGACAATATCAGAGTAAAATACAAACTCAAAATAATAAACTTGTATATTAATCTTTGCCATGATGAATTGAACAGTTTCATACATTTATATTATGCCACAAGCTATACAAGCTTACAAACTTCTAAAGGTTTTTTTAACATATCTGTGATACTCTCATTTTTCATTCCTTCTTGTCTAAAAAATAGAAAATAGAGTATATAAATATATATTACAACATATAGTATTCTAATTACTGCACTTAAAAGGTTCTAAAATTAAAAAGAGAAAAAAATAAATGAAGTTGCTAGTTCATATACAACTTGTAGCAAAAAGATTTTATAATTATTTTAAATAACATTTAATGTGGAATGGGAGATTAATGATTGCTAAGTTGTAGGTCCGCATATGCCAATAGTGCTACATTTACTCTTAATTTGTTGTTATGAATTGTGGCTTCACACCTTAAAAGGTTTATGTCTTTGAATATACCATTTGTTTTTTATTTGTTATTAGAACCAAGTGTTTGTCCAAAATAGATTTGTTTATTTATTGAGCCATTGTCTATCTGCCTAGTTCAAAGCTATTTTTTGAAAATCACAAAAACATGAGAAAGGTGTAGTAATTTATTTAAACCAAGGTCATTCCCTCATCCATCCTTAATCCAGTATTCATTAGATTTGAGTTTGAACCAGTCATGTCCTGAACCTATGTCTATCTCATCTTGTTTGTCTCTCCTTGTCGAAGATGAAAGGAGAGAAGTCAATGGAAAGATTTTTTCATCACCCAATTTGTGAGTAAAATGAGTCAAATCCTTTGCATAAGTGCTCATACTTGAGGACGTCTAGTCATGTGTGCCCCAGCACATGTATCCTAAATCTGAACTAGAAAAACACCATAGAGGGTGTGAGTGGAAATATTTCCTAGCCTCAAATAATTATATTTAATGTAGGGAAAAAATATAATTATTAGAGCATAAAAATGTAGGCTCTATTTTACTCCCATTATTTTGGGGACTTAGTTGAAAATAGGAGCCATGAACTAGTGAACCATCAACATATCAAGCCCTCGCACAAGAAGACATGGATATATTGAAGGAAAACAAGAAAAAGGATGCTAAAACATTATTTTTTATCCAACAAGCCATTGAGGAGTCAAATTTTCCTTGAGTTTCAACATCTACCAGGTCAAAACAAGCTTTAGAAAGTCTACAAATTGCATGTCAGGGCACTAGCAATGTGAAAATGACAAAACTACAAATGCTTAGAAAGGATTTCAAAAATTTGTAAATGAAGGAGTCTGAAACAATAGATTCAATTTTCTCTCATGCTATGCGAGTTGTAAGCCAAATAAAGACTCATGGTGAGATTATTGAAGACCAGAAGGTTGTAAAAAAGATTCTGAGATGTTTTCCAACAAGACTTAGTAGTAGTGGTCATTGAGGAGTTTAAGAATATAACACAATCATTAGTGGATAAATTGATGGGGTCACTTTTATAACATGATAAGGGATTAAATCACTTACGTACATCTTCACTATAAAAATTATTCAAAACTTAATTTTTAGTTAACAGAATGAGAGGAAGATTAATATATAATAGAGGTAGAGGTCATTTCTCACCAAGAGGAGGAAGAGAAACTACTCAATTTGATAGCATAAAACCTGTAACAAAAAGGTATAGGTTCTCCACACTGGCAAGAGGTAGAGGCAAAAACCACTTTGACAGTCAGCATGAAGGAGAAAGGTATAAAAAATCAAATATCCAGTGTCATTACTATAATAAATTTGGGCATTTTCCATCTGAATGTAGGAAGAAGTAATATGATATGAATAAACAAAAAATAATTCTCACTAAAGAAAATGAATCAACCAATAGTGATCAAACATCAATGTTGATAACTTGTAATGTGGCACAAGAGAGATTGAAAGATATATGGTTTTTTAGAAAATGTTTATAACAATCATATGATGGGAAGTAAGGAATCATTTGCATCATGGATGACTCAGTGAAATCAGAGTTGAAGTTAGGGATTGAGAATTGAGTATCAGTCATGGAGAAAGGTTCATTCAACATTATAATAAAACAAGGATAAAATAAAAACATTCCCAATGTATGTTATTTTCCTTGATTAAAACTCAATCTAATAAGCATAGGTCAACTATTGAAAAAAGGATATAAGATATACTTTGATAATGGTGAGTGTGTGGTTTTGGACAAAAAACCTAACAATAGACTAATTGAAAAAGTGGGGATAACAAGAAACATAATGTTTCCTCTTAAAATTCAATGTGAAGTGTTTATAGAACCTTAAAGTTTGTAGATAATTGCTGAAGCAACTTTTTAAGTCTCATATAATACTCAGTCCTTATTATGACACCTCAGATTTGATCATCTGAACTTTGGTGGTTTGTAATTGATGCATAAGAAGAAAGTGGTGAATGGATTGTCACCAATAGAGTAGCCTAAAACAATGTGTGAAATTTATATATTAGGGAAATAACATAGAAAAAAGTTTCATGTAGGAAAATCCTATAGAGCAAAAGCTCCACTTAAGATAGCTCACTCAAATTTATGTGGACAAATGCAAACACCATTAATTGGTAGAAGTCTTTATTTTCTCACTTTTATTGATGAGTACAATATAAAATCATGGATTTATTTCTTAAAACAGAAGTTATATGTCTTTTTTCCTTTGAAAGAGTTTAAGGCAAAAGTTAAAAATAAAGTGGCTATTCTATCAAGTTGTTGAGATCCGATTGAGGAAGAGAGTATATCTCAAATAAATTTTCAAAATTTTGCAAAGTAAATAGAATAAAGAAGTAGTTTACAACTAGATATACACCTTGTCAAAATGGTGTGGAAGAAAGGAAAAACAGGATTATCATGGATATGACCCAAAGCATGATGAAGATGAAACATCTACTAAATGAGTATTGAGTTGAAGCTATTGCATGCACAATATAATTATTGAATATATGTCCAACAAATAATGTGAAGAATAAGGCGAACCTCGAGAATCTTGGAGTGTAAAGAAACATACATTTTCACATTTACGAGTCTTTGCTTGTGTGACATTATTTTTTACCGTGAGAATTGAAAAATAAGTTAGATGATAGAGGTAATAAGTGCATCTTTGTGGAGTATACTAAACAATCCAGAGCATATAAGCTATAAAATCTAGTTACAAAGAAGATAATAATCAGTTGAGATGTAGAATTCATTGAAGAAGAAGCATGGTATGGAAGCATAGATAAAACCACTACAATTATAGCTAGTGTTCCACATGAGAATGAGGATAATGATGGTAAAAAATCTAATCCTACTTTACAAGTGAATGGTCCTATAACACTTTCTAAGCCATTCACAACTCCAAGTCCATCTACTCAAAAAATTAATTGCAGCAGTGAATCATCTGACCCAACTCTTGCATCATCAAGATCTCATTTTAGAGACACTTCATAGAATACAAGTAGTTTGAAGGAGATTTATGATGGGCTTCAAGAAGCTAAAAATCGTGATTTATGTTTTGAGTTTACGTTTCTATCAAAAGTTGATCCAATATATTTTAAGGATGAAATAAAGGATGGAAATTGGATTGTGTCTATGGATGAATAAATTCAATCAATAGAAAATAAATAAACATGGGGGCTTATTGAGATTCCTGAAGGAAAGGATGCAATTTGAGTGAAATGGATTTATAATATTAAGTTTAACGATGATGGGAAAATTCAGAAACATAAAGCAAGATTAGTAGTTAAGAAATTCACACAATAGTTTGGGATAGATTACAACCAAATATTTACACTAATGGCTATATTAGACATTGTTATAGTGATATTTTCCATTGTTACTCAAAACAATTAGAAATTCTATCAAATGGACATTAAATTAACTTCCTTGAATGACATTTTAAAATTAAAAGTTTATATACAAACACCTGGTTATAAAGTTTTGGAAATAATGTCTATAAGCTTAAAAAGGCCTTACATGGATTGAAGGAAGCTATACCAACTTTATATATTAAAGTAAATGATGAACGATAGATTTTGATAGTTTGCTTGTATGTGGATGACTTGATCTTTACTGGTAACTTGTCAATTGAATATTTTAAGATAGTTATGGAATAATAATTTTGTATGACTAATTTGTGAATGATGAGATGCTTTCTTGGCATAGAGGTAAGTCAATTCAAGTAAGATATTTTCATAAGTCAAATTAAGTATGTTAAAGACTTTTTGAAGGGGGTTAGGATGATGTTCATGTGAATTTAGCTCCAAAACTAGTAACAATGGGTTTAAAGTTTAATAAATAAGACAAAAGTTCAAATTTTAATCTATTTTTATTCAAAATACTAGTGGATAACCTTATGTATCTAACCACCACAAAACTGGACATCATGTATGGTGTTAGTCTATTATCAAGATTTATGGAAACACCAGAAAAATCATATTTTAAAGAAAAAAAAAAATGTTGACATATATTTTAGGTACTAATAATTTTGGCATTTTGTTTACAATTTTTTTAAAAAATGATTTGATTGGCTATACAACCATAACGTCAAAGCATCTTGGATCTCTTGTAGTCTTTTTTCATATGGCACCAATCAAATACATAATGTCCAACATCTCCAATGATGTGGGAGACTACTAGTCTTAATCATCAAACACCCATCACACCTTCATATCATGTTCCTATCACCCATTCAAGTCCAACACACCCCCATTAACATCATGATCTAATCCAATCCATACATCATAATGCCTTTCTAGGTAGTATTGTCTCTCTATGGATGATAAAAAAGACGCTTCTGGGTATATTTTTCATCTCGGATCAGGGGCTATCTTTTGGTTTTTGAAAAATGAGCTTATTATCACACTTTCAACAACGGAAGTGGAATATGTTTCAACTACATTAGCAGCTTGCCAAGCCATTTAGATGTAAAGGATTTTGTCAAATTTGTAACATAATTAAGAAAAAGCTACAAAAATATACTTTAATAAGAATTTAATGATTATATTGTCAAAAAACTATGTTTTTCATAAATGGAATAAACATATTGACATTGGATATCATTTTACTCTTGAATTGGTGAACAATGATGAAATATTTATTGAGATTTGAAACCCTGAAGAACAATTTGTAAATATTTTTACAAATTCAATTTTAAAAAGTGTGCTAGAACATATCCAAGTGAACATAAGTATACTTGATTTCATGTCACTAAAGATTAAGGGAGAGTGTTGGCACATAGATTCTAAGTCATTAAACCATCTAATCTTTCCTTCCACCTCACCTCACACTACAACTATGCCGTCACCAACTCGCAATTATGTCTGTCAGTCCTTGATAAGAGGGCAATCTGCCAAATATCTTGTTTAATCAGAAATTCTCTCTATACCCCAAAATGGAGGCATACATATTTAATGGCATTAACTTTATCCTATCGACTTTTGTCAAGGATTTTACAGCGCTATCTAAATGCAAGAATTTGATTAAAAAATGAGTAACCCAAGACTGAATAGTTTACAATTCTTCAAAAGAATTTCTACTTAGATTATAGTGATAGCATATTCAAGAAATATAACATCATAGGGGAGTAATTCTTAAATAAAAATCATAAATCCATTTAATATATATATTTTAATTTAGATTAAGCAAAGAATATACAGAATTGCAGGGACCCAATACATACATAAAATAAAATTGAGTAATGAACAACAATATTAGAAGTACATGTTACAAATTTTCAAGAAAACATATATTTATTCCTTTCAAAAATTTACTTCAACTTCATAACATAGAGACACAGTAAAATAAGGCATTTTAAACTATTTAAGCAAGTAAGACATAATAAAATTCCAGTCTTCTTTTCCCTTATCTTCTCAAAGCCTTGTTTCTGCAATTATTCTTCAAAACTCATTACAAATGAATGTGATCACCTTGTAGTCATGGGATTTCATCAGATATATATCAACATCATAAACTCCAAGCTCAAGAGGTTTACGAAAGAAACATTACTCAATCTTTTGTTGCAGATATAAAATAAAGAGAAACAATAATAATATCACAGAGGGAAACTCATACATAACGGATCGCACAAAGCCATAGCCAATCACTTCAATATAACAAGTGAAGCGTAGAAAATAATGCAGGCTAAGGGAGAGGCGGGGACTGGGGCCACAAACATAGTGAAATATAAAAATATTCATATTTTCTTAATATCACGAGAGAACCAACGTAGCCTTCATTCCCTAGGTTGTTATTAATCATTCCCCCATTTTCCACAGGCTTAAAAAATTAAAACGCATGCCTCTAGGTACAAAATTTCCATGACTTAAACACATAATTTTGGTCACAAATAAGGCATAAATCCAACTGAAAATCCCCCCAGGCTAAATTACCACTTTCCTTTTCCTATTTTTTTAAAATTTTGCATTACATAATATTTTTTTCAACAATCTATTATTACTTTTGTCAAAATAGGGAGAGATATGCATAAATCTATTACAAAAGAGAGTAATTGGTTGCATTTTGTAATCGTTCAACCAGCTACAAGTGTGCTCTCGAAGCCTCTAGTTCCACTACCCTAAAAAATGTCATAGAGAAGACCAAAATCTAGAATGCATAATTCTCTAAAATTTCTAAAAGTTACACTTAGGCACATCAATTTGGCCTAATAAAAAATGCTTGAGGGTGGATTTGAATACTGGAAAGTTAGGGGACTTAAAACAGTTTCAAATTCCACACTTAGATGGGCCAAACTTCTCACATAGCGAAAGATGTTATGAAGAATGTTTGTTTCAAGATAATATATTCTTAGAGTATTATATTCTCATTGCATTATATGGTTCACTCACATGGTTTATGTAATTCTAAAAGATAATGTTTTATGAGAACACTATGTGGTCACACAAATAAAAGTTGGATGGAAATTGTTTATGCTATGTATGTATTCCTCGTATTACATTTTGGATGGGACATGTAATTGGGTCTGTGGTCAACTTTTTGGGTTTGATTTTTCCTTCGTATACTTGTCTTCTATATAATCATTTTAAATATTAAAACAATCAGACAAGATAAAAATATAATATATATTTTATGATGAAAATTAATGCATACACAAAGTGAACATACTAATTTTTGAATCTTGCTGAACATACTAATTTTTGAATCTTACCATGGTTATATGATCGAAGATACATGCATCCCACTCCATTTACATAATCACAATATTATATCGCAATCATGGTCACATGATTTAAGATGCACATATTCCACTCCATTTCCATACCCATAATATCTGATCAAAATCATGGTTACTTGATCGAATGTAAACACACCTTGTTGTATTCACCATTTTATCCATTTTCTAATTTAAATATAGGGAAAGGAATCACCATGTAGCCTCTCAACCACACTAAAAATTGTTATCACCTCCTTAATTTTAAAGTATAGACTATATGCATATTTATTTTTAATAATAATAGATGGATGTAAGTCATATTGTAGCCCTCTAACCAAAGTTGATCATGT
>JARHVA010000726.1:4272500-4280000 GCA_037957365.1 Torreya grandis | reverse complement strand
AGTTTACATGCACATAGTAGGGGACATACCTATGACCATCCATTGATGAGATCATAGGTTAGTTTTCTCAATTATTCCAAAAATACCAAATAACTAAATAAACAAGTAAATAAAATAAAAAAATATGTTCAACACCTACATGTTATATTAGCTCCTTGGCACCTATGTGTTATTTCTATGTTGATGGGTGGCATATTCATTTAATTTTACATACACACATGTCACGCTTCTACTTGAGTGTGATAGATGGATACACAAATATATGATCTATTCTTATTTTAGATGTTGGGCTTTCCCTCTACTCATGTCATGAAGACATTGGGGGCATCCACTTATTTAATCTTGATATACATAGTTTATATGGTTCGATGGGCACATTTCATTATCATATTTGAGATTACATATGTAGTTACATATGCCTTTATCCATGGATATATCTTACACATGGTACTTGTTATACTATACACTTGAAGAAATTTTTTAACACATATGATCAATGGGCTACTTTGACATTTTTATGTTTTTTTTTTTAAAAAAAAAAAAATTTACTTTATGCACTTTATATAATGTCTTACATTACTATTTGATCATTTGAATATGTATATTTGCTTGTATCCCCTATGCTTATGTGTGTTTTTTTGACATTTTTTTTTTTTTTTTTTTTACATATCAACATTTGAATATATCATCCTTGATTTTGTAGAAATTTGACTAAGTCATATTATTTTGATTATGTAGCATTTGAATATGCACCTTTTTTTTGGTTTAATTGGACCATTTATTTTTGAATTTATTTTGATTTCTCTTATGCATGCACACTTGATTTGATTATGCTATTACTATCTAGACATTCCCACAATCCATATTATGCCTTCATGTGATCACATTGGTTGTATGTTCTTCAATCATATATCTACCTATACATGTTCCTTCTATATATTACATAGTTCCATTAACAATTATACAATTGTCTCATCCTTCTGAGTTGAGGTAATTGTAGGTTGTAAGGTTTTTCATTTGTTTTCATTTGTAAGGTTTTTTCAGTTGTAAGGTGAGGTAACTCAAGTGGTAACTATAGTTGTCTTATCATTTTATTTATATACCTAAAATGAGATGAGTGGATAAGGTTTTTCATTATTTTTATTGGGTTGGTATCTGAATCAACATAGAAAGAGAGGAAACTCTAGCATTTGACATTAACAACGAGCATGAATACCGATAGTTAAAATTGATGATGGCAATAATTTTGTATGAAAATAGCTTTATGTGATGAAGTAGCCACGTGGAATCTTGGAATTTTATGTTTTGGTGGTATAAATATAAAGGAGCACATTGTGTTTAAGTGTGGACAATTTTCCACATGTTCATGGGATAAATAAAAAATTAAAAAAAATAAAAATAATAAGATGTGGATAAGTGAAGCCAAAGGCTTCATTACCACTAAAGTAAAAATATGAAAAATTGACAAAATGATAAAAGACCACACTTTTAAATCAATTTTTATCACCAAGGAGGTAGCTACAAGCTACCTATAATAGTGACCATGTTGAGTGATTATCCTCCCACAATAATCTAACTATTATCCATAATGAATTGGAACCGTACGATGAAATAGTGTGGAAGAAAAGCCACAATATAAGATGAAAAATTAAGAGGGGGTTTCAAATATCTTTTCCTTGGCCATTATTCACCTTTCCCTATAGTTTGAATTTAACTAGCACTCACAAACTATGTGGGATCTGCATCCTTCATGAATCACAAAATTGATGCAGAAAAAATATTCCAACCTTTTGGAGGCCATGAATTTTGACTCATAAATCTGTTTGAGCTTTTCCATGTGCTAAAATGAACATATCAACAAGTCTAATTTTGATTTAAGGTGCTCTATCACCTTAAATTTTATTTTGATATTTTTGCAGGTCAAACGTGATCATCTAAAGGTCTAAAATTAATGTTTAATGATTTTTTGAGGAATTTTCTATGTTTTAGAAATTATATATTTTTAGAACCAGATGTCAATTTCAATTGAATTTCATCTTATAAGCTAATTTTAGAATTTAAGATCTTTAAGAAAAAATTTAGAGCTATACGCGCTTACATGCAAAACTTACTATAAATAGCAATTGCTAAAATAGACTTTTTTTTTTTTTTTTAAATTTAGTTTTTTCAAATTTGCATGTAAACTCTAATTTATGAGTTTAGTCTTATTTATTCATGGTTTGAGTTTGTAATTAAGTCATTCAATACAAATCAATACAAATTATTATTCAAAATCTTAATCTATTGTTAGAATTATTTGTCTTGTTAGTTTTTGGGTTCATTAAAATTTTATACCAAAAAGTGCTAAATATTTTAAAAAATAATAGTTACCTAAATAAAATCAAAGTTTGTGAGTATTAGATAAGCTTGTCCTTCCTTGAGATGTAGATAATGTTAACTTTTTCTTTCAGTAAATAATTGATTCTTGCAAATTTCATATCTAATTAATGCTTCACATTGGATATTGAAGATTAAATATTATAACATTTTCATTGCACATATTGGTGTGGTTGCTTGTAAGGCTGGGAGGTGGTGATGAGCATTCATTGGGTCTAGGATGACTAGATGGCAAATGTGGAATGTAAGTGGTCAATAAATTGAAACAAATAAATTGATGCATTTTGTCAAAGTAGAAAATTTGTTCTACAAATATTTATTTTGTTGCATCTAAAAATTTAATTTGTATGTAAGAACACAAAAAGTTCCATTGATATATCAACCTAAACTATTGCTTGATAATTTTAACAAAATTTTAATCTACCAATAAAATAAGAATTTCTATAAAAAAATAATAACACATTTCACAAATAATTAATCCTTATCACTTGTTATACATTTTCTTATTTAATCATTGTTTTTGATATAATTGATAAACTTACTACATAAAATAAAACAAATTTTATATAATATTATTATATTTTATTAAAACATTTAATATTGACATATTTTTTAATATAAATATTATTATATTAATTTTTTATTATATAATATTTTATAAATTTTTAAAATACAATATTATTTTTTAATATTTAAATATAAACAAGAAAAATTAATTATTGATTATTTTGTTTAAAATATATTTAAAATGTAACTCAACTTTTTTGAGAAAAATCTCATTACACAAATCTTTTGTACAATTACTAATTATAACACACTACCTCTTAAAAGTTAATATGTTTTCCCCAAATTAAAATCTCAATTTGAATTAACTCTTATCATTAGAAATTTAAATGGAGTTAAGGAAGATTTTTTTTTTTAAATTTGAGTCCCTTGCACACGATTTGGAAAAAGTAGGAGGTATCAAGTTATACTATTTATTTGATGGATTTTTTTTTTGGACATATTAAATAAATTATCTTTTAAATTATAATTGAAAAGAAAAATAATATATATTAGAGTTTGCAAATATATGTATATAATAATTATATATATTTTTAATTTAAATTTATAATTATTACATAAAAATATTAGCATTTAATTATTTAAAAGTTAAAAACATAAAATAAAAATAAAATAATTTAATTATTTCATAATTAATATAATTAAATAAAAATTTAAAAAATTAGATGAGATACTTTTTTTTTTAATTTTTAAATTTAATGTTTAAAAGCTACTTTTTTCATTATTTTTCCAACATCTCTTATTATTTTTAAAAATTAATTTCTATACATCTTAATTAATAAATAAATAATCATATTACTACATCATATTTAATATGACATCATATTTATTAATAATCATAACAATAAAATTGTAAATATAAATTAACATAAAAATTGATTAAAATAAATAGATAATTTATAAATAATCATAATTAATTTATAAATAAAATAATAAAAATTTACTGCTTTATATTTATAAATAATGACATAATCATAATTAATTTATAAATTATATATAAATTTTAATTTATAAATAACTAAATAATTATAATTAATTTATAGATAACATATAGAGTTTACAATATCATATTTATAAATAATTATATCATAAAAATAAATTATCATAAAAAATTATCACATCATAAAAAAATTTATTACATCATATTTATAAATAATAATAACAATAAAATTATTAAAATTATATATATTTTATCCAATAATATTTATAAATAATACTAACACATATATGCATCCATATCCTGTGCGTTGAGCTGCTATCCGTCCATTTTTCCTTCATATCTCCCCTCGTCTTCCTCCACGTGGTATACGGCTGCCGCGCGAGTTACATTTATGTTGTGCTCCAATCCTTCGGCAAAATAAACGACTCCTTGTTTAGGAGAGGCCTAGAAGATAAAGTCCACTCTCAACCATAAAAATCTACATCGCTGTGGCTACTTTAAAAAATTATTAGTAGAAGAAATTTTAGAATATAAAGTCCACTCTCAACCATTCTATTAGCTTATTTAAAGTTAAAGAAAGATGCAGAGTTGTAATTAAAAGAAAAAATCTAAACATATTGATAACATTCACATGTTTAGTTAGCAGGAATAAGCATAAATTTCAAGTTGCACTAAAAATACGGATAAATGATAAATTGAATAACAAAATAACATGATTGTATATGAACTTTGATAATATAAATGAACTTTTATCGTGAGGAAATTATTGACATAAAAACCTTCAATCTAGTTTGCAGGAGAGATTTTTTTTTATTGGAAATTTTCACAATCACTTGCATAATATCAATGGTTATAAAATATAAAATTTATTTATAAAAATCAGAAGCTGTCGAACAAAAAAGTTATGAACATTGATTACACTCCTATTTATACATATTATAAAACGTAAATGTTGATTAATGCATCGGATTCTTGCATTTTTTCCGTTTACAATTTTGTTTTATATTTTTATCACCATCATTTTAAAGTTTCTATGCTTCCGCATTATAATTTCAATACTTTTATGAAATTTAAACTTTTATACTTAGAGAGAAAAAAAGGATGATAATTGGAACCGAATACTAATCATGAAAATCCCTATCTGGAATAGGGGTCATTTCTGAATCACCTCTATACATTGTCAATTTTTACAAGTTTTTTTCTCCTCCTTTATTATGTAATATTCAGCTTACATAATGTTGGGTTGAGTTTGTTTCTTTGAATGAACAGTGTTTTTTTTATAAAAAAATATTTTTTAATAATGTATAAGAAAATTTTCTTTGTCAATTTATTAAATGAATTTATTTATATATAATCAAAAGTTTCATATTAGCAACTTTTTATTAAAAAATAAACCAAAAGTTTTAAAAAAACTAATAAAAATATATACTAAAAATAAATAAATAAACACAAAAATTTCAAATCTACTATTCTTAAAAAATAAAAGTTTCTAATGAATAATTAATATAAATAAGAAAAAGATACCTTTCGGCCTCTAAATGGTAGAAGCGAAAATGTATTTTGCTTTGAACACCACTTACTAATCGTTTGGTAGAAAAAATAATCCAGAAACCATTAAAAACCATTATCGATAACCATCCATTAAGTCATGCAATCAAGCTTTCTCAACTATCTATAACTACATCCCCATACTATTCCCGTTACCTCAAATCATGGAAATGTCGTGGTTATTTATAACAATTGAAAATAATCCATGAAATTTGTGTTGTCCCACTCTCTCAAAATTTCACGTATAATTATAATAATAAAATGTCTTAACATTTGATATATAATTATAATGTGTGGTACTCGTCAATTAATTGTTACATCTTGTGTATATGTTAAATTGTGTTTGATTGAATTTACAACTGATACAATGAATTAAAATATTTTTTAAAACACTTAGAAATGGAATATTTAATAGAATTAAAATCTGAACGACGAGAAATTGGATGAAGAACTCAGAAATATCAAGGCCTTTTTTAAAGATCAAACAAAACCCATTAATAATTTTCATATTTTCTATTTTAATAAATGAAGTTTTTATAGTCAATATCTTTCGAACAATAAGAGGTTACTTCTTTATGTAACTTTTTAAAGGGAAAGTGGTTTTACGTAAAAATGTAATATAATTTATTTATTAACATTTATTTACTGATAACTAATTAATTAAATATAATCAAATAAAAAATGGTAAGATCAATAGTTATTATTATTGTAATTTTAGAAGAATAAATAAAAGATGTTTATGAAAAGTATTTTAATTTTAGAATAATTTGAAAATAAGCATTAAAGTCTTAAGAGTAAAATCAAGGTTCTTTGATAAGAGTGTGAGAATGTGAAAAACTCACAACCATTGGAGCACCTCTCCGATACTACAAACTCCACATTACTAGGTATAAGGAACATCGACAACATGCCTTTAGCACAAAAAAACCATGCAAAATCTGATTTGACAATTGCATTTGTCAGGGTTGGTACCTATGAAAGCATTTCTCGATATGTTAAATCTTCATGCCAGTCTTTAGAATTTTTTTTTCTCATTCAATCCTTAATAGACAAGCTGGACATACGAAGGATAAGGAAATAAAATATTCTTGGGGTAAGTGCTCAAGATCAATATGTTTTTTTTAAAATTATTACTTATGAAGTCCCTAGACAATACGTAATATCAAAGGTATCCCACCAAATATAATGAAATTAACAAATCACTCAAAGAGTATAACATAAATGTGTTTCTACAATGATATTCAATGCTACAATGAATGCATGATTTCCTCTAAAATACTTAGTCAAATACAATATAAAATGTTAGATGTTATTTAAATTTTCCTTTGATTCTTGGATACCTAGTCTACATGCTTGTCTTGATTGTCTCATTTAATTATATTTTGAATTTACTAATATGCATGCGTATTTATAGATTTCTTAAATTGAAATTACAATCTAATTTGAAACCAAGCCATTATAAAATAGTCAAAAACATGGAAACTATGTGACCAACATTCTCAGTGGCCTATAACATATGTATATATAAGAAGGAAATGATATGCTATCTACTTACATAAATAAAAAAGCATATATGCCTAAAAAATATGGAAATACCGAATATTATTATATTTTTGAATTATTTGAACCTTTTTCATTTTTGAAATATATAATTTTTTGTATTTTTTCAAATATTTTATCTAGATTTGTAAATTTTCTTAGTAACCAAGGAATTAAGATTTGGGTCCATTACTTGAAAGTGGTAACTAAGGCCTTATTTTATGGACAGCCATAAATGCCTTATTTTACATGTTTTTTGGTGTTTTACAGATGTTCTGAGAAGGGTAAAACTTCCCAATAACTTTATGAGGTCATTTTGGATGTGTACTATCTATTAAATACAAAAAACTAACATAGAATATTTTGGATATGGTCAAACAAGGCCTATTTTCCAAGGCAATCTCAAATAAGCTCAAAATGGGATTAGGTGACAAGGTGATTTCATGGTTTGTATACTTCCATAGGGTCTCAAGATCAAAAAACTAACATGGATTTTTTAATAGAGCAACAATACCATTGATGGCATCTTACCA
>JARHVA010000726.1:4222500-4270000 GCA_037957365.1 Torreya grandis | reverse complement strand
GCTTCATAACATCTCTCACATGATCTCATAACTCTCTTTAGCTTGAAAGTATAATATTTCTCCATGTAGGCCTTTAGATAGCATAGGAGAGAGCTTGTCTTGAAGGTTGATCTTATACTAATGTGTAATTATAATTTGAAGTAATTGTACCAAAATATTTTACATTATCAATATATATTTATATTTCCAAGACTTTCTTGTGAGTTTTCAAACCATATGTTCACTTGTTCCTTCTGTACAGAACTATAGGTGGTCTCCTATGATTTGTCAACTAAGTTTCACCTATTTGACCTTCATCTAGCTTACAAGGGACAAGGTTACTCTTCAATGGACTGTGACATTTTTTGCATCTATAATGAAGCAAGGTCTCCATGTTTTAAACTCACTTCTGTTGATAGGATGTTTTCTATGGTCCAAGTTGAGGACCTACAAGCTTAGGGCCTATAGGTTTCTAATGGAATGTTTGAGGATACAAAGCCAACCTTTTAAGTTCTTAAATTATTCAAGTCTTTCAACTTTATCACCATTTTTCTCACTCCTTCAAGGTCTCTTAGAGCTTTTAGGCCTTTTGATAAACCCTGATATCAACTTCAACTCACCCTACAATCATCTTATACATGATGTCTATGTATTGAAACTTGGGGCATTTATTCAATTTAAATCTCATGATGAAGGCAACAGGGTATTCAAAGAAACATTAATGCATGAATATATGTAGCAAGTCCCATAGCTCTGATCATCTTCCAAACACTTCTACAATCTGTACAGGGCTATTTATGAAATAAATAGTTATAATTCTCATTTGAAAGTGTGATTGGACAACAATATTCATTTCCTCATGTTTCCAATAGTGAAATGTTAAATCAAAACATTATACCTTGATGTATCACTTGTATTTGAGCCACTTTGGCAATCAATCCTACAATAAAACTATTCAAACCTTGACCATATCCCAAAGAGTAAACACTTAAATAATATAGATAAAATATACATCTCACAAAAAAAATAAATGAAATACCTCAAACTAAAGAATCTTTCATGAGTGATGAAGCATTATAAACCTCTAATAGTGACCACCATAAAGACAAAATAAAAACTTACAACAATATTTAATGAAATATCTTGTTCATTAAGACACCTTTCTTCTAAGTGAAGACACCTCATGGAGATGATTTGGATGATGAAAACACCATGAAATTTATCTCCATGACCTATATAAACCACCCTTAAAACCATTAATATCCATTTATTTTTGAAGTGGAGAAATAGATGCAATAAAAAACCCATCTCGGATGAAAAGACCATAGTGACGTACTATCACTCTTAGAGATTGTTCATAAATAAGAGGACATAAATATATAAACCAATCCCAATTATTTAAATATTAATAAGGAGCATAAAATTTACAAAGTTTCATCTTATAACTCTCTCTCTCTCTCTCTCTCTCTCTCTCTCTCTCTCTCTCTCTCTCTCTCTCTCTCTCTCTCTCTCTCTCTCTCTCTCTCTCTCTCTCTCTCTCTCTCTCTCTCTCTCTCTCTCTCTCTCTCTCTCTTTGTGTGTGTGTGTGTGTGTGTGTGTGTGTGTGTGCGTGCGTGCGTGCGTGCATGCGCGTGCGTGTGCGTGTGCGTGTGCGTGTGCGTGTGCGTGTGCGTGTACGTGTGCGTGTGCGTGTGCGTGTGCGTGTGCGTGTGCGTGTGCGCGTGTGTGTGTGTGTGTGTGTGTGTGTGTGTGTGTGTGTGTGTGTGTGTGTGTGTGTGTGTGTGTGTGTGCGTGCGTGCGTGCGTGTGCGTGTGCGCGCGCGCTGGCTATACCATTCAGTTTAATTTTGCCTTCTTGAGATTGTGAAGGCAACAATGGAGGAGAAAAGGTATCTGGAGTATCAGTTTAACTTTAAACTTGTTCAAAAGATACAAAATTATCGAAGCGATCCAAAGGTATACTTAAAAACTATTTACAACTGAAATATGATCTTGTATGGTTGTACAAGTTCTTGTAAAGTGTCATTTTGCCTAGTTTAGGCATTGTAATACAAATATTGTTAGTCTCTAACTTTCCATGAACATTCATTGACATTTAAATATTTGACACTATGGACATTTCTAAACTTCTTGAAACATTTTATTGTTATAATGGTATGTCCAACTCTTCTATATTGGCCAAAATGTGGCCAAATTGACATTTTTTCATATGAGGATCAAATAAAAGGTTAGTGAATAATAATATAACTTTAAGAACACCTAAACAAACTTTTATAATGAACTTAGACCAAACTAAACCTTTTATCATGTTTGATAGTTCTAAGACCTTGTAATTAACCCCTAGGACTAAACGAATGAAAATAAGACTACAACTTGGACAATACTTGACAATCATAACTATGACCATATAGCACCATTAAAGATCATTTAATACCTTTAAAATATTTTAAAAATAATATGACATTTAAAACTAGAGGGGGTGACCTATTTTATCAATAATATCAAAATTTGGTCAACATTATTGGTGATTCATGGGGGTTGCATGCGTGTAATGTTGATAGACTAGTTACCTTGTCCTTACATTGGGAAATGTAGTCACTCTTATGTTAAAATATGAAAATAATATGTTTTATAAATACTTCAAACTCATACCAAACATAGAACAAGAAACACACACAAACTATGCTCAAAGCATTTAGGGAAAACCACACCAAAAGACTCAAAACAACACACCTAACCTACCACGTACATGACTAACCTTCATATCATCAATAGCATGGCTTCAAGTGGATTCCATGCACAAGGATAAGTAAATCCTCCCCATTCATTCTTTCTAATTGGAATGAATTATTTTACTTGCACTTGATGATGATGCATGGTCCACTCCACAAAGTATCAAACTTAGTGTGTGTCTCTAACTTTGCCCTGTCTTCATCCAACTTCAATATTATATCACCCTCTTGGAAGACTCTTGGAGTTGTTTTCTTATTAAAGGACCTATTCATTAATACCTGATGATGTTCCATGGATTTGTGAGCATTATATCTAGTATATTATAGCTCCATCAATTATATCAACCTCACTCCATTGGATTATTTTCAAGAAAATCTAACTGATGTGCCATCTCTAAGGTCAATAACTCTTAGGATATGGAAAACCTATCTTACCTCCTATAAATAAGAATAAATGAAGGTTACTTATTGATTTTTTAGGTGTGATCCTATCAGACAATAAGGATGTATTCAACTTAGTGTGCCAAACTCTTTGGTTGCTCTCCAAAGTTCTTTTTATGACTCTGCTTAGATTCTTATTAGTAGACTCAACCAACCCATTACCTTGAGGTTAATAGTTGGATGATGTGCATAGATATATACCATTAATACTTTCCTAACCAGTTATCTTAGCACTCATGGAATTAACTATATTATGTGAAATGATGGTTTAAGGAGTTATAAACCTTGTCTTAATGACCTCAAAGAACTCTAAAACTGAACTCTCATTGGCCTCCTTCAATGCAACTACCTCAATCCATCTTTTAAATTAATTAGTTGTTGTAAGGATCCCCTTGTGGTGAACATGTAATGGAGGATTAATCACGCCAACTAATTCAACAACCCATTACATGAAGGGTTGATCCACTTGAAAAGGTCTCAATAGAAGAGTTTCATATCTTTGATTGCATACAAATAAAAAACATTGAGCACACCTTATTAACTAGGCATAAAAGTCTTTAAAGAGGCTAGTAAAATAGTATCTTTCCATTGTGATCTTTGCAATTGTGGTCCTTGGAGAGAAATGACCTCCTGCTACTCCATTATGAAACTTTTCAAGTAATACCCCAAACTGATCATTGTCAATGCATATCCATAATACACCATTTGCAGCTCTTCTAAAAATTACACCATCTAAAAGATAATAAGGAATAGTTTTTAAATTTAAATACCTTATATTGGACCTATTCAAGCCATTATAACACTCACCATTTTAGAGGAATCTAATGATGTCTTGTGTTTAACTTTGTAGAGGTTTGAGATCAACTGGTTGAATGTTGTCTTGATTGACCAAAACTTCCTCCTTTAGATCATGGAGATCTGAAGCCAAATGCTTATAAAGACCCTTATCTCTTATCAACATGGCCACCTTCATGTCAACATCATACTCTATTACCTTTTTAATCCACCCTACACTCTTTTCATTGAGGTATTTAGTCAATAGAAACTCATTGATGCTATGATGAGAGACCATGATGTGAATCTTATTATTTCAAATGATGGGTCTAAAATTATTTACTCCTTTTAAAACAATAAGGACTTGTTTCTCAACAAATGTATATTTGGATTCATAATCCTCCAAACCTTGACTAAAGAATGTAATAGGTTGTTAAACACGCTCATAATTATTTTATATAAGCATACATGAGATAATGTCAAGGTTGGAAAATGTATATAACATGAAGTCTATATTAAAATCATGATTTAAAAGAGTGGGATCTTGTGAAATTGCTTGCTTTAGGGCTTAGAAATTTCTCTTACCTTCCTTAGTCCAAGTGAAAACCTAATTATTCTTGAGCATGGATATGTTAGGCTTCACCAAATATGAAAAACTAGGTTTGAATATAATCACAAATTTTATCTTACCTAAGAAACTTTGTATTCCTTTCTTATGTAATGGAAATGATAGGCCTTGAATAATATCTATGCTTTTAGGGTCAATGTCTAGGCCATTCTTGGAAAAAATGTGCTCTAGAAGCTTATCTGTATGGACAATAAATATGCACTTTTTGGGGGTGAAGAGACACCCCATACTATATACACCTCTCAAACACTTTCCTTATATATTTCATGTGGTCATTTTCATCCTTTGAGAAGATGGTTGTATCATCTAGATACACTAGCAACATCTCATTGATTAGGCCTTTGAAATCCATGTCCATTGCCCTTTGAAAAGTGGTACCAACATTTGACAAACCAAAAGGCATAGTCCTATAAGAAAAGGTCCCCCATTTTTTAATAAATTTTGTCTTGAACTAATAATCTTCATCCACTAATATCTTATTGTAACAATAATATCCATCTAGGAGTGAGAAGTGTTAGGAACCTGAAACAACTTGTGAAATGTGCTCCATAGGAGGTAAGGGGTAATGGTTTTTGAGTGACACTCTATTGAGGTATCTAAAGTCCACACAAAGTATCATTTCTCTATTTTTATTTATAACATACATAGGCTTAGCTACCTAAGTTGAGTGTTTGATAGGAAAATTATCTTATACTCAAAATTTTTGGTGAGTTCCATTCTCATGAGTTATTGAACTGTAGGGTTGATAGGTCTTTATTTTTCCCTAAATGATTTGATTCTAGGTTCTAATTAAATAATATGATGGGATATAAAAGGATAAGACCCATTTAAAACTTTATATTCCTAAGCAAATATATCATGGAATTCTCTACAAAAGTAAATGTATACTTGTTTTTTAGATGGGGAGCATACATTACCTAGTTTGAGGAGCTTTTCCTTGAAGATTAAGACTCTTTCATGATTATCTTCCTTTGTATTCATGATCACCTTCTATTTTTTAATTTGTTCATCTTAATTAAATATTATCTCTATAGTGAAAATCCTTTAGGTATCTTATCTGTTCTTAGCTATATAATCTGATTCTCATACTTATCATGAAGTTTCTTCTAGTTTTTTGAAGAGAACTCAGCTTCATTTCACAATAATTGTAAAATATGATTTTCACTATAAAAAACCTACCAAAATACTTCATTATTAGGAATGTAAGGCCTCACAATGACCTTGATATGGGACTATTTTCATTTCTCCTTTACAGCAGTAGTTGTGTCAATTTGTGCCCCTATAGCATGGGACCTATCAACATGCTTATTTTGTTCTCTTGGGATTGGTTGTATGTTGAATGCACTAAAGTATTCAAGTAAATCACACACCCTATGATTATAATACTTAAGAATAGGGTTATAGGTATTACTCATATTCCTTATTTGATGCAAAATCAATTCACTATCTCCATATACTTGCAAATTATTAAATCAATTCCTCTTTACCCATTAAAGTCCTTGAATCAAACCCTCATACTCAGCCACATTGAAGGTACAACTAAAATGAAATATATATGAAGAGTAATAATTATATTTATATGGAGAAACTAACATAACACCAACTCCTACACCAATCTTGCTCCTTGACCATCAAAGAACATCTTCCACAATCTATCACTCTCATACTCCTCTTTAGCAAGTGAAGGTATAGTTGTTCCTTCCTCATGTAAGAAGTACACCCCTAGATCAGTATCTTCCATGAAATAATATGGTTCATTTTCATAGGTTTCATCACCATATTCATCTATAAAGATGCTATAAATACCTTCAAGAGGGAAAGATGATATGTCATGCGCTTCTTGTTCATTGATAGTAAAATTTAGATTGGAACTAGTTTCCACATGTGGTTCAATGAAGAACTTGGCCAATGGTTGTGTTCAAATTGTCACCTTAGCCCCATACCTCATTATAAAAGGAAAGAAGAATAAATTAGAAGAAACATATCCTCCTATATTGGTAGTGAAGTCATTTGATAATAAAATGGCAAAATGTGCAGGTAGATCTACCACCACTATGTCTTATAAAATTGGAAATCTTGGGAAGTCATGAAAGAACACATTCATTCCTTTGATTATATCTAGTGAATTGGATTATATCCCATCAAGACACAACACTCCATTTCTATAAGGATCATACTTAAATCCCAACTTGTATGCAACTAGTTTAGGCATAACTAAAATGATTGCCCCACTATCCATAATGTAATTATGAACTAGTTTGTCTCCCATAATGAGGGTAAGATATAAATGTGGGGGATTTTTTGACTTGGTAGAAGGCTCAAAAATATGGGTAGGTGAATTTTTGAGGGCTACACCAACATGATTTGTTGGTTGGGAAGATATATGGAGTTAAGACAGCTACTCTTGAAGTAGTTACTTTTGACTAGGCATGTGGAATACCTCACAAAGGGATATGATTATATTTTTATTATTAAAGGAGTCAATAATATTTAAAGAATCAACATTATCCATTTATTACATCCTAGGATGCAATTAAGTACCTTAAACTTGAGGCAATGATGGTTTTTCACCCATCACAAGTTTTGATTTTGAGGAGGTGCAGGGCCTATAGAGGTTGCCACATTTTCATTAATACCTTGTTTCCTTGAAGGAGTGTTGTTTGGAGTTGTATACATGTCTTCATAATCTCCCAAATATTTTATCTTTGATCTTGTGTTGGCTAAAAATAAGGTGATTTTATTTAAAATAAATGTATCCTCCATTTGGAAGTTCATAAAGCTTTTTCCTTGATTTCCACATTCTCTTTTTGATTCTATTGCATAAATCCATCATCTTCTGATGTGAAGTGAGGAGTATGCCCTACTTAACCCACCAAGTCTTCAAATTATCCCTCATTAAAATTCATGAACTGACCTTGAGGTTGTCCCCAAGAATGTGTCCATTCTTTTCCTTGAACTAGGTTATTAAAAACTAAAACCATGGCTCTCATTGTGGGAGCATAATTTAGATTTTAGGAATTAGGTGGCTTATTGAAATTAGATTGACCTTGTCCCCTTCCTTGACCATTATGTTAAGGTGGAAATCTATTTGTTTGTGGAGGGTAATAGTATGAATTTTGGTATTCTCTAACATGTTGATTTGGTTTCTTAATTAAAGCTTCTAAGGCCTTAAATATTTCTTCACAATCAATAGCATCATTTGGTTTCTTTGCAGAAAATTTTTACTTGTTATTTGAATTTAGAATTGGAGAAAGGACTGGAGGAGTATCATGCATGTTAGGTAAGATAAGCATTGAGACTTTTGGAGGGAATTTATTATCTTGGATCAAACCATTCTATGCTCTAATACATATATCATAAGAATCAAGAAAAGCATATCCTCCCATGGACTGTAACATGATAACCATATCAATCCCAATAGCTCTAAGAAAGGTTGGGAAAATAAAACTTCCAGGGGGTCTCATGGGGGGTGGCATCCTGTTCCATGTCCTTTGGAACCTTTCATTGAAATCATGAATGGATTCCTTAGGCCCTCTTTAAATGCCATTCAAATGATGAATCTATGATGTATGATCACTCTTATCCTCAAACCTTTAAGTCAAAAACTCCCCAAATTCATCCCATTTAGTAATACATCCTCCTAGAAAGGTTCTATACCAATCAAGAGCTTTTACCCTAAGAGACATGGTAATCAATCTGATTGCTATGTTGATTTGTATAATATTTTGGAAATTACAGAAGTTAGATGTGTCTCTAATGTGTTCGCTTGGGGTGATAGGACCTTCCCCATTGAAAGTGGGAACAATCTTAGTGGAATTGGGATGGATATCATCATAGGAAATAAGATTTATGGGATTTTAGTATTGAAAGTTGAGAATGCATATTTCCTAGCCATGTTAACTTCAAATTATTCTTCACTCTCTTGTTCTTATTGAATTTTTAAACCTTCCTTCTATTCAATCTCTTCTTCAGGATTCTCAAGTGTCAATAAAGGCTCAGTTTATTAAACTTCAAGAGAAATTTCAGGATGAGGGAGTGGATTTGTGGGTTGATTACCTCTACTAAAAGATGACCTAGTAAATACCATGAAACATGAAAATAATTTTGATATAATTTAGTTGTGAATATTTTGGATCTAAAACATGTATAAGGTTGTAAGCTTTGTTTTTTCCCTTTTAACCATCTTTCATTGGTTTTAGCTTATTTACTAGTTATTGTATTTAGTTGTGAATTTTAGGATTTGACCATAGTTGATTAATATCAAAAATATGTTCCTTGTCTCTAATATACAATGACAGTCCATGTGTATATATATTGAAAATGGCTTATTAATAAAAATTCACTATTATAATCTATGCAATGTTCTACCCAAAAAAATACAATTTTGCGCACAAAATTTACCTATAAAAAGGAAAGAGAAAGGGTTATTAACTGAGCAACATGTTTATTTTTTTTCTATTATCTGATTGTTATATTATATATTTTGTTCACGATGCTAGGACATGTAATTATATAAATATGTTTTGGAATCCAAAATAAGATTTGTGGATTTGTTTTATAAGAAATTAATATAAGAAAAACTAAGGGATTAGTGTGAGGATAGCCAATCCCTTCTATTTTATTTGTATTCTACAAATATTGAAACAATGTATTTATTCAAATGACTATACAATAAAAATGATGTTCACTACATTACAATAATGATATTTTACATTTTGTGATTTTTAAGTTAAACCTTCTTCCATTGTTTCACAGAAGTAGAAGGGATTCCTTGCATTCTTCTTTAGATAAATTATTTTTTTATTTAGTTATTTTATGAATTATTTAAAAATAATAAATTTTTTTAATTTAATTTTGAATATTTTTTGTAAATTTATTTATTAAAGAGTTAGGTTTTTAAAGATTATATGCCTATATACTTTATTCCTATGTTTAATATGTTTGGGATACTAATTAATTATAAGTTTGATTTTATTTTATTTATTTCCTTTTTACATATTTCATACAAATAGATATTATTAATAGTTATGAACATTATTTATCCATTAATCACAAGTAAAATAAAATGCAGGTTCCTACTTATATTTAGATAGTTGCAATAGACTTACCTAGCAAACACTCATGATTTTAGGTACTCATAAGTTTGTGTAACAAAATTACTTTTTTTCCAAACTATTATCTATATGAGATTTGATGTATTCCTTATAAGTTTTTTAACAAAATTACGTTTTTCTTTTGCAAACTATTATCTATATGGTTTTTTCCGATGCTTAGTTTCTTTGGACTGCCAGAAATTATATGTTTTGGAATGAAATATAAAAACTATGTTACTTTTTATTTTTCAAGGTCCTCCTTTGAGTACAATGGGAATGTCACAATGGAAATTTCGGAAATATCTAGAGTGCAATTTTGGAATACCTAAACTTTTTTCTATGTCATATGATGCCTCTGGATTACTTGATTTCTATTTATTGTTATTTCATTTTATAAATCAAATAAGCCTGACAAGTTGGTTATGTGGTTAGATTTTGTCAATATTTAATTATAATTATATAGTGTTTATAGTTTCAATTAAGCTTATAATAATTAATGTGATGAATTCAAATTTATGAAGATCATAATTTTTTATTTATAAATTTGTTTGACTTTTCATTTATGTTAAAATGATCATATTGAAAAATTCAATTCAATGATAAATCACTTTATTTATTTAGTGATATTTTCAAAACTTTTTAGAGGTCATATGTAATTATATATAAATTTTAAAACTAAATTTTAATATTTTTTAGATTTTAAAATTAGTATATTTTTGTAACCAAACATGAACTTAGGTTTAAATATGTCTATTACGTTAATTTTAGTATTTAATAGATATGTGGAGATTTTAAAGTTGCCTATCTTTACATATAAAACTTATTAAAAATAACACTTAACTGAAAATTATAGGTCAAATTTTATTTTTATTTTAAGATTTTTGATTTTTTCATGTCAACTTCAATTCCTTATTAAAAGTAATACCCACTGAAAATTATAAATTGAATTTTTAATTATTTTATTTTTTTCGAATTTCTCATATCAACTTCAATTCTAAGTTAAGGTTTATTTATATTCTTGTATGTAATTATATTATTCATTCAATATGAATCAATAGATATTATTGTTTGAGAAGTTTTGTATATTTTACTTATTATTATTTTTTACCTTGATAACATTTGCATTCATTATAATAAATTTATACCATAATAATGAAATATAATATAATAATAGAATATAATATTTCATAATCTATAACTTTTTAAATCATATTGTCAATGATATATTGGAATATTCAAAATATTAAAATATAATTAAAATTAAAATTATATATTCACTAAAAATACATTAAATACAATATTATTAATATATTTGAGTGTTAATGCCACATCTATAATTTTATATATTAATTAATGTAGAGTTAACTTATAAAAAGCCAGGAAGCTAAAAGGTCACTTCCAAAATAATGATTTTATAATCATAAAACATAATTACTATTTAAAATAAACCTATATTTAATTTTTAACAAGGACTAAATATTATCTTCGTTTCTTAAAAAAAAAAATTGTAACATTCAACTACCATTGGGCTTATCCCAGAATCATATAAATGTATATAAAATGAAGTTATAAATATGTACTAAAAAGGAGAGCTTACCGTCAAAAACCCGAAAATAGGAGATTTAAACTAGTTTTAGGGACATTACCTTTAGAGCGAAAATATAAATCCAGTCTAAAAAAGTTTTTTAGGTTTCGAGTTATTAAATCTCTCATGTTATACAAATCAACAAAATGAGAACTAAAACTAAATAATCTTCTTTTAATTAAGAGGTGCAATAAAAATTAAAAGAAGTGAATGTAGTAAAAAGGGCCGTTTTTATAATGTCATCTTTTAAGCCATATAGAATTATTCTTGTTCTTTTAGAAAATTGAAATTTAAAAAATAAATAATTGTAAATAAATTTTGATTGTTTGAATTATTGTCATCATAATTACATTTAAAAATGTGGTGAGAAATGAGTTTAAGAAAAATTATATCTAAAAACGAATTTTAATATATATAAAAATTTTATTTACAAAATTATTAAAATTCAACTATAAATGTAACTAACACATTTAAATTTACATAAAAAATATCATATAATTTAAGAAAAATAAATCTACATCAATATTTTCATCATTTTTTATGTATGACGTAATAATTACAATAAAATTTAAAACAATAATATAATATATACGATAAAATTTCATCAAAATAACTTAATTATTTATTTTAACTTCATTTTAAATAAATAAATTATTTAATATGATAATATATAATTTCATTTTTTAATACCTAAATTTAAATTCAACAGAATATATATTTTAAGTACGATAATACCATGATTTTTTAATATTGAACATATTTTAAGTACGATAGAAAATCTATACTATGATTTTTTATCATGTTGCTTTCATTTTATTTGTCATCATATTTTCCATTGCAGCGTGGTGTTTACGGTTGCGTGACAGGGCCGATACCGTCACGAGGGGTAAAAGACAGTCACAAACATCATTTCCAGTTCTGTGAAAATGGCCGTTTAAAATGTAGTTGTCGTCGCATGATCGTTTCAATGTGTTATATTCAACATGGGATCTAAAAATCTAAACGAGATATGAGTGTGTCTGCTATTGTGATTTGTAAATATGCCTTCCCTGTTTTAAAGGTCATTGTAGAAATGATCTAATTTTTAATTGACTTAATTAATTATTTCCTAGTGACCTAAATCGATCTAGACTCGATTGGTTGAAAATCCTCAACCAAAACTATATTGTTTTCAGCTAACATTGGAAGGGTCATTAGAAGACCCTTCAGACTCAAAAATTCAGTCACCAAGGCAAAATTCCCATCTACTATTAAATATCACTTCTATCTTTACATAAATATCTTCAACACAGTCATTAAATTTGAAAAATTACAAATGACAATATTTTGTAAATGTTTTTACAAATAAAATATTTAATAACAAGACTTTATCTTTAGCATATCTAGTTAATGAATATGTTCTCAATAAGCTAGTGAATATTTTATTTGTTATATTTTTGTGTTTGGTCAATCCGACAAAGTCCACATGATGAAATGATTCTACATTGTCAAAGAGGCTCTCATTTTATTCCTACATAATCTCAAAGTTTTTCATTTTTAGAGCAAATCAAGATTATGATTGTGGATAGGGTTAGGCAAGAGTTATTTGGCATAGATATAGTCTTGTATAATAGATACAACTGGAAAGGATTCTAGACAAAATTATATGAGTTTTTATTCTTATATTATGAACTGCGAAAGCCTCACATCAATAATATATTAGTTGCACATGTTGTATTGCACAATTTCTAAGTAATTTATTCTTGACTGTTGGCCACATGTTCAACACATATTATATGTTTTGCATCTAGATGAAACTAGTGTATTTGCAGAGAGGCTTATCTACTGAGTATTATATAAAATAGTTTAATTACATGCATTGAAACTGCACGTATACCTTGTTATGAAATTGACATAGCTACCATGTTTGTGTTTTTTTTACGATTACAAACCATAGTTTTTTTTTAGAGTGTGAATCATAAAATGATATTTTGTTTTTTAATTTGGGTTTATGTTAAATGGTTTAAAGTTGTGTGTTTTAATTAAAAAAATGCATTCTAATTTTATTAACATTTATGTGTCTTTTGTATATCTGTCCTACAATTTCTATAAATACAACGCTACTTCTCAATCCTCTTGTCAAGACTTGGTACATATACCTCATTATTTTTATAATTTAGAAAAAAAATTATATAAAATGTTAGTAATGCAAAGTTTTTCCATGCAGACATAAGGACTATATATTAACTATCATTGTCGAAATAATAAAATATTAAAAAAAAAGCATTCTGTAATAGGTTGGTTAGGCATATTAAAATAATTATTCACTGATTTTAGATGTGAAAGCTTAAATGTTTGGTACGGCATGCTAAAAATATAATTATCAGTTTGGTGCGGCATGCTAAGATTTCTTGTTTTAAGTGTAAAGTATTAAGGTTAAAACCTATTTTAAAAATAAATATACTTAAAAAGTAATGATGTTTTTGATTAAATCAGTAGGAAAAAGGGTCTTGAACTCTATACAATATACTAAACATGCCAGAAACAATACATTAACAGTAAACAATATACTAAACAATAACTAAATCCAACTTAGCAAATCTAACACCCTTGGCATGAAAGCAGGTCTATGAAATATGCTTAGGAAGACTTCGCTTCCTCCTTTGGACAAAAGTCCAATATGTAGTATTCTCTCCATTCGCAGAATTAGGAGATGAAAGAGGTGAAAAAATCACCAATTCCTCATAAGGAGGTGGACCCTAGGAGGAGGACTCAACAACATCATTGCCAACAATAAATAGTGCATTAACAACATTAATCCTAGTCTCAACTGCAGCAACAACAAAAATAATATCATGGCAGATAGCAAGGGAGGACCCTGTTATAGTTCTAGTGATAGTGGGTGAAGTCCATGTAGGAGTCCCATCAACTATAGTAGTAGTGGACATCCTAGCAATAGTCTCAGAATCATTAACAACAACAAGGGATGACCCTATTGTAGTCCCAGTGGCAGAAGAGTTGTGCAATGGGGAAGGGGATCCTTCCCATTGTTAAAAGGACGCTTAGAAGCATCTGAGTCAGAATCATTGACATCAACACCTACCATAAGGTGTTCTTGAAGAGCATCCTTCCACCAAGATGAACCCTGCAGAACCTTTAAGAGGGGGCATTCAAAAGCCAAATGCCCTGTATTAAAGCACCTCTGATAATGAAACATGATACCTTCATAATTCAAAGGCTGACACCAAGAGCGATCAACAACTTGTAACACAACCTGTGCTAGAAGAGGCATAGACAAATCCAAATCCACTAAAATACAAGCATATGTGGTGTGAGAGAAGAAAGTGATGCTTGACTCACCATGATGAAATGGCCAATGTCTTTATAGCAGGATTCACACCAAAAATGAAAAGGCAGATTTGGAAGACGAATCCAAACTGGCAGCCTATTGAAGGATTCAGTGAGAGCGTTAATGGTGGAAACCCAGGGCTTTAACAACTGAGCATGTTGTCCCAAAAACCAAGATCGACCATTAAAAATAGCATTTCAATCAGTGATTGAATCAAAACCAACTACAAAGAATCCTTTAGGACATGGGACAATAACAAACTAAGAAACTTCAAATGCATAAAAATATTTTTTTTGGGACAATAACACCATAATGAATAGTTACAAGAATTTTTTCATTTTCAATTTGGAAATGTTCCTTAATTGGTCTATAAAAATACTTGAGTTATAAAAAAGCATTATAATAATTATATCTGTTTGATTATGAACTTTTTAATAATACATCATCCTATCAGTATTATAATTCTTATATTGAATAATGATTTTTAAAATGATCCATTGTTCGGTTATAAGAGAAAAAAGAGTAATGGATTCAAACACTTCCATAAAATGCAAGTTGAAATCAACGAATTATATGTTTCATTGATTGCTCCATCAGAAACATAAGTTACATAAAAACATTATAATTCTTACACCCATTCCCTTCTTTCTTGACATTTTTGGTCCCTGGTAGAGTTCTATTGATAAACTTCCAAGGACCATTATAAATTTCAATGTGACACATATATATTTAACCATCCTTCCCCTAATAAAAAGTTATATAATTTTTTTTATTTATGAAAAAGAAAAACTAATTTGAATATATAAATTCTTCATAAAATTTAAATTTTATTTAAAAATATTGTGATGTAACTTTAATTCTTATTACGAAATGAACATAATATAATTTAACAAATTAAATAAATAAAAAAATATAAATAAAATATTTAATTATATTACTTATCTTATTTTCTATACTTTTGAAACATGTGCGAGTGAGTATAATTGTAATAATATAAGTTAAAAATTGTTTTCCATAAAATATTTAAAATAGAGTGTTTATGTTTTAAGTTATTTTTTAACTTAAAAATAATAAATATCAATAATAAGAATATGACTAAATAAATAAGTTTATCAGCAAGATAAATAAAATATTAATTCAATAAATTAACTAAAAAATGAAGAGGATTGATCTTTTTGAATGAAAGAATTAAATATTATAAGAACATTAAAATTAATTTATGTAAACAATTTTTTTTGAACATTGTGTTGTATATAATTTTTTATTTGAGTTGTCATAACTATACAACCAAATATTTATTTTGAAGTTACTGATTGCTTAAAAAGAATGGGAATTTTACCATTCAATATATTAGGACAATATCAATTGAGCAATCCTTGTTTCTATAGGTATTGAAAATGCACATCATTAAAAGCATATTAGTAAGAAATAATTTTTTTATATATAATTTTCATATCTACTCTGATATATTTGGCGACAGCATTGCTTAACAAATAGTACCATTTCTAGTGAAGTGTTTATAACCTCCCTATCTGCTCTGATATATTTGACAATATTGCTGCTAAAAAAATAGTACACTTTCTAGTGAACAAATAACATTTAAAATTATCCAGTGCACCTTGCCTGCAGAAACTTAGATCTTTGCTCCCTTGGTTTTATATATATATTTATATATATATATATATATATATATATATATATATATATATATATATATATATATATATATATATATAAAGTTCCCTTCTTTCTTCCATATTTTAATTCAGTTTGATCTCTTTTATAGTTCATGAAAAGCATTATTTATAGATCATTGAAGGCTCATGCATTTTTTTATTTGTTGGACATTAATTCTTAAATAATTTTTGTGGTGTTTGGTTTTGAATGGCATATGGGTCATGTATTTTCATGAAGGTTAGGAAGATTTACAACTTTTGTATTCTTTTCCCTTATTTCTTCAAAAAAATTAATTTAAATTGATCTCTCCCATATAATGCATGAAAAATATCATCTATATATCATTAAAGGTCATGTATTTATATATATTGTATGTTAAGTCTTATATATTTTCTAGGTTATGCATTTGTAATTTTTGGCTTTAAAGGGCATATGGATCATATATTTTTGTGAAGGTTAAGAAAGATTTACAATTCTTGTATTCCCTTCCCTTCTTTCTTCCATGTTTTTCATTTAGGTTGATCTCTTTTGTATAAAACATGAAAAGTATTATTTATAGATTCTTGAAGGCCCATTTATTTTATATATATGTTGGACAATACATCCAATATATTTCCTTGAGTTAAACATTTATTTTGTTTGGCTTTGAAGAGCATATAAGTCATGAATTTTTAGTTTCATACTTTACTAGATAATTTAAATGAGTTTTCTTTTTCATTATTGTATTTGTCATACTTGTATGGTATTATAAATATTATTTATATGATGGGTTTATGGGTGAAGTAATTTTAAAACATGGATGATTAAAATTACTGATAATAATCTAAGTTATTTTATGTTGTACTTTGACTAAGGCATGGTTTACATAGTTTTGATTTTATACTTTGCCTTATAATTAAAAATAGAAATTTTTTATTATTATATAATTTGTTGTTGTTGTTGTTGTTGTTATTATTATTATTATTATTATTATTATTATTATTATTATTATTATTATTATTATTATTATTATTATTATTGTTATTGTTATTATCCATGTAATTGATTTTATTATCTACATATTATATTTCAGTGATACTTATTAATTAAATTGAACAAAAAATATTGATTAGATATTTAATTATTTAAATTTATTCATTAGAATGATAAAAGTTTTAATTTCAACTTAAACATCACATAAATTTGTAAGTTGAATGTTTAATCACTTTATGATAAATTTCTACTTTAAATATATTCATCTCTTTTAGAATTCAGTTTCAATATTTATTTATCCTAATATTAATGTGTTAAATATATTTCATTTTAACAATATTAATATTTAATTTTTAATCTCAAATTTCTTATTAATAATTATATATATAATATTTAAAAATTGAAAATTTTTAAAATAAAAATTTAAAATATCATTAAATATAATGTATTAATTATTTAAAAAAAATTGAGAGTAAAATTATAATTAACAAATAATAATTTATATTTACAAATAATAATTATTTTTCAAAAAATTCAAACATAAGTTTTAAAAAAATGAAATGAACTCCTCTTAAAATCTATGATGATTTTATTTATTTATATATATATATATATATATATATATATATATATATATATATAAATATAATTTTAAGAAAAAAATAAAAATAAATTAAATATTTACAATAAAAAATTCTAATAAAGTAAATCTATAGTATAAGGAGGTGGGGACAAGGCTTAAGTACTAAATAAGAATATCTCCCACATATTTGTAATTTATATTAACACCATTTCATTAATTTTATTACGATCATAAATAATAAGTATCAAATGGTATGATCTTTCAGTAACAATGATGTTACATTTTTAGTTTCTATTTAACATATAAATTATATACAACAAATTTCAAAAAGAACAATTTTAGCGTTCATATATATAATTAAAATTATGATTTTAAATAGTAAATTTAAATAAAATACAATTTATTTGTTATTTTGTAAATGGTTAATAATTATATGTAAAAAAGTTCCAACAATTAAATTATGAAAAAGAATCTCTCTGTCATTTTAATTTAATGAAGATGAAATTTATTCATTAATTGTTGAGTTTATTGTAATGAAGATGAAATTTATTCGTTAGTTGTTCTTTATCACAACTTTACAAGTCAACCTTGACATTAAAACTTGTCTTGATTAAATTATTATAAAAAAAATCAGAGACTTAATTTTAAAAAAATATTAAATATCTATTATAGTAGTTTCCTAGAGGTATTAAAATATTAAAACAATAGATATATTAACACTATGATTATGGCTTTAAGAAAATTTACTTTACAAACTTGACAGTAGAATTCATCTTTTATATATATATATATATATATATATATAAATTTGTTAGAAATATTAAAATTTTAAAATAATAAATATATTAATATTAATATAATAAAATAATAATAATAATAATAATAATAATAATAATAATAATAATAATAATAATAATAATAATAATAATAATAATAATAATAATAGATGATATATTTGATATATAAATTTTTTAATATAATATTTAAAAAACTTAAAAAGATAATATTATTTCGAAATCACTAATTATGTGAGGAAAAAAAATTGACTTACACAGGGTTGAAGGTTAGGAAAGTTTTACAACTCTTTCATTCATTTCCCTTGTTTCTTCCAAATTTTTCATTATCCTTATTACATCTAGATTTCATCCTATGGTTTTATCTTTAAATTTGTGGATTTGAAATTGGTTATAATGATTTATTATAATTTTCAATTGTTTAATTATGGTATTAGACAATTATTAATTTGTGATTTTCAACATATTAATTACGCTAATTAAAAATGAGTATAAATCCTAATTAAAGATTTGGACATATATTTTCAAAAATTTATTTGGGGATGGTAAAGTGGAATTGATTATTAATATTAATGCATGAAATTTTAAGATGGCTTTACTTGACAAAGGAAGGTGAGTTACTTTAATATTAACTTTGGAAAATCAAGAGTGATAAATGGTGATTTTAATGGATAACTGTTGGTGGGACTGTTAGTTAATTTTTGTAACAAACCTTACATCTTTAGTTCCAAAGGCATGCGAATAAAGAGACAACGGTATTAAAAAAAGAAAATAAGGAGAATTTGGGAGGAGAATACATGAAAGAATTATGGAAAAAATGAAGAAAAAAAGAGAAGTTTTATTCTCCAACAAGAAAAAAAATACCAAAAAAGTACTGTAATTGATTTAATGATGAATTTTACATCCAAAGAATTCTAAATTTTATATAGAAATAAATATTAGAGAAACTCTTAAAATCCTTAAGTGAATCATGTCGAAACTTTTGGGTTCCATGTTGGTTAATGATTTCAACGAACTCAGAATTTCACATTTTCGTGTCTAGGCCTTTGGCTTCATGCACATTAAATATATATAATGTATTTGTATTAAGCAATAGTTTGCCTTTTTCATTGCCTTTTCGCAATGCTTGTTATTGCTACGTCTAGGGTTCGAACCTTAAAAAAAAACAAAATATAGCCTTTTCAACAAATAACAGGGACATTGTTGCTATATCAAGTTCTGTTCTTTTCTTTTCTGTGACTTAGCCCCTGAGATTAATTGCCCTCACACAAGACTTGCTAGTTTAAGGTTCGAACCTCTCGAAATGGAATTTTCATTCAACGGCTTTAATGCGTTGCCATATCAATTTCTGTTCTTTTATTTAACTCAACCCAAGAGCAAGATTCCCCTACCATCGTATATCTCAGCCATTTTTAACGAACCGCATGTTATTTAGACAAGGGATCAAATCTATAATTATCTCAAAAGTCCATATTTTATTGAACTCTTATTACTCTGTAAAGAATGGTGCTGAGGATTGAGTCTTTCGATTCAATCTGGGCTTTGGCCTCGGGCCATTGATAGGGATGTCGACGCCGGATCCCATCTCGCCACGAAGTAACAGGTTCGAGGACAGGTATTTGGATTTTTCTTGGAAGTTGTTCTCCGGAATTATGGATTTAGCCGCCGCTTGCCAAAATGATTTTGGTTTTTGCTGACGGCCTCCGGATTAGGCCTTCGGAATGCCAGTTGGAGTTGTCTTTCAAGTCCCACTTACATTGAAAACATATTAAGTTCTGTTCTTTTCTTTTCTTTTACTCAATCAGGAACAAAACGCCGCTGCCATCCTTTTATCTTAGCTATTTCAACTCAGTGGAATTGAGTTCCATTATAATCAATGATTTTCAACGAAATTCTAAAGCCCTTTGCGTTTTTGATAGACTACAAATATACGTTTATTTCCATGTCTGGACGTGACATATATATAATGTATATGTACTGAGGTCGTGTTTCTTCCTGGTAGAGCGACGCGAGCCGCTTCATGTTCGTTTTATGTGTTTAACAATTACATCATAAAACTAACTTTCTTTGATTCCGTCACAATTTTCATAATTCATTGGCCGGTGCATATTTGATTTTTTAGTTATTGTGAATTGACGCGAAGGGTAGTGGGAGTGGGAGATCCAAATTTAGTTGGTTTAAATTTGTATGTAAAAATATATATAATCAATATGATTTATAATTTATAGGTATGTATAAATAATAAATATAGTTAGATATTAATTAGATTGAGATTAAAATATAATATGATTTATATAATATTAAATATTATATTATATTGATTATTTATTTAATTTTTGTAATTTAAGAGTGTATATGATTTATGGTTATTCAATGGTTATTATTTTTTTTTGAGGAAAATAAGTTGAGGCGCTCTTGTGTGATTATTATATTTTTTTAGGTGTAGTATATAATTGATATGTCTATCAATATAGTTTTCCTAATAGTAAACCATGTCTATATTAGAAGAAAGGTTATTTAGTTTTTATTAAATTTCTAACCATTGTTAATATTCAGTGAGGATTAAATATTTAACTTAGTTTTATATAAATGGGATAAGTAATTGACATGATTTGATAATCAGTTATAATTATTTGTGTGATTTATGTGAAGTCTAAATGTATATTATACCAAATATTGGTGTGTCTGATACATTGGTCCACATGTTCGTTAATCGATAAAGCATATTAATAATATATTTTCGCACCACTATTTAGTTATGGATGTTACTTCGAGCTCATATATGTCAAAGGAAATGAGATGTAACTTAATAACCAGATGGAATCTAATGATGTGGTATATCTAGAAATATTAATAGAGAGTAGTTGCATCTTATTGTTTGTTGTGTAATGGCATACATCTATGTATAATTTGGATACTTCTAATGTTATGGTATGTGGACAAGAATAATTGAAAAAAGATTAGAATATTAAGATTGAGCCTAATTAATTTACAAATAATGCCTTTGTTATTGTTAACTAAAAAGGTGAAACATGGAGTTATTTATGTTAATGAAATATGTTACCTTGGAAATCAACTCGGTTGGAGTTATAAAACATATGAAAAATCCTTTTGACTCTAGAGCTTAATAATTTTTTATTCTTGATGATTTTTTTTGAATTTTAAACTTTGCCACACCTATAAGGAGTATGTGTCCATTCTCATCTAATTTGGAAGGTGATCTAAATTCATATCTTAAGTTGATAAATGACTTATGATGTTTAAGGGATATGTATTTTTAAAATATAATGTTATATTTGGCATATTAGAAGCATGTTTGAAATTGTGATTGAGACAAACCTACTTATATGCTAGAAATCATGAGAAGTTTTCCTATGTACCATTATATATTTATGTACAACTATGTATATATGTTATATAATAATGTACGTATTTGACGTCCTAGCTTATGTGAGTTTTGATGTAAATTATATTGTGTGGTGGCTTGTTGAGTCTTCTCACTATAGTTTTGGAACATGGTTATCCTTACTTATGTATACCATTTTTCAGTAATCTTGTATACTTTTAGTAGTTGGTAGAACTACATTTAGCCCTAATTCTATGTATGTAGGAGACATAGTAGATATGTATGGCAGCGCAGGGAGTGAGTGTGCGCAAAGGAAACTAATCTTAGTGAGCATGGAAAGCTAACTCTATAGGTTTTCTTTAGTGTGATTTTACTTAGAATGCTAGTGAAAGTAAATAGTTGTTTTGTGGCATAGTACTATTATGCAAACTTGTCGACAGGATCAAGTTTGTCACATCTTGTAATGATGAAAACTCGTATATGGTATATTTCATGAGAAATTTAATTGTGCCAGTAACTAGATATTTTTAGAAAAACCTAGTTTATCATGAGGTGTACCTAGAGTTTATGTTCTCTTCGATTTGTTATTGAATGTATACTTCGATAGTATAATTCTGACTTATTTTATTATTATGGTTTGACATAAGATTGTGGTTGGTGTTGATTTGGATACTCAAATACAAAGACTTATTATAGTATGGGATGTCATAGAGTTTTACAATATGAAAAGTACTCAAATGGTACATACTATATACATTATATCTTGATCCATACCTAAATTAATATGTAATTTATGGTTATTAATATTAGGTAAAGTGATCATGATTTATGATAGTATGGGATATCATAGGATACTTCAGCTTAGATGTATATATTCAAGTGGTACATATATTTTTGGACTCTCACCTAAATTGATTGTTCTAATGAGTTTGTTGGATTTACTTGAGTAATATATTCATAGGAGTTAGTAGGATAACATGTATGTATCCATACAATCTTGCAAGGATAAACAAATGATAGGTTTAAATGTTATGTATGGTATGTCTTGCTTTTCTTTGTATACTTAGCTTATATTTGTGCCTAGCATGTGATAATATATGGAACTAGGAATGTAGACTCCTTAATCATTGTTATTATCTAGGTTTTTTATGTGAGAGTGTTGGGTAAGCAAACAACCCTAAATAGTAAGGTGTTATATTTGAGTGTATCACTTAGCTATGAAATTGTAGACCTGAGCTTTAGAAAATCATCTATGTCATGAGTAGTTCGTTCCTTATTTGGCTTAGAGTACCAACCCATTCTATGGTGATGTCTCGTGGAGGAGACCATCACATTGAAATGAGAACTACATCAGACCCTGATTTTGAGGAGCAAATATGTAGGCTGCCCACGATTGTGTGGGGCATCGTGTCTAGATCCTTAGGCTAGGTTAGGGTTGATTTGTTGGCATATAAATACTTGTGATTGGATGAATTAGTACAATAATTAGCATGTGATTAGTGGTTTTTACTAGTTTCACATGCGAGATAGTGAACTTCAATGACATACCTTATTCTAAGGTTGTTGTCTTGTTCCATGTAAACACTATCATAATGTGTCGTGATGAATTGCACTTATTAAACTAAGGAAGAAATTAATTCCTTGCAATTATAATATATTATATTACTTTTAGTAGTGGAATTATATAATTGTTTATGCTTAGGTTGCTGATTTTATGACTGTCTAAAGTTGAAGGTTGTTCAGTATATAGTTTTTAAAAAAATTACTACGTTTTCTAAGTTTAACTTGATGGGTTGTTTCAATACTTTATGAAGTCTTATTTAGAGATCATGGAAGACCCATGTATTTTTATAGATGCTGGTTGTTAAATCTGAAATATTTTCTGAGCCATGCATTTGTGGTGTTTGGCTTTGAAGGGAATATAGGTCAGGAATCTTTGGCGTTGTACTTTGGCAAATAATTTAAATGAGTTCTTTTTTTATTATATTCATCATTTTTTTTAGTGTTATAAATATTTTTATTAATATGATGGATTTATTAGTGTAGTGATTCCAAAACATATTTAAATTATGGGTAATAAAATTAATCAATAAAATTTATTATTCATTTAAAATAATATGATATTTTTTTTGTTCTTATAAGATTTAAAAATAAATTTATCACAAATAATTAAAATATTATTAAATACTTTTTTAATATTTGTTTTAATTTCTTTTTTTTCATGTATATTATATTTAAATTCTAATAATATTACATATTTTTATTATTCTTTTATATAATTAAAATAAATTAAAAAGTGATATAAAATATAATTTTATCTAATTTTGATTAATTAATTTTTTTAAAAATAAAAAAATAAAAAAATATTATTTTTAACCTTAAAAATATGCCCAAAAGAAATATCAATAAGTGATTAGAACCATTACAATTGTATGAATCTCTTCAATATAAGCTACTCATGTCATTAGTTTTGTTGTATTATAATAATAATAATAATAATAATAATAATAATAATAATAATAATAATAATAATAATAATAATAATAATAATAATAATAATGATGATGATGATGATGATGATGTTATTTTCAACCATTTTTTTAAATATAAATAATTAGCAATTGTTTCGAAGGCATAAAGAAAGTCGAAGGAAGGTATATTTTTATTTTACAATTATATCTACTATGCATTAATATATTAAATATATATAAATATTATTTTATATAATATATAAATTGTATGAATGGTAGTGAACTCACAATTGTTGAGGTGTCCACATAATATTTATTGATTTTTTATTTATCTGAATCAACACCAACTCACCATTATCAATTGATTAATCAATAATACAATAAATAAAATTTTATTAAGTATTACATTTAAGAAGAAATAAACATTCAAATTATGTAAATCTATATAACAAGATTTAAGAGTCATAATAATTAGCAAAATTTTAATTCTAAACTAGGATTAAGTAAAGATGTAGCCACAATCATTGTACATCACTAATCATAAAAATGGTTGAATGTTAAATTATTACTAATAATTATCCCAAAAATACAAATTTTAAAAAGAATGAGTGTTTTATTTTCATTTATAGTTAAAATGAATCTTTGTTGATGAACATGGAGATGGACTTTATAAAAATCATAAAGTAAGTTGAAATAAAAGAGTGTTTATTTCATTTGGCATTGATCAAATTATTGCTTATTAGCTTTTGCATATATGTGCAAATTCAAAGTAGCATGGATTTATTTGGACAAATACTATTATGACTTTTGATCATTGTAGATTCTTCTTATAATTAATTTTATTAGCGTACTAGTAAAACTGAATATGATTATTATGGTAACAGTAATAGATTGTAGTGGCTTGTAATGGACTATTAGACATTAAATGATTGAAATTGATGTAAAAGCCTTTGATAAATATGATAGCATTAAATTAAAATGAGTTTTCAACATTATTAACATTTTAAGCAAAGAAAACATTTTAACATTTTTACTGAAAAACATAGAGTGGCATGGAATATCTTACACTTTTTATTTTATTGGACACTTAAAACCGTTGAAATCTTTAAAAAATGGATGGAATTCCAATGCAAGGAGAAAAGAAAGAAGAATTTACTTAAAATTGTATTAAATGCATTCTAGGAAAGATAGAAAGAATGTCGCCATGCGTCTTCAAGAGCCAAACCGACAATGGATAATGAGAGGCAGAGAATTATGATCTTTGATGTTTTTGTAACACGCAGTGAAGGGGAGCTCAGGATTGGAGATGCTGTAAAGTGTAGTTTTTTTTTTTCCAGGGAAGCTATTCTCTTGGATCTCAATAGTAAAATGTGAACTATAAATGTAAATTTAAGCTTGTAGCATTTTATTATACAGCTAACTTATTTAGGCAAGGGAAGGATGGTTTACCCTTCGGTCTAAATCTTTCTATTTTTTCAATTTTCTTGATTAGTATATCTGTGTTGCGAAAAATTTAAACATGATAAGTCTGTTTAAAATAGAGAGCTACAGGGTTAGTCTATATATTTTTAATATTTAGTGCATATAAAGAGGAACCTATAAACCAAATAGCTATTTTACTGCTTCAAGATCTCTTCCTTAATATAGATACACCGTGCCCAGGTGTAATAGATAAATTATCGTATTTGGCATGACATTCCCATTTGTCTTTATTCAGACACTTTAACATATAATGCTAGTTATAAAACGGAGTCATACAGCTATAGCATACATTTACGGTAAACTTCGAATACAACAAAATTGATGCAATGTGTGAATACAGCCTGTGATGTATTTCAAATCCACCCCTTAACGAAAAAGACAGAATCCAGATTCAATTGACTCTGATAAAATATTGATAATATTTTATCTGGTAATGTAAGATATATTTATCTCTGTGGCAGCCATCACTTGCAAAGCGTCATAAAGAGGCAAAATCCTTCAGAGCAATTTGATGAAAACAGCAACAACAGTATGGTCGATAAAACTTCCAACTGCTGGCCAACGTAAATGATGTCATGCGTTATCAAACTACACCACCACTTTTCCCAAGTCTCCAGCCTTCAAAATTAGGTTGTTTTATCTCTTTGTAGACGAATTTGAGAGCTTCGCCCTACCACATAAACCTTCAGACTTTATAAAAATTGATAAAAGAATTTATTTTCCACACATATTTATCTTAATATTAATATTTTATATATTTTATTTTATCAAGATCAATGTTTAGAATTTTTGTTTTAAATTCACATTCTTAAATAATAAATTCAAAAAGTTTCTTAATATTAAGAGTGAATATATATTAATATAGATTTTCTTTCTTAATATTATAACAATTTTTAATTTTAAGATGTTTAATTGCCTCTAGTTCCATCAAATGTTTTAATTTCAAAGAATCCCATCTGTTAATGATCGATGATGATAGTTATAAGGAAAATCTGAACCTCTTTATGTCCCACACTCATTTATAACTCCAATCTAAAATAATTATCCCTACCATTAAAAAATTAAAAAATAAAATAAAATCAACTCCATTATTAATAATAAAAATATATATTAATTTAATTCAAATATAAAAATTATCAATTTAATTTATTTATATATATATAAACTCTATTATTAATAATAAAAATATATAATAATATGATTGAAATATAAATAATTAAACATTTTTTTTCTTTAAAAAAGAATGTAAAATATATTTTTATTATCATCATTACACTGATATAATTAAAATAACAAACACTTTTACCTAATAATTTTGATTATAATATTAATAGAAATGAACATAATAATAAATTTTTTATAAAATTTCATATGTAATCCAAAGAAAATTTGAAAATATCTCCTATCAAAACATATTGACAATAATACTTATATGATATCTAAAAATTCAAAGTGAATTTTTTTCATGCAAATAACATTGAAGATGATATAAAATAAACTTTGTACAAAGTAAAGAAACAACATTGAAGGTTATAAAATAAAGTTATTAAAATTGACATTTTTTAAAAAACAAAATATTTAAATATTATTTAATAATTTACTTATTAAAATAAATATTTTTAAAATGATGTCTAAAAGTTTTATTACAATATTTTCTAAGTTGTATATGAAAAATATGTAATTTAATTATAAAATTATTATAATTTTATTTTTATTTATAAAATTATTTTAAATAATTAAAAAATAAATATTTAAACTAAAAAATTAAAATTTAAAATAATATTAAATTTGAAAAGAAAATGATTAATAATTAATAGAATTATATATAAAGAAGATTTTCTAAAGATGAGATAATCTGTCATATACATTTATATTGAAGATAAATATAATGTAAAAAAATAAAAAAATAATCAATATAAAAAAATATTTTTATAATTTTAATAAAATTTAAGTTCTTGTAAATGGAACAGATATCAAGAAGGTAGAGCTGAAAGTTAAAAGATGAACTAAGAGTGCCTCCCAAATACTTTAATTTATATTTGACCACCATTTAATTAGGGCCATTACGAATATGGATCTGTTTTTTAAAAGCCCCAGATCTTGAGGGCTATTTTTTTTACCTCAATAGTGCCATATTATATATGTGCAAGACCTAAATATATTATCAGGTTAATTTTTTTTTAATTCGAACTACGTAGAGGAAGTTTTGGAAGAACTCAACAAAGCTTAAAATTAGGACTGCATACATTCAAAATTTGTGTTTTACAAGGGGCACGACTTGCATGAACTTGGGAAGTATGAGCTATCCTTTAAATTATTTTATTAAATAATAAAGATACTAAATCATAATAATATAAATAAATTGAGTTTATTAAAAAAAAAATGTGTAATAAATATTATTATATAAAATAATAAATTGTATTACATAATAATTTTTTTTAAAAAAATATAACAGTTTTGGTGACCCGAAGATATTGTATTTAATGAAAAAGTTAAATATTTTTAGTTGTATGACCTCTTTCAACGATTCCATACATGATAATGGTTTTTGCTCTTATTAGGGCATATTCCCACATATTGTGCCACTTAGTCCAGGCTTATGGATATTTTGGCAGATCGGTTCACTGTGCATTCTTACCTCCATCAAGTTGGTGTTAGAATATAGATTTAATTTCTCCATCGATATTTTTCTTTTAAAAGTAAGATTTAAAGCTCAGCGTCGCGCTTCTTAGGATATCTTTGTTTTTAAAGCCTCGTTCTTTTGTTTTATGCTCCTTGGTTTATTTATAAACTGTTTTAAAATCTTTTGAAGCTTTTTTAATTCTTCAAAGTCTTCGATTTATTGAGGCTGTTTGTAAACTGTTATACACAAAAATAAAAAGATTATTTTACGCCGCCAAAAGATGGTGTGGCCAGTCAGATAACACAAATAACTGCTGAGTATCACTATTTTTTAAAAAAGAACAAATCAGCCAACCAATATAGCCAGCAAGACGTGGGAAAGGTACAGTAGCAGTTGCGTTGAAGGGGCAAGATAATGAACCCAAAAACTATCAAAAATAAGAAATTTTTTTATAAGTCAAGATTTTGAAACAATATTAAGAATTGATTCATATTGATTGTTGGAAATAATTATAAACTTACATTATGCTTAAATAAGCTCCAACTCAGAAATTAAAGTTTACATGTAAAATTCGAAAAAAATTAAAATCTAAAAAAAAATGACTATTTTTAAAAACTCTTGATACAACCCAAAAATAACTTGAAACATCCTAAACACTATAATTAGATTATGGGATGAAATTAAACTGAAGTTGATATCCACTTCTAAAAATATATAATTTCTAAAAATAGAAAAAACCTGAAAAAATAATTAAATCACAATTTCGGACCTTTACATGATCATGTACGGCATCTGAAAAATATCAAAAACAATTCTAAGAAGGTAGAACTTCCTAAGGATAAAAATGTACTTTTTGATACAATCGTTTTCGCGTGTGGAAGAGCTCAAATGGAGCTACGAGTCAAAAGTTATGGCCTCCGAAAGGTTGGCCTATTTTTCTGCATCACAAGGGAAGTTGAATATTAAGTATTATATAATTCTTTTCAAAGCATTTTTTCAAATGATTCACAAACAAATTAGATAACTCATAAAATAAATATTGACATACAACATCTACCAACACTTTAATTGTGATAAAAACTCCGCTTGCAAGTCCCTACTATACAATGTAATAAACATTATGAATTGTAATGGCCCTACAATTAATGAGTTTCTCGCACAACTCCTTTTAGATTCTTACCTCCAATCCAATGAAGTTTTGTACTTTTATTTGTCATACATGAAAAGCTATTAAATAATTTGTGTCAAGTAATAATACTTATTTTTTGACAAATGGACACCCTTCTATAGCCTCACAACCATGAATGAAGAATCATAAACTAAAATGGTAATGTCAGCCTACAGACGCTATGTGACTCTCAACTCATGTAATTCATCCCTTCCCTACACTAAACTCATCATCAAAATAGGTTAATGCCCAAATGGCAAACTATAAAATGGTATTTTGTAAAGTGAGAGAGTGTAAATCAACAAGTGTACTTCACTCAAAACCATGATATTTAATCATGTCTCATATTTGGTGTCAGAATCATTCCATGAGAACATGAACTAGAACCAAGTGCTTCAAATCCTTCACTTGATAAATTATTGGCAGATATCCAACAATCCATATTTTTGTCAATGGTTAACAATGGTTACATACCTATTACTATTGTTATACAAACTTTACAAAATGTTATGAAATATTAACCTTGAATTAATCCTTTTAACGAGGTTTCAAAAGTTTCATTCTCTCCCTTATTCTCCAAAATCTATTTGGTTTTTTCACTCATGAACTTTCAAAATCTTTAGCAAATGCCTCACTATATTCCAAAAACTATCGTATTTAGAAGCAATGTGTTAGTAAAATTTTCCAAAATATGGTCATAGACAATGTCAATGTGTTTAAGCATTAAAATTTATCAAGTATGTGCAACACAATGCTATGAATCGATGATAAAATTATGACAAACGAAATAAGATCAAGTTATTAAATGTTATAATATTATATTATAGCTAATAATAATCAATAACTATATATTAAAATTATTACATATGTAATTTATATTATAGTAATTGTAATTATATATTATATTTCATTGTGATATTTAATATATTAACTCATTATTGTAATTAATTTTGTATTCTATATTACCATGTAATTATAATTATAATATACATATAGGTCAATCATTTGTAATTTGAGAACATTTAAAAATGAATATCCTCTCTCTTTATCTTTAATAATTCCTCAATCTCAATAATACCTAATTTGTTTTGAATTGTTTTTAAATATTGCAATGATGTTAAGTAAGACTTTGATGTTGCACCTATAATGTGATTTAGGTTGACCAATACAATATTTCCTTCCATTAATAGGGAACTCTCATATATCACTTAATAAATTAAGTGGATAAAAAAGATACAAAGTGTCTGAGCATCTTATAAAAATTGAGGAAAACTAAATTATTTTGCATCATGACTTTTATCTTCCACTTGTCATGGTTTGGCTTTCCCACTAGACATTTTTGTGTAACTAATATTGTTGAAATGGCAGGGCTATAGCGTGGAGACTATCATGTATGCCACATTCTCATAGCAAAGAAAGGCTTATGTTGGATTAATATTCCTTTTGTTTGACCTCTAAAACCCTCACTCTATCATATTTGAAGCCCACATTCTTTCAAAAATTATAAGCCCAATTCCAAAAAATCCATGGTGCATGTGCTCTGCCATGTGAGAAATGGTGACCGTCCAATGCAAGAGCTCTCCACCTAGTTAATCCAAGGCCCAACCTATATGAAATGGGGTCCATATGGAATTAAAAATTTTGTTTTATAGTTTTTTTAAAACTGTCTATGGTAGTAAGCAATAAAGTAATTGGCTTCAAGATTTTAACTGTGTCACTCATTTTGGTGAAGGATGTGTCATGCTAAAATGCAGATAAATATAAAATTTGAATTCATTTTTCAAGGCCAAAAAAATTCAAATGCACCATTTCATGGTCTCCTCAGAGTGTGATTCACTATTTTGTTCTCAAATACATCAATTATCTATGGTATTTGTTAGCATTTATTTTGATTCAGGGTTTTCATAGTTTTGTTTTGTAAACCCTATTCAAATCTATTCCAAGCAAATATTCATTGTAGAATTTAAATATTTTGAATATTATGAGATTCATATATGTAAAATAAAATCAATTATGATAGGAAAAGAACCATAGTTAAATCCCAAACCTCCATAGTTATTTTCTAAAAAACGTGGAAAGAAAAAAATAATATAAGAAGATGTATTTCATAGAGTTTACTACTAACTAACTTAAAGCTAATTTCCATTTCTAGATTGTACCATCAAAACAAAAGCTCACATGCTACTAGAAAATTGAAATAGAAAAGATTCAGGTCTTTGAAACCCAACTCCATAGGGACAATTTTTAGAAGCTCTTTTTTTCTTTTTTCTTATATCTTTTCTCCACTTTGGTGGAATCATCATCATCATCATCATCATCATCATCATCATCATCATCATCATCATCATCATCATCATCATCATCATCATCATCATCATCATCATCATCATCATCAATTTTATCTAAGACCAATCCTCCCCCCTTTTATTTGCTCTACAAAGTCTCACTCTCTCTCTCTTTTGACATAGTTAGTTTGGTTGAAGCCATAGCAAGATTAGAGGAAAGTAGAGTGAGCACAAGTGCATGGCCTCCATTCATTCATTTAATCATTTAAGGCTATAAGGAATGACAATAGCATGATATATACTTGAACAATATTTATGGAGAGATGATTATAATGGGCCACTCAATACTCATCATTTTGCTTTATTTGTAATCAATTTATTTCTACTTTTGGGCCCATTCACCCTAATTATCTTGACGAATGGTTTTTGACTACTAACATCTCTACCCCACAGCATGGCACAACATGTTCCTTGCATCTTCGGAGCTCCATCATCTCCACTTCAATATCATGCACTTATACACAATTACAGACCAAAAGTTGCATTAAAAATGAAACCACATATTCCTTACACCTAACATCATTTGAATGGGAAAAAACATCATATTTAGTCTCTTATAAGATGAATATGGGGGATTCACCCCACCACATAGCCTTTGAATAAATATTTTATTAAAAAAAAAGTTTTGTAAACAAATACAGTCAACAAAAAAGCATTATAAAAAAAAGGTATCCAATGAGTGGAAAAAGTTGACAAAAACTGCTAAAATAAATTAAAAACAAAGAAATTGACACCATAAAAGGAAGGATCCTCAGCAAATGGAAAAGTGCATAGATTTATTTTTCATCAATTTTTAAAGAATGAAAAATCAGATCAAAGGTATGGAAACAAACAACATCACCACTCAGCCTCAAATTCCAATTTTTACAGGTAAGAATTAAGACTTTTTTTAATAAAAATGAAAACATTATTTTGTTCATAAGATGTATAGAAACTAGTGGGAATGGATTTGTAGAGCCTACTGATCAGCCAACCTAACTGGGTTTGACATAAGTAGAAAGAGACCAACCTAGACAAAATAATAGGGATGAAAAGGCCTTATTTTTTATTTAACAAGCAATGGATGAGTCTATATTCCCTAGGATTGTAGTAGTAATTATGTACAATAGGGCATGGGATATTATAGAAATAACTTATTAGGGAACCACTAAGGTAAAAGTTTTTAAAATATAATCTTTGGGGAGAAGTTTTGAGAATATGAAAATGAAAGATTCAGTTTCTGTAGACTAGTATTTGAATCAAGTCATGAATAATGTTACTCAAATTAGATCACATAGAGAAGAAATACTTGATCATAAGGTTGTAGAAAATATTATTGGGAGTCTACTTGGTAAGTTTGATTCTATTTTTGTTTATATTGAATAATCTAAAGATCTAACATAGCTATTTGTAAATGAGTTATGGGGTCTCTATTATCTAAAAAATGCAAAATGAATAGGAACAATAATTCATCTTTAGAGAATGATTTTAAATCACAGATTTCATTCAACATAGGTAGAGGAAGAGGAAGGTTAAGCTTCAAAGGGAGAGGAATAAATATTAATCAAAGTGGTGGAAGGAGTAGTCCAAATCAAGGTTAAAGGATAAATTAGAAATTTAATACTTATAGTTTGTTATGGTGCGATTAGTTTCATCAACACTCTAAAAGGTATGATAAATCCAATATTCAGTGTCATTATTGTAATAAGTTTTATCATTATGTATATGAGTGCTACAAAAAATAACCAGATGAGGATAAATAAGATGTAAATTTTTTAGATGTATCTAAAAGTAATTTTGAGTCATTATTCATTACATGTCATGTTTTTCAAGAGATTTTTAGTGATATTTAGTTTTTAGACAATGGAAATAATAATCATATGATAGGAAAAAAAATATTTTTTTCAATCTTAGAGAGTTTGTGAAGTTAGAAGTCAATATACTAAATGATAATAATGTATCAGTGATAGGTAAAGGTGTGATTAACATTTTTATAGAACATGGTAAAATAAGGTTTTATTCTAGATGCTTATTTTGAACTAAGTTTAAAGTATAATCTCATGAATGTTTGATAACTAGTGCAGAAAGGTTATAGAGTATTATTTAACAATAACATGTTCACTATACTCAACATATTTCCAAGTCCTAGGTCGATTGAAAAGATTGATATGACAAGGAACTAAATTTTTCCACTGTGAATCAAAATGGAAAAGTCAGGCCAAGAAGAACATGAGGTAAATTATAACTTAGCTTATTTAGATCTGACATGGTAATGGTATCTGAGATATGGACATCTTCAAATTAGAGGCTTGAGTATATTGTAGAAGAAGAAGATGGTGAGAGGATTATCACCCATTGAGTATCCATTAAGTTCATGTGAGAGTTGTACCATTATAGTTTATTCACACTGGTATATGTGGACCTATGTAGACTCCAACATTAGGAGGAAGTTTATATTTCTTAACATTCATTGCTTATTTTAGAAAGGAAATTTAGATATATTCTCTCAATAAAAAGCCTTAAACCTTTGGAATATTCAAAGAGTTCTAAACAATGGTTGAAAATAGAGGGGTCTATATATCAATGTACTTAGGGCAGATAGAGGTGATGAATATAAAAAATAAGAATTTTTGAGTAGGAGAGTAGCTCAAACCTGATAGAGGTGATGAATACAAAAAATAATAAATTTCAAATAGGATATTAGCTCTAACCCTAAACTTCATTTATAATCTTTTTAATGCTTGAAAAATAAAAATTACAACATGATTTATAGAATTATCATGCACCTTTGTAGCAATATATGATGCTTTTTAATAATAAAAAAATATAATTGATTCAAGTAAAAATCAAGGAAAATGACTCTATCTAGTGAAAGAGATTTTAGGTGACCAAGTAATGTATACTCAAATAAAAATCATTAGTCACCAAGATCTTGAATTAATGTGATACATTAAAGACAATATTTGAAAACATGGTCGTGGGTATTAAAAGAGTAAGGATTACCAAATCTGAGGGCTGAAATAATGCCCAAAGTAACATATGTTGGAAGAGGATTCTATTTCAAAAGTAAAGGTAGGGGAAACATTTTTTTTTAAAACTTCATTTAAGAGTGCAAATAACAACATCCTTCATGGAGGCAATAAGAGGTCTATTGTGTTGGCTATAAAATTGAGAGGTAACCCAAACACTAATTTAGATTTTTTGTGTAAAGGGAACACTATCCCTATGAAAATAGGGGGCTACATTTCATATGCATTGTTGGCAGCAGAGGGTTTATTCCATGTTGCTAGAGATCATGTTTGTAGATAGGGCTTTCTACATATGGTGACACAGGAGGCACATTGCCCTTCCTATGTGGAGGCTACTAAGAAAAGGCAAATTAGGAACCAAAACCCCTTGGTCCTAGGAATCTCAAACCTTTCAGTTAATTTTGAAGCAAAACAATTAATTAAAGTATTTAACTGAGAGGGGCTTCTAGTAAGTAGAGAAATGGTTTGTCATTTCTCAAATGTTTGGCCATCACCCCCTAACCTCCACAAGTGGATTGGGTATAAATGGGAACCCATGATGGAAGGTTCTCTTACCTTTTGACCTTGTGCTAGAGGTTTTTTTGTTGTTATTTTCAATATATTGTAAGATAAGAAGATAATATTATTAGATATCCTATGGAAATAAAGTTTAAAATTTATCCTATATATGCCTTGAACACCACTTTTTGACCCTTTAACCAATACATTTAATTTCAGGCTAACATAGGTAAGTCTACCTCTCTTAACTTTTGAATTATAGTCTAAAAATTGCCTTAAAGTAGTGGGTAACACTTTGGGTGATATTTTATTAATTGACAATAATACCATAAATTTGTAACATCCTAAATAGGCTCAGATTCTGGTCAATTTTAATATTTATGTTGGGCTTCTTGATTTCATTAATCTAAAAGTTGAATATCAATTTCAGAAATAACCTCTTGGTTTTGAGGGGTTTCCTTTTCGTTGTCATAAATGTTTCAATACTAGACACTTAGCCAATGAATATGGCCTTATCAATCATAATAAGTGGGTAGCTTGGTGGAAGGAACTAATGTACAAAAGAAGAAATAATGACAATATCATTGAGGAAGGTGGTAATGAAAGTGTAGTACCTAAAACACCAAAGGAGGAACTTGTATAAGTCCAAAAGGATAAAAAATTAGTTGTGGATCCTTTGGAAAATAAAGAAAAATATTGAATAGGAAAATCTTCACCAAATGTTAGCAATAGCTTCCCCACATATTTGAGCAAGGGTTTAGAGGATTGGATGAAAAACTCTCATTCTATTGATTTAGGAGGGTATTGGATGTGTGTGATTTTATTATTGTTTTTCAACTTTTCTGTGCTTACTTCTTTCTCCACTGATAGAAGAATTTCAATAGATCTTTATTGTATATCTTTATCTCCATTGTAAAAGTGTAGAGTACTTTCTATTAAAACTCACTTTTATCATCAATAAAAAAAAGTGGAAAGAAAACTCTATAAATTATTCCTTTGTACTAGAAGTTGAAATTTAGGTTGCTAAAAGTGGGGTAGTATCTTTAAGAAGACCTCATATTTTGATACAATGCAAAAACATATTCATGCAGAGTTGTCACGAAAACCTGATGATGAAAAATGTGCACAAGCATTCCAATTTTTAATCGAGAGTCAGGAGAATGTGTTGTGTAGGTTACAATGCTTAGAAATAAAGATGGATGTGGAAAAGTTTGAGAGTATTTAGGTTCAGAGACATGATGAGATAGTGTGGGCCTTGACAAAAGCATAACAAATACCTTTGAAAAATATCAAAAAGGTATGTCATAACTTATTGAGGATGACCTTGAACAAGAAGCTGAGGATGGATCGTTCCCACCATATTTTGTAATGGTAAAAGATGTTTACAATGGGTAAACTTAATGTAAAAAGAACTAGTAAATAACCAAAACTTCAACCTTTGTCAGAAATACTTAAATCTTTGCAAGAAGTTATACTATTACAACTACAAATATAGAAACCACTAACACAAATAGTTCCCTACATTGCCTACTAATGAAAACAAATGAGCATCTTCAAAAGAGTCAGTAACATAGTATTGCCCTTACTCTACGCAATCAAGTAAGTATCAAGGAGCACCATTTTTAATTTTGAAATAATTCAAAGTAATTTCGAGGAAACTAGACTCTGCGAATAGTGTTGGGATGGATGAAAACATGTAACAGTTTTATATCCACAAATAAAGAATTAACAATTTCGGTTAAAATAAATTATAATCACGGTTAATTTGATGGTGATAATTAAAGGTCAATATAAAGCCCTAAAAACTATAAGGAAGACATTAAGATGAGGATTTTCACAATATTATGAAAAAGAATGTATAGTAATTTGTAAGAATATATAAATTTTAAATACTATGGATTATAGGAATTGTTAGTACCTATTGCAAGTAAATATTATTGTAATATTTTTTATTATTATTTTATATTACAAAAAGACTAACCAATAAAAATAAGTTATTTTTAAATAGGAATATTAATTTGAAAATACATATAAAATAATAAATAAATAAAAATTTATTTATTTATTTTTTATTTGATAAATTTTGAAGATTTGACAATTTTTCTAGAGAAATTTTATATTTATTAATTATTTGTAATGTTAGTAATATTTTCTTTCCTTCACATTTTTATATGCACAACATTAATTTCCAGAATAATAATACGAAAATAGGTGCCAGGCTTAAAAAATTCTGGTAATGGGTGACATTTTCTTGGTTTGTTTTGTATTGTAGCGATGTGTGTCTGTTTGCTGGGAATGATGGTGTTACGAGTTCATGATAATTCTCTGCGGATTGTTGGTGAATCCCAAAGCCACATCGCCAACTATGAATTATGATCCAGATCACCACTCTGGTGTATATTTTCCTGTCGTCTCTGAGCCTTGGAGTTTCCACGAAAGTTGGAAATGAGCTGGGGGAAACAGGCCTGCCGAAGCCCACAAATCCTGCAGCTTACGTCTCAGCTAGCACTGCCGATCGTGGGGCTGTGTGAACTGATCAACTGATCACAGACAATAGGGTGCGGCTTGCTGAGGGAAAGCACCAGGTCCAGCACGGGTGCTAACATTAACCTAGGATTGACGTGTGTGTTTATTTTTGTTGGGAGACGGAGGTAGCTTTTTCCAAGATGACTTAATTTACAACTCTGGAAGTGTGCTTTTGGGTACAATTCTCGGGGTACTAATTGGGTATAGGGTTCCGCATTCCATGTAAAAAGAAAGAAAGAAAATCTATTAATGTCCAGGACTGGCAGAAGTAGGTCAAGTACAAGTTACAATTACAAATAGGAATACCATGAAGATCTATTCTGAGCTTGTGGTTTATTGCTTACAGGTTAGCATCATGTACATTTACCATGGAATTTTCTGGAAACGTTTTCGTTGGCAAAAATTACTCTTCTCTGATTGTCTCTGAATAGTTAATTGAAAATAAATATCATTTTATCCTCTAGATTTTCAAAATGACAAAATTCTGTTTTAAAATTTCTTGAGTTTTTCAATCAGTCTCTCTACAGGACATATAGTCAGGGATAAGGCTGAAGCGAGTGCTTTATTATTATTATAATTAAAGTGATCTCCTGTCGATTCTGTCAAAGGTGTCTGTTATAGCTTAATTGTTTAATATTTTTTTTTTTCCAAGGTTTTTGTGATACACAATAGGGCCAATACTTCCATTTATTTTTTTTAATATTTTCTTTCATGGTAATTTTTTCAAAGCTTTTATTAATAATTTTGAAAGCGGTCCTTTTACTTTGTAATATTCAATTGTGGGGCATAATACCGTACTTTCTTTCTCTTTTAAAAATAAAATATTAACTATTTAATATATCCCTGATTTTCATCAGTTTATATTTATCGGGGATAGTTGTTCTGTTTATAGGGTTATTTATATTATTATCTTAATTATATGGGTTGGGGTTTAATTGTTTTATGTTGATTATTTAATTTTTTTTAGTATTTTAGTTTTTCATAAAATTTAGTTAGTCTTTAATCAAGAGTCCTTTCACTTTAACACTTTTTATTGTAATTGAATGTGTTCTCAATTTTTATTAACTTACTTTTGATTATTTGTAAATACTAATATAATTTCTTTCTTTCTTTTCTATATGTTGCAAACCAAATCTCATTAATGATTATTCATTAATTTAAAAAGGACAACTTAATCCATAATCACTTTAATCTCTATATTTTTATTATGAGAAAACCTCATTTTTGAAATTGCTATATGTGTGCAAGTGGTGTCACCACATGAAAATTGAACTTATGATTTTTGTTTTCCAAGAGTTAGCCATACCAATGAATATGTTGCAATTGTGTATGAGAACTTGATTTTAGCATCTTATTCATTTTTTCTAATAGCTAAACAAAATTGATGCAAGAATATTCTATAGGAGAATAAGGGAAATCTATTTCTTGGGTTCAAGACAATAAAATTAATTCTCTTTTTTTCCTTCAATTTGAGAATTCAATATATGTTTTCTATTGGATTTTTCATTGTGATGTTAATCTTTTGTAGTAGAGACATATACAAAAATATTGGGGCCAAATTATTGTCAAAATATGCTTTAGTAATGGTATCACATAAAGTCTATGCTCAAATCTTAACCAAATGTTGATGATTTGTCAATCTACAATGGTCAATTTTAAACAGTGATATTTTGTTATTGTTAAAGACCTTTTATGTTCCCTATTAGCTTCATAAGGGAGTTGTTCTTATTTATTTTCATATATGTGAATGTGTGTGTGATGCTTAGAGGAAAACTTAATAGTATAAGTTGTAATCTAAGTCTTTGAAGTGGTTATAGATGTATTAGTTGTGGAGCTTATACATAGACCAACATACCTATTTATGGACATCAGGGAGAAAACATTAAATATTCAAATCTAAAGTTTATTTTATTGTTTGTAATAGAAGAATATGCTCTAATTGTGATAATAGATTTTTAAAGCTATGTACATATATTTGAATAGAATACTAGTACTTTGTAGCCTTGACTAATGTCTGCAATTTGGTAGTTGTTAAAATGTGGATGACCATTTAATGCATAAAAAGATGTCAAAAATTTGATTTATATCACCGTTTGAGTCCATCTTCACACAAAAATGACTGTCTCAAAAAGTTAAATAGAGTTAGAACCTAACCTAATAGTTATGGGGCATTTTTAATATATTTTGGAGGTTATATGTGACCACCTAAGGGTCTAAAATTGTAGTGTAATAATATTTTAATTTTTTACTAAATTTAGAAATTATATATTCAAAATTTAATTTCAGTTGATATTCATCTAATAGGTTAATTTTAGTGTTTAATTTATTTTTGGGTTTTTTTTAGAGCTACACACGTTTGCATGCAAAACTTACTAAAAATAATAGGTCAAGTTTTATATATTTTCAAAGTTCTAAATTTTTCATGTCAATTCCAATTCTAAGTTGAGATGTATTTATCCATGGTTTTGTAATTATTTGAATTATTCGATACAAATCAATACAGGGTAATATTTTAGAAGCTTTGCCTACTGTGATTTTATTTTATTGATAGTATTCAGGTTCTTTATTTGGTATTAGAGTAACTTTGAATCTTGGAAGTGTAAGCGATGATGAGAGGATGATGGGGAATTGCTCTGATGAATTAGACTATGCAAGAGATGAAGAGGCAAGTAGAATAATTAATAGAGATCATTACAAATCAAAGACAAAAAAGAATATAAAATGATGTTGAGGATCACACATATCATGAAGAATAATTTTTTCAAGAGGAGGAACAACAAAAATAGCCATCACCAATGGAAGAAAGGATAGGTAGGCCTTTATAAGGAAAGAATGAGTCAATCAAGGTTGACATTCCAAATTATGGAGGAAAAACATAAAATTTGATTACATAGAATTCATAATCCCATAAAGCCATGTCGATGAAAAGTATCACCATGCTGATGACTCAAACATGGTCCCACTCCAAAAAAACTTTAATATAAAATTACTTTGTTAAGTTCATCTCTTTATTAAAAATGACTAAATATGTGATTATCTTTTTTAATCTAAACTCATAATGGCCCCAAAAAGTCATAGTGGCCCCAACCTTGTTTATTAAACAATATGTGGCTTTTATAATATCTACGATCTTCCCACATGGTTGAGATCCATCCTATTTGGAGATAGGAGAGGTCTCTTTATGAAAAATGCATTGTGGCCATCCTATGGAATCCATGAATCTTAAACTTGGAAAGCGTCATATGGATAAGCTCATATTAATGAGGCTTGAGGGGACTTATTGATCATTGAAGTTGCTTTTATATCATTAATTAAGATTGAGGATTTATTAAGCTGTAGTGGGGAAACCCAGGAGATTCGTCTCACAAGAGACAAAGAACAAAGCATATTTATTTTACACCTTTCAACATGGCTTAAAAATCTAAACAATTTCATGAGGTCGTAGTTGGTAATGTGGCCAGACATGGAATGGATGCCAATAGTGTGTTTAAATCACATTAAATACCCTAAAAAGCTTTTTTCACTGCCCCTCTCTTTCCACTGCCTCTCTCTTTATATATATCTTATCTTTTGCGCTCTGATCTATTCAACATTCTGCATCGATGGGCCCCCTATGCTCTACATTTTGCATCGAATCAAACTAAGAATTGATGCCTCTATGTTTGCATCAGAAGAGGTAACCTTCTCATACCCAGAATTCTTCTTCACCTTCCCAAAGATGGAAACATTTGGTATTAGAATTCATGGTGGCACATCTCACTTTTCCCCGATCTCACATATATTCTTGAATGCCTCGAAACAAGCTGCAAAACTCTTTCAAGGGTGAAACGACGTAGTGTCTAGGTTTATAAAAAAATTCCATAAAATAATGTTGGGAGGATGCTGACAAATGTTGAGGATTTATCTTTGGGAGTTGTAGTTTTTAAGATGTCTCTGATGTTGTTTTAGAGAACTCATATTTTTTCATACCTTCCAAGAGATGACATTAATCAATACATTTCATTCAAAATCCTTAAAGCTTTATCAAGGAAACAATTTTTTGCATATGCTAAAACCATATCATTCCATGAAACCACTTCTATAAATTGGATTTGCTTAAATGAATCCTATGCATTTTCTTTAGATCCCATACCCTTAAAAGCAGAAAAGAACAAACAGTACCTCTGCAACAACCTCTACAAAATTAATTTCAGTATTTTGTAGCAATACTCTGATGGAAAAATAACAAGTGAAGATACAAAATAAAACTAGTTTGCATGCTCATTGGTGATTACTAATGTTGTGTGGTGGGCAATTGGTCTTTGATATGGCATCTCTTGTGACTAATAATAATTATTAGTGACTGAATTATATAAATATTTATTGACATTGCCATTTGTAATGGAGAAAGTATGGTACATGTCATTACAAAATACAAGTGTTACCTACCAACATAATTTTTAAATTTCACTGCGTATCCACTGTAGTTTTCTAAAAAAAAAGTAAAAACAAATACATTTTTTCCATTCTCATTATAGGCAAAGTAGCACACAAGTCATTTTCTTTAAGGTCCTAGAAGATTAAATACTATTGATGGAGAGTGCCTCGTGCCTCATGCTTAGTGGAGCACCTTATAATGTCTAATCTCTTACCTACCCTCCCCTATGACATAAACATATGAAATGATGGTAGAAAGGACACCATTAAAATTAAAATGAGGTTTTACTTATTCATTTTGTTATACACTACTTAAATTCATTCTGTACTCTTAATTGCATTTACTATTGGAACAAGATTTTTATTTTATTTTGCACTTTTATTTAAATATATATTTTTTATTTTTAATATATATATATATATATATATATATATATATATATATATATATAACCTATTTTTAATTTTAAATGTTTTAAAAATAAAAAATATGTAAAATAATAATTAATTATATATTTATTAAAAATAATAGTTAATTATATATTTATGATTATATATTATAATATTATTATCCTATATTAAATAATAATATAAGAATCACATTATTATATTATAATATAGTATATTGTATTACATTATAGTATAATTATAATATTATATAGATATATTATAAATTTATTTATATTATATATTAATATATATAAGTTATGTGTTGTCTACTGCTTATTTGGTAAACTTTTATTGTTGTTGTAGATATGAATTTTTTTTACATCACACTTGCATTGCCCCTCATCTTCACCACCCAACACCCCTTGAAAACATTCACTACTTTCATATTCCATATTCTTTTGTCATTTCCCAACACTTTGATATTTCTTGAGCTCACTATGAAACAAACCACCCCCACCTACCCACTCCCATCCCTTGATAAAGCTGATTTCAACATCTAATTAAGGAACATACCACCTCATTTACCACCATCACCTCTACCAAAAATATCAAATTAATATAGATTAGAGATTATATTATTATATAGAGCATTTTTAAAATATTGATAGAATTACCTCTTCCACATTATTCATAAGAACTCTAAATTTGTAATTAATGTTATATCAAATTAAAAAAGAGAGAAATATTTATAACTGCTAATATATAAAATATATTTTATATATCCAATATTTTCATTATTAATATATATTATAAAAACTAATATAATATTAAAATATATATTATATAATCTAATATTTATATAATATATATATAAATAAACTTTCAATACATATAAAAATTATAATAAATGTTCTATAATATTTTTACAAAGACAATCAAAGAGATTGATAATAAAATTATGCAATTTGAAATCAAAAAGATTTATAAGATAGTGAAAAATAAATATGAATATTTAATAAAATAAAATAAATTAAAATACTTTATAATTACAATAAATCAAATATGAACTATTTTTATCCAACCTCCTACTTTTTTTTGCACCATGGAGGCAACTGCTAGTCTTATGAACAAAGTGATGTTAATATTTGTATCCAAAGTTGACCAACTTTCCTATTTGCATTAGACGTAGCACCCTTGTGGTCTCTTTTTTATATTTTGGAAAGGGTCATGAACCGTTGAAGTCATGGATCTATTAAATCATAGACCATAACTTATTTTAATTGAGATGTGTGGTGGACTATTGATGGAGACCACATGAAAATGTCGAGGTCTTGGTGGTAGTATACAATGGTAACACACATACCTGAGGCTACATAGATGTATTATGTTATAAGACACTATTCATTTCAAGTGATTGTATGGATCATGATGTGGCTTGCATACTTCAATAGGGATAAATACAGTTAGGGAAACCAACTATTGGTGTAGGCTATTTATTGTTCCATTTACTTATTAAATAGATAATTCTTACACTTATAGCTTTAGCTTACATGGGTATGATAAGAGGTTAAGTGGGTGAGAGGGTGCGTTCCACCTAGAATTCTATTTGGAGTTTTACTAAGTACCACTGTCAATTCTTCTATGAGTTCCACAGTGAGTTACACTCAGTTCCACCATGAGTTCTCTAGTGAGTTAAATCCCCATACTCCTTTATATTCCTCTTCACCATGTTATTGTAATTAACCAAAGTAATGCAAAGTAAATAATTAATAAGCAAGACATTTAATATAGAAGGAAATTAGTGTATATCTTCTGCTTCATTTTTGAATATAAATAAGGTCATCATTGTTACAGAGTGCTTGGGTGTTTACTCTACCAGAAGATCACTTACTAACTTATTTTAATATGGTATCAAAGCTTCAAGTTCTAGTAATGAGCATTAGATAAAGTTTATCTATTTGATTTCTATTATGTATTCTTTTTAATTAATTAAGAAGAATTTGTATATTGTTTGGATTCATATTTTGCTGGCTTTTACATTGGTTGTTTGATAGAGATTGGAGGACTTGTAGATCTTTGTTTATTTACATGTTTTTGGTGTATAAGGGATTATTTTAGGTTGAAGTGCCTGTGGATCATTGATCTAGTTGGAAGAAGCATTGTTTCACTCAGTGACTATCTTCCCTTCTCATACTCCTTTCTCACCATTAAATTGATATGTGCATGTAGATGACGCCATGTGCAACCAAGGAGACTATGTGCTTAGGTAAAAAAATAAATTCTAAATTTTTATTTTTGCATATCAGGGGCCTTCTTCAATTCCCACATCCTCCTCCTAAGTCAATAACCTATAACTTTACTTACCTAGTCTAAGCATCCCATGACGTGCCTCAGACATGTAGAGTGGTATTATCCCTATGAAGAGCTTGCTAGCCCTACGCCCACCTATGGCCTACTTATGATGTTCTCAACCTACATGAAGTGGTGCTCTACTTCTACTTCTTAGGATTGAAGGTGGTCATTTTACCTAGTTTATCCATGAACCAGTGTGGATTGTGGACCCATCATTGGAGCTCCAAATCCTCACATAATGCTATATTTTTTTGGTCTGAAAGGCTACATTCTTGGTCTAAAGGTGGATTTTTTTCATAGTTGTTTTTGGGTTTGAATATCCTACTATTGAATCCACATTCTATCCAAACATATTTTACCTTATCACCATCCACTAGAAGAATAGTTTTCCTACATTAGAGAGGAGCTATAACCTAATTCAATGTATAGGCATTGAACTCAGCTTTAGGCAATTTTTATAGTGATGTCCAAACTCCAAGATGGTATAGACTATGGCTAGAAGTAAAAAATTAGTCATATTTACAACTAGCATGTTTTCTCCTTGGTATGATCTGATCTCCCACGGTTTGCGATTATTCTCCCATGGCGGTGCGTACTTCTGATTTTTTTGATAGCTACATGCAAACAGTGGTGTAGCCTTGTGACCTCCATTGGTAGTGTCATACAACTTGCTCTTCTCCTTTATAAGTCAAAATTTAATTTGTCTTAGTCATTTTCTAATAATTTATCTTGAAAATCTTTTAAAATTAGCTAATTTTTAGTTATTATTTTTTAAGTCACTATTTTATTTTGCCTTAAATGAGTTATTTTTCACTTAAGTGTACATAATGGCAAGAAGAAGGGGTGTTTTTTTACCTTATATTGTTTGAAGAGGTCTATCATTTTGTGTTGGTTTCAATGAGTGTTTGGAAGGCTATCTTTGCCTTTGTTTAGATCGAACATTTAAACTTTAAGTGTAATTTAATTAAATAGGCCATTAATGACAAAAAATGTATTTGGCTATAATTTTTGAACGGTAACTCAGAAATGAGTGCCACTTTTTTAAAAAGTGTATTTTTTTGTCCTATTTCTATTGGTCTACTTTGTTTTGTAAAATGCACTCAAGTTATAAAGTGACACATTCAAGGGGGGTTATGGACCCTACTACTTTCTACAACATACTTTGTGCAATGATTGGCCTCATCTGTATGGACTCATTTTCAACCTAGTTTGAAGTCCATCTCTAGAGTGTGCCCCATTATTTTCCCTTACTCTAAAATTGATTGCTTACTTGGATGCATTCACATATGTGCTTGATGTCCTTTTCATGAGCATGTTTTAGGGGTTCATCGTAAAGTATTTTGTGCATTTGTACACTTTTTTGGTGTCTTCTCTCGATGATATCCACCTCATTTGAGATATTCTAGATGAAGAGAGTTATTTATTCTCCATTAATCCTTCTTGGGAAGGAAAAATATACTTCTTGGCATACTTACATGGAACACTTGCTCACACACAAGAATCATATTCCATTTTTATATGGATAGATTCTTGCACCCACTAATCATGTTCAATTTGATAAGTTAGATAATACTTGTGACAAGATTTATGCCATTCAATTACTTCATGTCTCCATGGATCTTCATTTCCATGTGAAATATACAAAGTGTCCATGAACTATTTGGAGCATACTATAGAGTCTTTTCGATGATCTTGTTAAGATTTATGTCACACCTCCTCTGCTTCCTATTATCTCTTCTAAGACTATTCTACTCTTATCTCATGATTTTATTTCTTGTGATGATATATCCATGGTGGATAGTGCTCTTGCTTTTGTCGAGCTCCCATTATAGGATGAGATTCTGCTAGACTTTAGTATCCTATCATAGATTCTATTTCCATTCCTATTCATATTGTTGCTTTTTTAGAGCCTTCACAGTCTTGCATTTTTGAAGACTTTACTAATTTTAGTATGAGTACACCTATTGTGAGCATTGACGACTCATCTCTTCTTGTGGAAAATCTTTCTTCAGTTGGTGAGTCATGTTCCACTCATGATATGGACATTCCTTTAGTGAATTTTTTATGTCTATCTTATTCTCTGACTGTTCTCTCTCCTCAATTTTATGCTTATTCATTGCCATTTTTTACAATAAGAATCATATTCCATTTTTATATGGACAAATTATTGTACCCACTGATCATGTTCAATTTGATAAGTGGGATTATACTTGTGACAAGGTTTATGCCATTCGATTAATTCATGTTTCCATGGATCTTCGTTTGCCAAGTGAAACATACAAAGTGTCCA